>VFFE01009207.1:4994422-5048491 GCA_008921705.1 Burhinus oedicnemus
CCATTTTGCTGTTCTTATGAATGATGATGCCATTCTGAAATTTTTCAATGCCAGAGAGAGGAATGTGTCGAAAGTATTTTTGTTAGGGTCCACTCCCACTAGAAATAAAATATAATACAAAGGTTTTGAATAATATTTGAATGCTACATGTTTTAAGGAGAAACTTGCTTTCTTCTTTTTGGTGACGTTTCTTACATTCATCTCTTTAATGCAATGTAAATAACTGAACCTCCTTTTCTTTTTAATCTCCACAGTGTGATTTCCTGTAAGTATTCTGTTAAGTCTATGAGATAAAAAAAATCCCAAACAAATAAAAAACCTGATCAGACTAGGTCTAGGAATTGAGGTAGCCAAAAATGGGGAATTTCCACTCCATAAGAAATTCTGATACTTTGAAATTTGTTTATGAAAATACCCAGCACTCTAATACTCCAAAATTAATATTTAAATATGACTCTCTGTTTCTCTGAGGCTTTCAAATGTTCCTGCCCTGTTCAGTTCGATTGAGTGGGCTACTCATGGAGCTGTGCTTCTCTGGGCATCTCGTGAGATGTGACCCAACGGGTGAGAGTCCCTTCCATGTAGGGATGCGGGGGCTACAAGCAACTGATCCATACTTCCTGCAAAGCCCAGCAGTAACTTAAATAGATGCATATTTGATAAGAAATACAATGTTTGTTTGCAAAAAAACCCTCCTATATATTGTGACTGGAACCAGCTCGAGCCTCAGAGAAATCCTTTTCAGAGGAAAACTGAGAATGACAACAAGATTGAAGTAATTAGGCTAATTCCAGTTTTGCAAAACTGATGTTTTCAAAAAGAATACTATCTATAGGAAAGTGTCTGACCAGCTCTTATTTGATTGTTTTCATGATATGGCATGCCTAAACTTTGCAAAAGAATGGAGCGTTTCCCCCCAAAACTGTGTTTTGTTTGTTCTATAAATAATCCGTTGTCCTGAGAGGTGAGAAGTAATGGAAAGCAACAAAATAAAAACCCAGGCTAGAGCTGCAGACCCAGATCTTACCATAAGTTTATGCACAGTGCAGGGCCATGCAGAAAACACCCAAATACCGTGGGCACAGGATGATTTAAAGTTTAATCCAAATGCCACAAGAGTCTCGATTGGATTTTGGCTCAGGCAAAACTGACATTATAATTTTAAATAAGGGTAAGTCACCTCAGTGTGTGTGTGTATATATATATATATATAAATACACTGAATAAAATTTAGGAGATGGAAAGAGAGACTGCAAACATGCATATGAAGAGTTTGCCTACTATCAGGTGGAATTCAAAGTTATAATTGTTTGACTTGGGAAATGTGATCTTTCTCTTTAAGTTCATCCTTAAATTTTAAAGCATAATTTGTTTTGATTGAATTTGTAATGTTAATTAGTGAGGCTTGCACAATTAAAGACATCAAGAACATATAATTATGTTCCTTATAATTATACCATAATTGTTTTAGTATGTTAAATGATCTAATAGATTTTTTTCCTGTTTCAACAGCAGCATTACAACCATCTCTGTTTTATGAAATAACTGGCAAACATTCAGTAGGTACTTTGAAGCATTTCAAGCAAAGTTTTGATGGGTATTCATCTACTAATGAAATATTCATGCATTATATTTTTCTCTATTACAAGTGACTTTCACTGAAGCGCCTAATGCTCGGTTTGCTTAGACAGATATAACATTCAATCAAACTAATGGAAACTGTGGAGTACTGTTCTACTGGATATTATTAAATCAAATGCTCTTGATAAATATTGAGTCTCTGATGTTAAAAAGCCTTTCTAGCATGATGCATGGATAGTAAAACAATACTCTGGCCCCTTGTTAATAATGTTAATATTACAGCTGTCATCATTTGACAACTAATATGATTTCCTATGTGCATAAATGCCTCGGTCTTAGAGTATTAAAAAATACTCTCTGTATGCTGTTTAAGATTTTCCGTATTGTGTACGCCTCCACTCCCCATGTAGAACAATTGGACAAGTTTGTATTGCCAGCAAAGTATGTATACTTTGTCTGCTTAAAATTTAATATTTTCTTCAGGTAGCATAGCTTGCACCCCTGTCAATACGAAGAGATCAGTTTTGGTAATTTCGTAGGCAGGAAGCTAATGATCTTCTTACAAAGCAATTGCTAAAGGTCTGGGCATATTGATGCTGTTTCTCCTACTTGTCCTCTGGATGCTAAATTTCATTAAATGAAACTAAAATAGATCAAATGTTTTCCTGCAATACTTTTCCACATGAGTTCTTTTGATAGTTTTTGCAAGAAAAACAGGGTGCAAATGTGAAGTGGTTGACAAAACAATGAATAAAACATGCTTCGTGCCAGGTTTTTAATGAATAAAATTAAAGTTCAGAGCTTAATATTATGCTTAGTTTTACCACTTCTGCATATATGAAAGTTGTGACTCCATCAACTTAATGTATCCCTAGTCAACATGAACTTTGAGTTCATTTCTTTTTAGACGACACTGTATTGGCTTCTTCCAGGGATCAGAAGGGACTTGGTCAAGCCAGAGTACGAGCCAGCTCAGCAGGGAAAGTGCCAAAGGAGTACTGGGAAAGCAGATGCAGAGAAGATCAGTAATGAAACTGCACTGTTTGATACCAGTTAAAGGGGTGATCGGACACATAAAAATATTTCACCAAATATTTCCCCTGTTCTGAGTCACCAAGAAAATAGACACCTTAAGTCACGCTTGCTTTAAAATGTCCAATTCACGGGCCCTGGTGAAAAAATTGTCCTTTCTCATCATGTGTCATGAAGGGACACAATTCCCTGCCTTCCCAAAAGAGTTTATGATACGTGGATGCTGTGTGTATGCAACGCACGATATTCTGGGATCAGGTAACCCCTGCTCAAAGTTAAAAATAAGATCTGGATGTTATTGTGAGGTCTGTATGAATGAGTTTGGAAAACTGTCTAAAATCTAAGCTAACCTATTGAGTCACCAGCATGTAGTAGGCTCCTTTGCCACGCTGCAGGCTGTTGAAACAGTGAAAATGCGTCGACACCAGGACTAACTTATTCCTTCTTGTGGGCCCAATTCTGCATTGAGTTATTTGATTTAAGATACTATTATACAGTATTCAGGGACCAGCTGAATAGTTCTTTTGAGATTGCTGTTTTATTTTATTTTTTTACATTTAATTTTAGAAAGGCAAAGCATGGTGCTAGGAAAATTAGGAAATGCGTATAAAATTATGGAGCACTGACTCTGTAGGGAAAATGTTTACTCTGCAGGCTTTTCTCTTTAAAACACAACTGCTTTAAAGTATCACATTAAATTCTAGTGTGTGTGTATTTAAAGAAGGCACAATATATGTGAGAAAAAAGCATATGAAGTGCATAAGGTGGGGCTGCTGTGGCTAAGCACTCCTTCTAGCAGAATACTACAGTGGTGCCATGAAATCCTACGTAAGTGGTCAGAACAGAAGTAAGAGCTGCCTGTGGGTAGTCCCAAGCTATTCACAAGCCCTTTTGAACAATTTTCCTACTTTTTTAAAATACTGTTTTTGGCAAACATTTGATACTTGAAATACAAAATGCATGAGTCACCTACTGGGATAGGCACAGTATGTGGTTTATTGAATTTAGCTAAATTGTGAGTCATCTATCAATAGTCCTCATAGTGAACATACTTGTAATAATTTCACACATTACAAACAAGAGTAGGTATGATTTTTCAAGATTTTTTTTCAAGTATTTTTCACTTGGAGTTTTTACTCTTTTTATTGTACTCCATTTGATGTTGTAGGAAATTGTTAACTTTTTAGTGATGGAGGATAAAAAGAAAGGGTAGTTTATTGCTCGTCAGTTTAAACAACAAAGACCAGAAAAGCAAAACCTGACATATTCTAAAATACTGTCTTACAAAGCAAAGTCCTTAACATGAGGTTGAATGAATACAAATTCTTCTTATATAGCTATTGAGATTTATTCTTCTACCAGCATACCAATTTCTGTTAAGTAGTTTTAAAATTCAGAGGCAGCAGTTCTGAAGGAGAGAGCTGCAAATTGCCCCAGATTCTGACTTGCCAAAAAAATATGGTAATTTTTTGTGATTTTTTGGGGGGAGGTGTAGGTTGCTTTTTTTTAAGGGGAAAACTAGTGATTAGAAGAAAAAGAGGGGGAAAGTATCTATGTATAAAATAGCATCATAACTGTAGTCTATTGGATACAGAGAATATCATCTCTTTACTATAGAAAAACATGAAACATTCAGGCATAGCAGCGTGAAGGAGCTTTCCAAAGAAATTCCTTAGAGGAACAGGAATTCGGCACCCCTATGATGAAAGCGCTTGAGCAGTTAGCCCCCCTAAATCCTTCACTTCAGAGCCGGCCTCTGATAAGAACCTTTCCCTGAATATTTTTCATGAGCGTGAATGATTACGTGGGCATTTAAATTTGCCCCTGAAGTAGTTATTTAAGTAGCTGTTTGAGGACTGGAAGCTGCGAAGCCCCTTGCTCACAGCACAGAAACCAGCTCCTGCTCGGTTTTCTCTTCTTGCCCACCCCCGTATTTCGTTCCTGGGAAGTCCGGGCGTCTCCCGCAGCTCGCGGGGGACTTACACGGAGCTCTGCTTCCCATGCGCGACCCTCAGCGAAGGTGTTTGCCCTGACGATGGGATAACTGGTCTGTTACGATAAACCAGTAGCTTGTGACAAACTCCCTCTGGGAATTACATTTTCCCCTGGCAAAAAAAAAAAAAAAAAAAAAAAAAAAATTTCTCCTGCCTTTGCCCTTGCGTTTCCGACGAGGCTCTGCCGCCTTACATCCCCACCTTTAACGCCATTCCTACCCGTGCTGCCCGCAGGCTGCTGGGCACGGCAGTCCCGCGGGCAGGAGGCGGCGGGGCTGGCAGGGAAGGTGCCGCCGCGCCCGGCAGATGGCGCCCTTGCACAAGCCACACCGCCGCGCCGGGCGGGGCGGGGCGCGGCGGGGCGCGGAGCGGGGCCGGGGGCGCGGAGCGGGGCCGGGGCGCCGGGAAGGTGCTTCCCTGCCGCTCCCGGGTGCGGCGGCGGTGCCTCTCTAAGCCAGCGGCCGGGTAAAGCCCCGCCGTTTCTCTCAGGAGACTTCAGCGTCGCGCAAAGTCCGCGCCTCCGCGCTTTGCTCCGGCCCCGCTGGGCTCCGCGCAGGGGGCTTTGCAGAGCTCGGCTTTCGTACGGCCTTCCCCCGCTTGGCACCCGTTTTTTCCGTACAAAATCACGGGGTACTTGTCCATGTGGAGGAGGAGGAGGAGCGGTTTGACAATGGCGGGGCGGTGGGTGGGTGGGGGATGAGGCTGAAAATGAGGACGTGCCTCTAAATTAAGCGAAGAGCGCTGGTGATTCATAAATGAGAACGGGAGGGAGGAAAAGGAGGGGCAAACCAGAGGTATGCGGTGGAGTCACCGGGTGGCACCTCTGCACATGGCCTCTGTCACACCGTTCATGCAGACCTGCTTGTTTTGTTAAGTTTAATTAAAATATATATATTTATTTCTTGTGGTTGCCGTTAAAGAAGATGTTGCTATCTATTAGTGCGATTTCCTGCCCTCAATGTCACTGCTGAATTGCTCGTGTTTTATATTCTTGCTCTTTTTAACTCATCAGAAGCAACTTCTGGCTATAATATGAGCCAAGTATGTGTGGTGGAGGGGTTTTTTTATTATTTTTTGTTAAGAATGAATAGCTATTGGGTTATTAGAGTGAAAGAAAGAGCTAGTAAAATGGCTTGTATGTACACGTAAATATCTGTGCAATCGAGTGACAGAGAAACTCAATGTGGCTATTCCTGCTGGACCTGTAGCCATCAGCATTGCAACTCGGCATAGCGTGAGCAAGTGGAAGAAAAGCAACCTGAACTTTTTCCTATTTAGTCTCGTCTTTGACTCTTTAAAGTCTCTCATACATATTTAGGCACAAATTGCTGGACAAAGCACTTTACCTCCTTTGTTAAGCAGTGTGGAGATCTTAGAGGAGGTGAAGACAGCATAGGGATCTAGAAGATCGTAGTTAGACAAGCTGTTTGAAAAACTGAATTTTAAGAATTAGGTGAAGCTGGCTTTTCAGTTTGTAAGCATTACTCTTTGTATGTGTTTTTCTTATTTCATGCTGTTTATGAGTTGCAATGAAGTGATGTTTTAGGAGACAGCAAATTGTTTTCTGTTAAATCTTAGAAAATGGCTAAGTCAAAACATAAAATACGAATATTGTGGTGTTAAAGGTACAGGTCTCTAGTTAACTTAGGTGGCCTTATGTCAGTAATTAAAATCCTGTCTGACAAAAGTTTTGAATTGTACATTGTGGAATACAGGAGAGGACAGACATGGAAACATTTAAGGAAACCATGGCAACAAATGGCTCAGTTGCTCTATACAGGTAAGAAATGCATGAAATGTATTCGTAAGAGAAAGAGGCTTAGGAAAAGAAAACTCTGCAGCTATAGGGAACCAGGGAAACAGTTAATGCCTGACAGATAAGACCACCTCCCCTTAGGGTATTTCCTAAGAAAACTTCACACACCATCTCTTTCCCAGTCAGGGTTTGTATCTGCGGTGTCTTGGGTGCGTTGTGAAAGCTGTAATGAATCACTGCTTACATCAGAACATCAGCGCAAAGAGGCTATGGAATCAGTACCAATGCTCCAGCCTTTCCCAGATCTATGGGTCAAGAAGAGTCTGGAGGAGAAGTTATACTGGGGTTTATTGGACAAACAGGTGATTCATCCTCCTGGAGAAAAATGTCCATTCTGAAGGACTCCTACAATGATCCCTTGACCTTTAACTTCTTCGTTAGCTATGCTTAAGGGAACTTTGTAGCTCGGCAGTCCTTAAAATGTTTTACATCAGAATATTCGTGGCTTCATGGCATAGATTTCAGGTTGTCTGCTGTGAATTGGTTTTGGACTACATTTTCTGTTTTGTGGAACGTACTGTCTTCTTTGAGTACTTATCAGTGTGGATCCAGAAGCACACATATGCTTCCTGTATGAGAAATCAGACTTCTGAATAGCAGGGTCTTTTGAGAACACGTATATAATGCCTGACTTTCACGCCTCCATGTGAGGCTATAAAGAACACAGAATTTATGGCTCTTCCGCAGCACTTTTAAGAGGCATCCCAATGACTGCTCAACTCATCCTTTTGAGAACTCTAAAACCTGTAAAACCTTTTTACAAAGGTGCGAAGAGCTTGCTTTCTTTCCTTATTTGAAATAGGTATTTTTTTGAAAGGCAGACCTGTCCAATAGGATTCGGTGTTTTGCATTCATGATGGCTTCTACCCCAAATACTGAACCTTTGCGATGCGTGTATAGGCATGGTCTGTCCGACTTGGACAAAGTCAGGCCCCAGAGAAGTGTTCAGCATGTTTGTTTTCTGTCTGAGAATGCAAAAGTTTGGGTATTCTTGGCTTACATCCTTGACACTAGTCATCTCAGTATTTTCTAAATGTAATTCTAACAACTGCTGTGCTGGTGATGTCAGCCCAATACCCAAGCTCATGACATTGAAGTCTCCATGAGGGAGCCTCTGATGGAAAGTAAACATAGTTCCAAAAATCTTTGTGGGATTCTTCAGAAAAAGGACTAAGAACATTATACTGCTCTGAAGCTAAAGATTCAATGTCCTCTCTGGCCCCTTGCATGGAGATACAGAACACGCTGCTAGGTGATGGATGCGAAGGGAACCTTGGTACTAATCCCAGCATCACTGTCCATACTGATAAACCAATTAAGGCAGTGGTGCATCCAACAGAGGATTTAACACCTTGTCCCACAGTGTCCTCTACAGAGAATGAGCAGTTAGCACTGATGTTTGTGGCAGTTGTGTCACTTCATAAGCCCACTCAACTAATTGTTTTCATTGCTTTCAATTGAAAAATCTTCCTCCCTCTTTGTGGAAAGGAACCTCGAGGAAAATTCTGTTGGATCCCACTGGATACCGCAGATGACCATTCTGGCTACCAAGGATTCATAACCATTATTGCACACCAAGGAAGTGATCCTACTGTCCACCAGCATCTCTGGCCAGATGATCTATGCTAAAGTCAAGCACCATCCTCCCTTGCGTAAGCCGGTTGAATTGTGCTTGTCAGTCATCTGCAGTGGAATCTACTCTGGCACACATGGGATAATCATTTATCCTATGGTGGTGCTTTGAGATGCTACAGCCACCCTGGACACTCACCCACACCACCATGAGTTTTGAAGGGTTTTCAGGAGCTTCCCATAAGAAAACAGATGATGACCTCAGGGTGCATCACCCACCCCAGTGAACACCAGCCCTGGAAAGACCCCGTTATCCTAAGCATCTACAAGGCTGTGGGAGTCCAAAGAGTGCCTGTTACAGCTGAGTAACTTACTGCTCTCCTAGTGCTTTACACCAGCTACTTCTGTACTGCCCAATGAACATCTGGGAATGTTCATTAGAGAGAGAGGAAATGGAAGGTGTTCATCAGTTGCAATTGTGCCAGCAGAGGCTGGTAACTGTTGTCACAAGTGCTATGTGTAGGTCAGAAACATGGCCTGAAACCACAGAAAATGCAGGTGAAATGACTGAAAACTTGGGAAGAAGAAAACAAGCTTAAACAAGCTAAAGGCTGCAAAACCACAGGGAAAAGAAAACACCACTTCTCGACACTGGATTCTAATCTGAATAAAAACGGAGTTCAAGGCTTCCTACAAAGGATCAAAGAGATCAGATGACTAACTGGCAAGAATGAAAATGAGGATTAGAAGTGGCAGACGGGAACCTGAACTGGAAAGCAAACCAAAGCTTTCTGCAGCTGAAGAGGCTTGGCAAAAAGGATCAAACCATCATGGAGAATGAAAGCTTCAGGCACAATGAAGATGAAATAATGCTTGCAAAATACAAGGTTGTGATAAAGGAGGCCGACTGCCTGAAACCATACCTAAAGTGCCTGTCTCTGCTACTTGGCTCTTTTGTGGAGTATTTTTCATGAATTAAGGTGTGGTTAGTATACAACATGGAAATTTAGATGATGAACTAGATAATGCATTTTCCTGGAATTTAAATTATTTAAATCATGCATATGTTAGGAGCAATTCCGTCTCTTACAGGTACAACATCTCCAGGGGGCTGGTGGCGTTTGAGGGGATGGAAACTGGGCAGTAAGGCTAAGTGGGTCTAATGCACACCTTCACGAATAGCGTGTGTACCTCTCTCTTGTCACAGTCCATATAATCCAGGTAGTGTGGGGGGACTGCACTCTTGTCGGCTCTGTTAATGCAGTTCATCATTAGCCAGTGGGTGCTGCTGAATCGGTACTCGCCCTTTACCAGAAAAGCTGCTACTGTATTTATCTTTGCAGAGTTGTGTACCTATCCGATGAGGTCAGGGAGGATCTGTATCTTGGCTGCTGACTGCACAGCTGCTCCTACCCAAATTGTCATGTTGATCACAGCTAATGTATTTATCTCAGGACTTGAATAGACCACCATAGATTCAGTGGAGAGCTTCCCTGCTTCTGGTGTCATTACGAGGCATAAAGTCCGTGGGACCACCAAAATATTTGCAAGGTGTTTGAATTATGGCTTTCTTCAGCTTTGAGCTCTCCTTCTGGCTGTGGAGGCAATCAGCCCTATCTCCAGGTTACTGAATTTTGATAGCTCTGTGGTGCGCTGTGATCTGCAGCACTGCTGGGCTCTTTAGAGCTCTTTTGCAAGTGCTAGTGGCTGCTTCATGTTTCTGGTGTCATCCCCTCATGCTTTCTGGGATCTCGTAGGAAGCTTCCACTATTAGCTGGGGTCACAAATAAGCAGGAGAACGTGCTGTTACCCCGGACAGCAAGGAGGATCCCAGCACAGGCTGGTAATCATGGAAACACTCACAGTAACATCATGAGAGGGCTTGGGGACATCTCTAGTTGCACAGAAAATTTCAGTAGTAGCTGGACCTGCAGATTCCTGTTTCCTTGCAGAAATAGCTATATCTTGCTAGTTATCCTCAAGATACTGTTGTAGTGATCTGAGGATCAGAAGTCATAACAGAGAGCCCATTACAGAGAGAAACAGGAGTTTGATCTTCTGTGATGTTTCAGGCACACCTTTGACTCTTTCTGCAGGGTTCTATAACATTTCTGGTCCCGGCTGTGGTTACCTTGCACAGGTCTTGTTCTTCCCTGCTTCCTTCTGCATTTGGCATGCTGCGGTGGGGAGAGGTGAGCTCAGATCGCTGCTTCGCTTGGGTTGCCTGCCGTTGGTGGGACAGCCTTCTGAGGCTCCTTGCAGACAAGTAATTCAGAAAAACTTCTCTAAATTGGCCTGACGACTGAATTAGCTCCTTGCTTTTTACTGTGTGAGAGATGTGGATGGATAACAAGGGTGACAGAAAATCACCTTTTTCTTATCCCTTGATCTGATCCTGAGTACAGCTTGGCTGTAACTGTGCAATAAAACTGGCGTTGGGATTGATTGCAAGTTATTACATGATCTTTCTGTAAAAAGATTTCTGAGGTGAGCCAGGTGTGTTTCAGCAGGCAGCGAGGGAATGGAAGAAAGAGGTGCTGTTTCTTGGAAGGTTCTTTTTTATATTTAAAGTGTCTCTAAACACAGTTGCAGAAACTGGTCCATGAATTCTGCAATTAGGCGCAAATATAAACCAGTGTGAATAACAGCGTGAGTGTAAATAAATATTCTTTACAAGGCTGGTTGAAAATTTTTGCCTGAAACAATTCTTCAATGTCAAATGATAAAATTATGATTTTTTCTTTTCATAATATGTGCTTTCCTTAAAAATGTTGAGATTTCTTGGAGAGCCTGAACATGTCAAAACCCAAACCAGGGATTTGAAGTGGTGCCTTTTTGGTGACTGAAGTTGTTGAGCCTGGAGTTGAACAAAACTTCAAAATAACTAGAGAATTGTAGTTTTGGTTGGACCAAAACCTTAGCTTACTCCCATAATTATGCCTCCCGGAATTCCCACCTGGAAATTGTGGGTTGTTTGTCTCCTTTTTTTCTCTGAGCTGGACTCCCCTATCTGGCTGACTTTTGTAGGACACATATTATCAAGGTCAGGAGTGATGGGCGTTTCAGTTGGAAGGGAAACCACCTTGTACTGAGCCTGGGAAGCCTCATTCCCAACGGTGACAACATGAGTCCCAGTGGCAACATTTCCAAATCTGAATTTTTTTGTATTTGGCCAAAAGTATTTAACTAAAATTTCTTTTACTTTTCCATGGAAATTGAAAAAAGTGCTCCAGGGAAAGTGCAGTTACACAAGTTGCTTTTTTTCATCCCAGTATTACAGCAGATCTTCCCCCCTCTCGGTCTCTATCAAGGATTTCTGTATTCCTTGCAGCTAAAGTGTCTGTCCTCTTCCAATAAAAAGCAGAGAAGTGTGTGGAACTGTTGCCAAATGGCTGTGGTGTGCTCTGCTCTGGCTGTGTGTGCTGCTGCTGAGTGCCAGTTACCTGGGGGCTGCGGGACCAGCAAGCCCTCCTGGGCCAGCGGGATGCTGCAGCCAGTGCCAGCAGGTACCACTGACCGGGTGCAAGTTTCCACAACCCAAGGGCAGCTCTCTGATAGCAGTGTTAAAAATGGCATAGAACTGTAGAGACATTTTGGAGGATTCAGCTTATATTATTGTATTACTCCATTACCAAATTTGTGAGGTGCTTCTTTGTCCTTGCTGTTTGATGCTCAGCCTGTTTTTGAGGTTGACTGGTCTTGCTCTTTGCTCTGAACACTAGCCCAATTTTGTGGCAGGATCAGTGCCTCCTTGGATCTGGGAACCTCCTTTTGTGAGAGCACCTTTTTGTTCTCCTCCAAGCATCAGTGCAAGGGTGCGCTCTTCTGCTGGATGTATCTTTGGCCATCTCATCCCCTGATATTTTTCAGTGACTTTTTGGGTCTTTTATTTGACTTCTTGGGTTTTGTTTGATTTTGGTTTGTGAGTGTACATGCTGTATTATCCCAGATAAAATATATGTAGCATGGGAAAAGCTGAACTTTCAGTTTACATTGTGGTATGTGGGAAGAATGTCTGTCCCTTTCAGAATAGCTGATTACATTCAGATGGTTCAGTTGACTTATAAACTGAACAGTGACAGGGACATGCAAAAGGAGGAAGATACGGAAGAAGTATTCATGGGTGAACGGAGCCATACAGGCTTACATGTTTCATGATTTGAATAGAGACGGTGTGGTCTGACAGCCAGAGCACTAGGATGGGGATTTTTTTGTTTTTGATATTTTTTCCCCCAGTTCTGACAATGACTTACGGTGTGCCCTCGGGTAAGTCGCTTTCTGAATTTCTTTCCCTTTCTACTTTGCATTTGCTATTTGGATTGCAGACTCACTGGGGAAACGGAGCTTCTCCCCTGACATATTTGTACAGCACTGAACTCAGTAGAACTGTGTTCTTAATTAGAGTGTTCAAATATGGGTGTAATACAAATAATAATAATAATTAATTAGGCATTTAATCATCATCAGTATTTACATAACATTGCCGGCACTTCATGTGAGTGTTTTATCCAAACATTTTGTGGGAGCTTTCCCATGTATTCTTATCACAGTAGTGCTAGACATCTTCATAAGGGAAAAATAATATTTAGTTTTTTATGGTGTTAATCTTTCTTTCTCTCTCTCTTTTAAATGGAATGTAATATTGTCTCTTGCAGCTAATAAAAATTTCTGAACCATATAAAAAGGTGCTCTTTGCTTGAAGGACATTGCACATTAGACCGTACCTAGGCTGCCCCTCATGACAGTCACTTCTTTTGAAAGCTCTTTAAATAACATACAGTATAGATTCCCCCAAGTAATATCTTGGAGATGCTGGAATGCCAGGTTCATTTAATTGCTTTTGGTGCAGTTTAGCCAGTTGATTCTGTATAGCACAAACTTTATTTTAACAAACTGAGTATAGGTGTTATCCCAGAAGTTGAGTGCTGCACATACTGTTGCTAACGTTGGTGAAGAGTGCACAAAAGTGCCAGATCTCTGGCTGATGATCAAACTTGAAAATTATTCATGTGTATGACATTCCTCTGTAGCAGTTGAAAGAAAAAAGCAGGCTTACAAGATGAGAAGAAATAATGCCAGTACTGTAAATGACAAATTCTAATGAAATGGCAAAGCTCTACATGGCGTATCGCCAGGGCAAAAGCAGTTTTGACTGTATTGATTTAACGCTGATGGCAGTGTTACCGCTCTATGCCTTGGCCTGAGTTCTACATTACTGCTGGATAGCAAATCAGACTCTGTTATTGTCAACACAACACAGAAGAAATGTTGTCTCGGGCAGAAAAGCAACAACAGGTTTAATTATTGCAATTTGCATTTGAACCTGGAAAGTGCCTAGGTGCCCAGCCACTGGAGCAGCGTGGCAGGAGAGCACACACGGGGAGGCACAGTGCTTTTTGCCCTCTGTCTGCAGCAAATCGATGTCTGGTCTGTAGGTACTTCCCGACACGCTGGCACAGCGTGAGCCATCAAGGCCATCTTATCTGAAGGGATGGCACAAGGACCCCTATTAAAAACACTGGTTGCAGTGAGATTGCTGTGGCCTTCGAGCTGCCCTCTTCTGGTGGAGGTGCCATTCTTAGCACTGCTGCCCACCAGAAAACGTTGTCCTTGTCAAGATATTCTGAGGCCTGGTTGGGTCTTTCATTTGGAGCTAACAGAGGCTTTGTTAGCAAAGTCTAGATGGAAATGTAGAAAAGACAAATATGCTTCTTAATTTGCATAATATCAAATCAGGGATTAATGAGATCACATCTGCTGTTTGCCCTGTGATAGCTGGTGTACGATGTTTGCATTTCCTATTTCGTATGGTGGTTTGGGGGTTTGCTGGAAATGGTTATTTTCATTAAATTTGGTTCACTGGTCCCTAGTACTCATAAGGATAGTGGGGCAGTGCCCCCTCCAGCAGACCCATTCGTCTGCCACTGCACCTCCCATACATTTTTTTTCCTTCTCTGCAGGCTAAACCAATTTCCAGAATAAAAGCCCCCGCACATTGGTTGCTGTTTTAACTACCGCATAAGAGTGACACTCATGATGAAGGAGGGAGAAAGGCAATCTCTTTCCTGTTCTTCTGCATTTTTTAGGTGAGAAGCTGTTGAGAGAAAGCTCCATACTGCTACAATCCAAGGCAGAGTTTCTCAAAAATTCTGGAAACACTGTAGTCACTAAAATATTGTCCCTTTCTCATTTGTCCGATGCTTGCTAGCAGGGCTTTGGCAAACTCTGACAACAAAGGTTTTTTCTCTGCAAACTAAGAATTCAATTCTTGCAGGAGCGTTCCACATGTTCTTGGAAATGTGTGCACTCTCTAAGGGAATGAGGCACCCTGTGCTCCTGCGTGGTCCTGCTTTATCACAACATTTATGTTAGAAAAGTAATTTTACTTCATTCTATTAAGATAAGGGGTAAAAAATATGGGTTCTGCAACCATAGGAACAAATACAAAATACAAGAGAACACAATTTTGATAGTTTATTGAACAAGCTCTTTTTTTCACTGCTTTAGCATCTCAGCTAGCCTGAAAGACTGGCTATTAGCTTCTCCATCCTACCCCAGAGGGGTGCTGGGTGTTCTTAGGGGTACATCTTTGCTGTTCCTAATTCCACTCTGCCAGGGCATCTTTTCGTCTTCCCTGCACTGAAATATCTGACTTCCAAAACCCTCGTAGTAACTGGGCAACATCACCAGTTACTGTGGTGGATTGACCTGTTCTCTTCCTCAAGCTTTCTGAAAGAAAGCTGCTATGGTGCTGCTTAATTTGTATCTCTTTCCTGGCCCGGCTGGCTTTTTGTGTTATAGTTTCCTGAAGCAATGGTAAAACTTCCTGAATTGAGTATCTTGAAATTTTGAATTTTTTTTTTTAGACTTATTCACTTTGGTGTAAGCATCATTAGAAGATGAAACGTGATTCAAGGCACAGTGCCATGGATAAGAGGATACGTGGGCTAAGAAACAGCTATGCAGTGTTAATTAAGTGGGGATGAATCAGAGATGTGTTCTACAAGGGATCTCTATTCCATATTCCACTTGGAAAACGAACAGGTCTGTGGCATTGAAGGGGATGGTTCCTAGCAGTCTTATCTTTGGCAATCGTAGCCAAGCTATTTGGCACACTTGCTCTCTCAATTTTAACTGAACAGAAAAAAAGCTCCTTTATGAAAGCAAACAATGAAATAAGAGATGTCTGTGCCCAAGGCAGAAAACAGTTAGAAATATTGCAGAAAAGCTATCTTTGAAAGAAGAAGGTGGTGATTTTTTTTTTTTTTGGAAGCGGGGGGGATTACTGTTGTTTGGTAACGCAGAGCAAGGGCGGTGGGTGGAGCGCAGCTGTGGATGTTTGCTCTGGAAGCAGAAAGGCAAGAGCGGCAGCAGGAGAGGCAGGAGCACTCGGAGCAGCACTGGCCCTGAGGAGAAGCCAAGACCGCGCTTCTTTTGAGCAGATTGGTGTTTGAAAAAGGCAAGCTTGGAAGTGTGCCCAGATGAACTGTTTCTTGTCTGTTACTATTGTGCTCGGGGAAGCAGAATGATATGTACATTCTTTGCGTATAAAAAGAGTTGTACCAAAGAAATATCTGACTTGAATCACAAGCTTCGCCACCTAATGGAAACAATTCAGCAAATCCCAAACATTGGCTTATTATGACTAGAAGGGAAAACAATAAAATAAATAGATGTAGGTAGGTATGGCTTTTCCATTGGAATGGTTTACTGCTGGAAAACACTGTTTCTAAAACATGAATGATTTTCATTAGAAATCCCATCTTTGTGGATGGTTTTAATTTAAGTAAATGTTTTAACTAGAGTTGATTTGACCCTAGGTGGAATGTTCTGTTTCATTTTGTTTCGATGAAACATAAACCTAAATTTCCGAGGCAGTGAATTGCCTGTAGGAGCAAATGTTCTGGTCCTCACTAGCTCTCTACTGCATCAGCTTGCTGGAAGACTGCATGTCTCCTCAGTCTACCTCCCTGTGAGTTGCATGACTTTGGGCAGACCCATTCCTCCTGCTCCCTCCCTGCGCCCCATGAGAAAAGAGAGGCAGACTTGCAAAGCCTTATTCCCAGAGAGCAACATGTACAAAGCTGTTTAGGGTGAGCTAATGCACTAGGAAGTGCTTTTAAAGGCATTTGCAATGGAATTCAAGACAGCGGAAATATCTTTCTTCAATTAGAAATTTCAACATTTTTGGCATTTCAAATCAGATACTTTTTAGAGTTGCAGTTTTGGAGAAAAAAAAAATTATTCAGCATGGGTTGTCCTGAGTTTGGACAAAATCTGTCTCTTCCTTCAGGATGGACATTTCAAGTTGCAATCAAAGTATGCAAATCCTAATGATCCCCACATCTGGTCTTCCCAATGCATCGTATATATTCTCTGTTGGATTGTCTGTAAACCCTTCAGGGAAAGGAGCACAATTTATCTTTAGCATCTTCTGAGGCACCGTTAAAGCTCAGACAACAACAGTAGCAGAAAGAACAGTGCCATTATTAACTTCACCTCTCTCCTACCTTCACGCACTTTCCTCATTTGACTTCCCTTTTAACTGCGTTGGAAGGGGACATCTGTAAGTTTAAAGCCGATGTAGAAGGTTGAAAAGGGAATCCATCAGTGTTGTCCAGCATTAACAAAACCTGAAGACCAGGGAAGTGGAGGGCTTTTCTTCTTCACACACAGACACTGATGATCATTCCAGATGGCAGGGACTTGCCTATAGTATCTATTAACAATAGGGTTTCAAGTCCTGATGGAATACATAAAAATCAATTAATAGCTGAGTTGTCTTAAAACCTGCTGATGGTTCAGAGTATCACTTCGATGCCCCTCAGGCTGAGGATGGAAATGCTCAGCTCCCATCTCCTAGGACAGTGACCTAACCACTGAGAAACATGGGGGTCTCCTTTTCCTTTTGTTGGAAGCTGGTCCACTGTGCTGAAATAAATGCAGGATTCATGGCATCTGAGAAGGCAGCAGCAGGAAGCTTGACGGACAGTGAGGGAAGCAGGGAAGTGGCCAGTTCTTACCAGTATCAGTGTGGTGTAAATTGCTATGGTGCAAAATTGTTTGTGCTGGATTTTTGACCTCTAGCCAGTCTGTCTGTCTGTCTGGATAAGGTTGCTGTTTAGATGAGGCTGCTGTTCATTTAAACTAAAATAACACTGCAATGGCATAAGGAAAATCACAGTTCTGGGAAACTCTCTTTTCCCCTATCCTGCACACAGTTGTCTTTTGTATTAGTTTTTACTAGATCGGTAAAATTGTTCAAGAAGGCATTTTGTGGAGCAGGAAGAACAACAATGCTAAAAAAAAAATAAGTCAATCAGATCAAATCTGGTGAAGATTTTGGACCCCGAAAGAATTGAGGGGGAGAAGCTGACATACTCCAGTATTTTCCAAGAAAGAATGTGACTTACCATTTCAAAAGGGCTTTTGGATTTTGAAATTGACACATTTCTAGAAATTCATTAAAAGGCATTGAATAGTGCCTTTTAAAAGGCATTCTTTTATTTAAAATAAAATTATTTTTTCATATGTTGAATCTTTGGATATATTATTTTATAACTTCTTTGCCATTTGTCAAGAATATGGAACGTGTATTAAGACTTATTTCTTCTTCAGATCCAGAAGAATTTTAAGCAATCCCTCTTCCCACAAAATCCTGTCAGCCCAAATCAGTCTCCAACATGTCTCACCTTTTTTCTGGGAATTGGAGCCAGGCAGAACTTTTTTCAGTGAATATTACATTTGCTGAAAACAGAACATTAGGGATAGGAATCAAAAATTTCTATAAAATTAGGTCAAATTTAGTGATGAGTTTGGACAAAAGGAAGTTAGAAAAGAAGTTGAAATTCTTTCAATGTTTTCAAAAGTAAATAAATTGATGTCTGATTTTGAAATTGTTTTCAGAGTCAAAAATGCTGAACTTGGAAGTGTTTTTTAAAAATAAGCTAGAAAAGTCAAGTTTTTAAAACCCAAGATGGAATTATTTTCCCCCAGTTTTTCAGTTCAGCCATTGAACTGGGAAACCAGAATTCATTTTGGTGGTCTGACCCTGCTTCCCCAGTCCCTGAAAGTGGCAGGCAACATTAGCAGGCATTTCTTATGGTCTGAAAAGGCAAGTCTAACTATTTTAGATGTATAATAATTATTCTTTCTGACATTCATCCCTCTGAACTCAATAGCAAAGCGATACCTACATGCCTCTCAGCCTCTGCCTTCTTCACTAGGCTGGCAGGACGTTAGTTGGCGTAGATGAGGTCTCATTTCCCCCTCTCCCCAGCGCCCAGGTGGGCATTGTCATGCTCAGATCATGGAGCACAGAGGAACCACTGGGCCAGAGGTCCCCTTCCTTACCCAGGCACCTGCCTTCTGCTGTGTCCTGGGACCCTTTAATTTCCCCCAGCCAATGGCTTTAGTTACTGAAGTGTTTCCTCCAGCTCCTTTCTTTAAAATAAAGCTGAAGCTGTTTCTGATGCTGCTTCTTTAAGTGTCATGTTTCCGGATATTACAAGGACAGCGCCAGAACAATTTTGGTGATGTAGCGTAAGCACTTGCTCCAGGGAGGCAGGTGGACTTAAATTAGATCTTTTGTGTTGTTCAGGTTGAAGATGTTGTTGTTTTGATGGGCTTAATATTCTCAGCAGCTGATGAAAAAGCTGTAAGCAATTAAAAACTGACTCTGTTAAAACCTCTTGTATGCCTGTTAATGTTAAGTTCCTATTTCAGATCCAGGTGAAAAGAACTTTGTGATGAAGTTCAGTTTTTACGCTGTTTGCTGTAAAGTGAGCTTTGCTAGTGGTGATACTTTTTACTAATGACACTGGCAGTCGCTCCTTATGGTCCCAAATAATTTGTTTGTTCTAAAATGAACTAGAGATTACAAATACCTCTTTTTTTCCTGATGGTTAAACTAAGACTTTTGACCTGAGAAAAAAACATTTACAAGTAAGAGTCAGACTAACTTTATCCATTGCATCAGAGGAGATCCCAGAGGTGATCATTTGGGAAAGACTGTAAACAGCAGTAGAACTGGCACTGATTTGGAGGAATCTTTGCAGAAGAAGAGGCAGATTTCATTCAGAAAGGTGTTAATGGGAGTGTCAGGTCATGGATGCGAGAGGTTGTTACTCCTGGTGAGTACTGTGTCCAGTTTTGTACATGGTACTTCCAGAACAGAACAGGTCACTGGAAAGAGAGGGCACCAGAATGATAAAGAAGTCATATTTGCTAAACTGTGTGGAAAGTATGGTGTGTCTGGATCAGTTTATGCTAAAAAAATTGGAAACACAAAAGGGAACAAGACACAGTTCTTTCAGTATACCACAGATGGTTCTGAAGAGGATGACGATCAGTTATTCTTTATGTCTGCTACAGGGAGGACAATGAGTTTAATGGGTTTTCTTCAAGTGGGTCAGTAATAGTCTCTGCATAAACCCAAAAGGCTGAAACATAACCTGAACACTAATTGCAATTGATTTGCCTGCTTTTTCAGCTTCTGTGTGTTGTGTTAATCAATGTTACTTCATGGTTTTACTGTTTAATCTTACTTATTTTTGGAGCAACCAGTTTTATTAATAATTTCATTAATTATTTGTATTGTTATTCATAATATGAATATTCATCCTCACCCAAGACGTGTTGGGAAGTCTGCTTAGACTCACCCAGATAACTGACAACTTTGCCATCATTCTCATTTTAGGGTGACACTCGTGGAGCTACTAAAAATGGCCACTACCACTGCAGGGTAGGTGGTGGTTTGCACCACCTGAACCAGAGCATCGTGGCACCATCGTTCCTGCTTCTTGGACTCAGGTGGGCAGAGGTGGGTGCTCGACAACCCGCTGCACAGAGCAGGGGTGTTCAAGACGTACAGAGGAACTGTGACATTCAGCAAGATTTTTGGTTAGGCAGGGAGCACCCAAATCAGCGAGGTGCTCTCAGTATCAGCTGCTGAGCAAGGATGATTTTTAATTGCCATTTTGAAGTTTGGCACCTGAAGTTTGCCGGAGTTTTGTATTAGGGTCTGGGTTCTGTCATAAGCCTTGTCCTAATATTGGGCAATGAGAGACTTGGTAAGGAAAAGGCTGTAATAGAATCAGAGATGAGCTTTCGGGGCCATCTATGTGACGAGGTTACAAGCATTTATCCCAAGAGTACAATTTTATGTACCTTTGGATTTTATTAGAGGATCAGTCATATTTAATGTTTCACAGAGTAGCAGTCAACATGTTAATTCCATGCATTATGCCCATCTTAATTAAAATGTAAAAAAAGGGAACATTTTATTCATAAAATGAATATGAGAAAATTGAATTACCACTGATACTTTAGCTGATCTTTTTTTTTTGAGATGATTAATTTCATGTGACCAGACTGAACATAGGCTGTGGAAATAATACTGAACATTAAAAAATTCTGTTAAAAAGGCAGTATTTTTACAAAAAACACTGAAAAAATGACACATGGCATAAACCCCCTGGAACAAAATGACTCCATTCATATCAATGAAAATCTTGTCATTCACTTCAGGAAGCCAGGTTTTATCTGGCATTTCACCTCACATTATCTTATAATATGAAAATAAGTTTCTGCTACCTATATAACTACAGAATTAGAATACAAGATAATCTCCTGTGTAAAATGGCAGGCTTTTGTTCAAAAGGTCTACATTCATTGGTTTTTATCTGCCTTATCATCTCTTTTCCTCTCTGATGAATGCAAACTGTTTGGGTAATTTGCTTTGACCAGATCTGTGTCTGTGAGATCTTAAGTGGAAAAACTATTTGCATACTTAAGAATCCTGAGAACAGAGAGTGGCATTATAGTTTGGGATTTGGTTGGGGGTTTTTATCCCCTGTGCTGGGCCAAGAGAGACACTTTACATTTATATGTAGCAATTACCATTCCTAATTTTTGTAATTAAACTGTCTTGTGAAAAATTTAACATCTAAAATGGAGGCTGCCAGGCTAAGCTCCCTTGCTGTTTGCTTTATTCATTTTTAACATACCAGTCCATAAAAGTTTGGATATCTGTTTCTCTGTTCTCTCCTTCTCTGACTTTTGTTCAAAGTTGTTTTGGAAAGTATCTTCTCTCAAAAAATGTGGTCTCCGTAGAAATGGTAGTTCACTGGAACGGATATACAGTAACACTAAGAGGTTGCTTCCAGTAGTTTTTCTAAATTAGTAATTGAAATTAACTGTCACATACACTCACACAAATTGTAAAAGAATGGGAATTGCAGCTGATACCTCGTGTCATTTTGTGATTGAAAATGTCAGTGCCACTAAAGAAGACGGTGAAAGAAGTTATTGTCAAAAAATAAATCAACACAAAAATACATGCTGTAACAGAACTTGCTGAACTGGCCAGAAGTGTGGGTGTGTTTGACAAAATGCGCAAATCCACTTGCAGGCAGGACCTTTGTTCTGATGGCAAGAGCGATGTGCTGAATAAAGCCCACTGCTGTGGCTGCACCACTACAGAGAAGTCCATGGAAAACAACCACCCTCCTTTTGCCTATGACAATTTTTATAAAAAAAAAAAATAAATCCAAACAAGAACGTACTATTAGCAATTATTTTTTTTTTTCATTTGTATTTAAAGTGCAATTCAGAGGCTGAAAGAGCAGCAATGCTAATTGGAAGTATTCTCTGCAAAAACTGCAAAGCAGAGAGTAATAAAATCAAACTGGAAGTGGCAGGTTGTTTCTACTGGTAATACTCATGCACTTTTCATTATCCTTTTTGACCCTGCTGGTTGGCAAAATGTAAAACCTACGATTAAAATATAGATTTTTTTGTATTAAAAAAATTTTATGGCTGTTGCTAATAAGAACTGAAACCAATGCATTAGCTTCCACTATTAAGTTCCCACTTTTCAACAAGGCTGCAATGGTCTTAAAAGAGTATGGGAATAAAACTCACATTTCTTTCTGTCTTTCATAGTTGGGTTTCAGATTATTTACAAACAAAGAGATTTTAAATAACGTTTTGAACTTGTGCTGCTGCTCTTACTCAGGAGTGAGATACTGTAGTTCTACAAATTTTACTTCAGGATGTTTCAATGCAATTGCCAAATCATTACATTTTAGACTATAATTAAATTTCGTTAGAAACTCACATCAAATTTCCATGATGTATAAATATTTTATAATTTATTCCCATTACCAGTTACGTAGCATGTATAACTCCTTATGTGGATTTATGATGTTGCTAGTTTTACAAGTATTAATTCGACAGTCCTTTGATTTTGTGAATTTCAGTAAAAGTGCTGTATTCTGCATGAATTTTCAGGAGCATTAATTTTTTCATGTTGCTCAGACTCACAGGAAAGAATTTGCTTGCTGGTCCTGTAAAACAGGACTGGCTGTAATGGTAGAGCAAACAAGATCTTATGTCCAGATGCTTTATAATTTATATCTGTTTTTTAAACTATTGAAAAAGTGCAGCCTGTGGACAGAGAAATCTCATTACTTAAAATTTGCACTTCAAGAGAATTTGAAGTTGTACAAATAGATTTTAAGTTTGATAAGAAAATTGATTGGAGATTGTACATTGTGAATACATTAGGTTTATAAAGACAAAACATGCATGAAGTGCAATTACTGCTAGTGTTGCTATATTAGTATGAATGTTAATAGCATGTTTGTTTTTGAAATGGGTTATGCATTCTGGTAAATGTCTGCTTGAATCTAGTCATCTGTGTATCACTTGTCTAAGTACTCTCATTTAAGATGCCATATCCCTTCTTGTAGCAATAAAGGGGTAAAGCAACATTAATATTAAATAATTAGAAAAACAAAAGGGGAATGATTAAACATATTTACATAATTGAAATAACACTGAGTCGCAGTGGGAAATCGGGACAATGTTGTCTCCTTTCAAAGTAATTCATAATTCAGATTTTTAATTATGGCATATTCATTCATTTAAAGATGATTCTGGATGAGAGGGCCACTAATGAAATACAATCATTAGCATCTAAACAAAGTAATTTAGAAAGTCTCCTTTCGGGGAAAAGATTTCTAGAACATCATCAATCACACAAGATATGCAAAAACAAGCAATTAAACCACACACAAGAACTACAACAACCTTATATATTAGTAATGTACACATGAAAACATAACTGATTACAATGATTAGAGTAGGGTAGTGTGGTTAATTTGTATGTTATGTAGCAATTTCATGGAAGAATGTACCAGGACAGACACATCATACAACAAATGAATGCCACGTCATTGATAGATGTTTTAAATATATTAACGTCGTTGCAGTCAGTGCCGAGTTATCAATAAAAAAATCCAGTGATGAGAATCTGGAACCGTATTCTTCAAAGAAGCATAACTCCCCCAGTATGAACCCTGGGCTATGGTTTTGTTTTGGGGGTTTATTTGTTTATTTCTTCTTTCTTATTATTTTTTTATTTTTTTTATTTGTATTGTATTTGATTTTGCTAAATTGGCAAAATATAGGCTTAGGAAGGTATTTTATTACAGAAGCAGGTGCTGCATTAGTTTCTCATTAACTACTCAAATCCTGCTTTGGGCTTATAGCAACAAAGTGCTCATAGACCTAAATGGGTCAGTGATTTACAGGGTCTTTCCATATACACAATTACAATTCATTAAACATGCAGCAGCATTAAATGGATGGAGTAATTCTGCACGACTTTTAATGTCTGTGTGCAGTGTCCTGTTAAAGGGACACAAAAAGGCTGCTTTTAAACACCTTCTTCTTTGGGTTAAATTATAATCTTGTTGGAAACCCGTACCGTTTCCTCCTCTCGTGTAAAGAAAAGGCAGAAACAGTGGAGTATGCGTGCGGGGAGCATCCTGCCGCAGTGAGGCAGGAGCGGCCGCCTTTGATAACCACCAGGCTTAGAAGCCAAAATATGTTCTATTGGGTACTCAAAGGATAAAAATACTGGTTAATTTTCAACAGTGCTCCTTCATTTGACTTTACAATTTATAGCAGTGAACATTAATGCAAGAATAGCTTGGTCGAGGAGGAGTTTAAAATTAGAGCACCTCTTCTCATTAGCCCCAGCAGCCTGACCCAGGGTGAACTGAGAAGTAATTTGCCGCCAGATCCTCATTTTGCTTCTGTTATCACTCCTTGTAAATGAAGCGCAGCAATTTATTGTAGCACCTCAAGGAGTCAAGAACATAATGTGTAAAACACATACAAAAAAAATCTTTCTTCACATTCATTAACACCCAGCACATAGAGGCTGTTCACTTTTCACTCTAATGAAGGAGGGGGATCTTAAATCTAAAGCTTTCCAGCCTGTGAAGAAGGCCTCTTCAGGTCATTAGACAGAAGCTGAGTTGGACTGAAGAAAGGTCATTGACAAAAAAGGGAGAATGGCAATATGATGAAAAATAGAAAATGGATAAAAGAAGAGACTTTAGAAAGCTCGGAGAATGGAAAGTACATTTTTGGCATCAGTGATCAACCCTTCTTGTCTCTATGTTCATTTTCTGTTGTCAGTGAAGAAAAGAATATCTGGCTTTTTATTTAGCTGGGAATTGCTCTCGTGTTTGGTCAATTCTCATTTCATCACCCTTGATCTGACCTTGCAGGAAGCATTAATAGGCTTATTTTTAAGGGAGCTTTGTCTGCTGCCTGTAAATTCAGCCCTTCATTTTTCTCTTTTTTATTAAAAACGTGCAGTCTACTAGATTTTAATGTATTCTGATTATGTAACCGACAATTTCCCCTTAGGGAGATCTTTTGTCTCACTAGTCCTGATTAACACTTTGGGTTTATAGCTGTATATTAACACCACATTCAGGAATATTAGGAAGCTCCTATATGCAAATTAATTTACATTGGTAATAGAAATAGAGGAACTTAAAGAGGAGTTAGGAGCACTCCCTGAACACGTGCTGAATGCACAATGTAACATGTGCTTAGGGGTGGAGGGTACCTGTGGCGAGAGGTGCAGAAACTCAGAGAAAATACCTTTTTTGTTTTATTTACCCAGTCTCCAACGGCAGAAGGGTTGAATCCTGCAGTTCTGTAGCAATCACCGTCAAGCGATATTTTTTGCCCACAGATGCATATAACTTGCACCAATATAATCAGTTACTGACATGTACATATTACGAGGATAAAGATACAGCAAAGTCATCTTTTTTTTGTGTACCGTTTTTGTTGTTATGGACAAGAAAATGGTCTTTTTCTCATATTTTTTTATGTTTGCCCACATCCTATTGCTGGATCTTCCCTTTGTACAAGCTAATCTCATAAATTAGAGTGTATACATTTTACAGTAAATGCTTTCCCATTTAGTTAACAGCATGAGACCATTATCTTGTGACAAAACTCTGTTCCAGTGAAGTCTCTTCATTAAATAAGTAATCATCCTTTACATACAATGGAAACTGGAATTAGTAGTATATAAATATACCATGCCGAAAAGCCATCATTTGACAGCAACATGACCTACATCAAATTATACCTTATTCTCCTAATCCTTCCGGAAACTGGTATGCAGTTATACCCCTTGGATAGTCTTAGACCCAAAAAACCCAACACAAATGAGCTGTCAATGTATTCAGCATATCAAAGAGAAGGTAGAGATTATTTTGGAACTCCACAAGGGTTTGGTTTTACTTTTCTCTAAGAAGCACCCTCATGAATTATGCATGTAAATAATGCTGCAAACCTCTTTATTTGCTGCTGAGCTGGAACAGCAGGTTGCCCAAAACTAATTCGTCACTGTACCCCCGGTTCTGTCAGCTTTGTTGTTCAGCTGCTGTCTTGGTATTAGGTTGCGATATCCTTTTTAACCCTCTTGGCAGATAGAGGTTAGGGAATGGTCAGATGAATGGTCAGACAGGCAGAGCCTCTGGATTGCCAACAAGGAAAACCATGTTTAGGTGAAGAAGGCACCAAACCCCCCAAATCCGTTCATTAGCAGGTAGAACAAT
This sequence comes from Burhinus oedicnemus, assembly GCA_008921705.1. NCBI lineage: Eukaryota > Metazoa > Chordata > Aves > Charadriiformes > Burhinidae > Burhinus > Burhinus oedicnemus. The sequence continues at coordinate 5,020,354 of VFFE01009207.1, forward strand.
TTGTCTGCTTGTTTAAGCCACTGGTTTCACCTTAACTGCCGGTTATCAAGAAGAGTAGAACTAAAGGGAGTAGACATGGGGTCTTCCAAAAGCCTTGCATGTTGAGCAGATTTAAATAGCGTGGCGTAGCTCATGCTGCTACTTCTCCCGTGCATCTCCCAGGTCCACGAGCATTTCAGCACAAGTGTTCATTGGCAGAGGCATCCTGACACCAGTTTGGCCAAGGCTTGCTTTCGTCAAAGTTATGTCCATGCACAAGAATTTTGTAGCATCAAATACAGTACTCCCAGGGTACCAGGTTTTTTTCTTCTTTGACAGTATTTTCCATGGAATATGTATGTTTTGTGCCTTTTCCAGGCAGTGCTGGAATTACAACTGCTGCTGGAATTATGTTTTTTCCTGGAAAACCTGCTACATCCCTTTGCTTGTCTGGGACTCAGTTGAGCACATAGCCCTTTTGCTGAGCCCAAAGGAATATGTCCTGGAACACCAGAGGACAGAGCTGAGCTGGCCGGAGGGAAGAGAGGGGCGTTATTTGTATTGTATCTAAATGTCCAGAATGGCCAGCTCTAACTGGGAAACCATCGTTGTTCCAAATGCTGTTTATATGTCTCTGTATGTTTATATCACATTCTATAAGAAGTTAACAACATGACAGCAGCAGTGCTGGTATCTGTGCAGTGGTGCAACAGTACATTTACAAGATTATATGTCACAGAGCCATTGCAGACAATCCCAGGGGTTTATGGAGCAAATTTGAAGCCAGGGTATGTAGGGCAATACCCACACATCCAGCCCCTCATGTTGGCTAGCTAACATATAGCCTGAAAAAGAGCAGGTCTGGATGTCCCGTTTGCTCCATGGGTAACTGGGGGATGGAGGGAAGAGTTCGTATCGCACCTTCATGCCAGGAGCCTGAAGGCATCGCAAATGGGTCTTTCACTCTGAAGGAAAGTGCTTGGGCCTGATATTGTAAATACCAGGGCAAGATATTAAAAAACCCTCCAAACTAAAAATCTTTTTTTTTCCCTCCTAAAAGGTACAAAAGTGAATTAATGTTATGCAGAGAGCAGTACATAGCTACTGTCTGCATTTATCAATAGGTTATTTTAAATACTCAGTGAACAATGTGATCTGAGAGACCTTTAAATGGATGTAATATTTATTCATAACTCAGTAGGACGAGGCTGCAGCATTCTTTTACCTGATATCTAAAACCCGCTGTTTTACTTCCTTCAACTCCGTCCTACTTTCCTAAAAACTTATATCTCATGTAACTTGTACCTGAGACATACACCTCATTTCTGTAGGTACAAGCGGACTATAGCAGCTCAGACAATAATTAACAATGTTGAATCAGGAACAGCAACATCTCACAGAATATTCACTTATTTAGTAGTACCTTAAAACCAAGCAAACAAAATGTTTGAGAAAGGAGGGACTGACTAGTTTCAAGGTTTCCTGAAACCTTTGTTCAACAGGTATCCAGATGTAAGATTTTTGCATTTTTTTGAAAATACTCAAGAAAATGTCTCAAAATTTCACTTGGGAAATTCCTTGGTGATGTTTTGGTCTTTCTTTTTCTGTCCTTTTATTTGAAATTGATGAAGAAAAAGGAAAAAGGGAGATGGAAGGGAAAAACAAAACAAAGCTTACCAACCAGAACCTCTATTTTTTCATAATCCAGTTATATAAAAAGACAACACATCCGAAGGCCAAATTATCATAGAATAGTTTAGGTTGGAAAAGACCCTTAAGATCATCAAGTCCAACCATTAGCCTAGCACTGCCCAGCCCACCACTAAACCATGTCCCTCAGCACCACATCTACACGTCTTTTAAATACCTCCAGGGATGGTGACTGAACCACTTCCCTGGGCAGCCTGTTCCAGTGCTTGACAACCCTTTCGGTGAAGAAATTTTTCCTAACATCCAGCGTAAAGCTCCCCAGCACAACCTGAGGCTGTTTCCTCTTGACTTATTGCTTGTTACTTGTGAGAAGAGACCAACCTCACTACAACCTCCTTTGGGGCAGTTTCATTTAACAGTCTTGGTCTTTTTAAGGTCCAAAATACTTGCTATTGGAAACTGCCAGTGAAGTCCTAGAGACAGATCTTTCTCTTATCATCAAGTTATTTTGGACAACTGGGTGGTTGCAGGTATAAAAGCAATTATTTTGACAGTGTGTATTTTAACCATGTGCCTGTATGCACATTAAAGCAAGTATGTATATACTTGCTTTAATTTTCTTGTACAATCCTTTCTAATCCTTGTCTCTATTCAAACCTCCTCTTCCTCGGCTCTCTTTTCATCCAGCTCTGTTTTTCTACGTTTTTAACTCACCTTGAGATTTAAAACAGTGAAGGCCCTCTCCTTTTTTTACCAGAGAGCAGGATACAAATAGCTTTTATGCTGATTGTCACCCCGTCTGGTGGGGAAGGAAGAGCGAACCGGGAGAGGTGAGCCAACCAAGGCGCGGAATGGGGAAATGGTCCAGCTCCTGCCCTCTGTAATTCTCAGACTATTTTAGACACTAAAATTGTGACAGCTTGCTCTTGTGATAAAGATGTTAACAAGAAGAGAAAATGACATTAATTTAATCTATTCTTACAGGTCATGCTGAAATGAGACTGTGATGATACAAAATTATAATAATAAATATGGTGGTAATTTCACAATTCTTTATAGATACTGTTCACAATCCTTTCACATGCAAATGTCTTATCCCTTCCTTCATGACAGTGATTTTTGTTGCCATCCAGACTCTAATTCAGCATCTTCTAGTAGTTGATTCCATAATTACTTTATATGGCAAGAACAATGTAAAATACTATCCCAGATCAGGATCTCAAGATGGCTTTACTTTTATTACTGTTTCCCCTGGGCCTCTAGGAACATTTCCGATGTAGACATTTTCCACGTTTTCAGAAGCAAATTAGGTCATCAGCATTCTCAGCTCATAGTACATTAATAACCAGAGATAAACAGTGTACAAACATAAAGTATTGTAAAAAAAAATTTAAAGATATCTTTGTATGAATGAAAGTGGTGATTTTGATTTGTTGATATTTTTAGAAGCCAGACAAACCTGACACATTAATTCCCAAATCCTGAAAAGTTTGTGGGCAAATGATTATTTAAATCTGATAGGGATTTATTTATTTAAAATTCAACATTTTTATAAGTTCCTCATTCAGTCAGAGAAATACCATCTCTTCTAAGGAGTAATTCAAACAGCAGTATTAAAATTATTGAAAAAAATAATCTAATCTAATCTAAAATTCTAATTCTAATCTAATTCTAATTCTAATCTAATCTAATTTTTTTAATGAGAATGGTGTCATCACAGTATCTCTCTTTTTTCCGGATTAGTTTATCCCAGGATGATTTTTACTAATCAGGGGTTGCGAGCTAAGCCAGGAATGGCAGCGTCTTTACTGAACAAAAGATGCTGAGCTGCACCTTCCAGGCAGCCGGAGTGTTACTCTGACCGGTGCTGAGCCCTCGTAGTGTAACTTCAGCAGCAGCTTCTCCAACGTGTTTTGTTGAGTTTACACCTTCTGTGCAATCTGCTAGATACAGAGGGTGGAGCTCAGCTTCTGCATTCTGCTTAATAGCCCCAATTACAGGTGGAAAAGCACACGGTATGTAAATCAGTACGCACTAGATGCGGTATAATTGCAAGGTCAGCCTGGACAATGTTTTGCTGAAGTGCTGCTTTAAGTGAATAATTTCAACGATGAAAGTGCATTTTTTCATATTTGAGAGCTAATGTACTGAACTGGTCTTTCAGAAACATTGCTCCAATTGCACTGTAATGTTAGACAGCAGAGAAATATTAACAGCCAGATTTCCTCAACTTCAGCACTAAGCGCATGTCTTGGTTGGTAATGTGACATGTAGCTACCCATAATGGTACCAGGATTTGAAATACAGTGCTCTTAAATGTAGGGTGGGGAGTCATAGGAGAGGGCGCTGGAGAGATCTGATAGTCGCAAGCAAAGAAAGCGAGGGAAGAGTGTCTGTTCGCCTGGGATACTGAAAGCATTGTAGGAGAGAAGCACAGCGCCCTGGCGTGTATTCCTCCTTCATACCAAAGTTTCAGGATGCCTAGATGGATTTTGAAAAAGACAACTATGCTTTCCTGTGAGCAATGTTAAACCGATTTCAGCCTTTAATATGTTACACATAATGCATTCAATTTTGTTTTCAGCTAATGTTGGGATTTACTTCAGTTAACAACTTTCACTGACTTTTATCAAGTAAGATCTCACCTGACGTATTCAGGCAGAAATTGTTAAGATATTGAATTTAAAATGCTTTAAAACATTTTTTACAGGAGAGTTGCAGAAAGGTCCCCTGCTCTTCTTTGAAGCACCAATTATTCCCATAAAACGATTAAGCATCAATTTGTTCTTTCATGTAAGTGTAAAATAGGTGATTCGGTGAACAGTTGCTTACAGACTTGCATGCAGAAGTACTAACTTGATTTTAGTGGGGTTCCCCTTGTGGGGGAAATGCATCTAATAATGAAGAACAGTAGCAGTCAAGACTCACAATACAAAAAGGAAATCTGGCAAGATCGTAACAAAAGGATAAACAAAGAACATAAACTGTATCTAAATAAATCTGTGATCATGTGGCATATTTGAGAGCAACAAATTTGATTATCTGCAGCTATCTCTCTTTTTCAGTGTTGCGATATGTGGTGTGAAGAATCTGAGATAACTATTTAAATTCATTTACTTTATTTTCATAATTCTGATTTATTAAGGTATGTTTAATTAAGCTGATTATTACCCAGTAACTTCTGCTGAACATCGCAGTTACTCTTTTGCTTAAGTTAATTTCGCATCCTGTTCCACATAGATTATTTCTGATTTATTATGAAATTCAAGAAAGTAAGCATCTGGGTAAAAAGGATGTTTATCGGCAAGGGCCTAATTTACTACGCATAAGTACCATTATTCATTATTACTCTCATTATAATGCAAAAGACTTGAGTTAGCCTTTCAAGTAAAACAATTTGTAACTAGATGGAGAAGGTTATGAGGAAATACAACTCATTTCTCTATTCAAGCCGATGGTAGCCGGAGCCATTCCTGGTGGGAAGCAGCAAATATGACCTGAAATGGTTACATTTTTTCTCTCCCTCCTCCCCATTTGTTCTTTGCTGTAGTGTAGTGACTTCTCCTTCTGCTACCTGGCTGGGACAGCAGGAGACCAAGCCCCGTAGGAGGCTCTATCAGACCTTGTGGTGTAGCTGCTTGTTGGGGGTGTGTTATGTATGTTGTGATGAATGTCATGAAATGACATTACATGAGTTAAATGTCGTGAAACTAAATGAAATAGTTTCAGTTATTAAAAAGTCTGTGGAAAATTTCTGCTTTTACAGAGAATGTTGATGGGGAGGCATTTTTAAATTTATTTTATTTATTTTCTTAAATTAAAACTCCCTGGGTTTTAATACAAAAGCAAAATTTTTAAGATAAAGACAAAATTCTTCTTTAATAAAAAGAGAAATATGTACATAATAAATTTCCGTGGCTTTCAGCTTAACTTGCTTTCTGCTTCTGCTGTTTGGTCAGGAAATTAGTATATTATGTGCCGCGACTGCAAACAAAAGCAGTGACACTGACAAAAGATAAAGCTAGTTGAGCAAGGCATTTTTTACCCTACGGCCCAAGCAGTGCAGACAGCCACCCCCTTGAAAACATCCCGCTGGCATCAATATTCCCCTCCGCATGGACACAAGACCCACACTCTTCCCAGCTCAAGGAAGGTGACGTTCTCTCTTAAATCCATGCACTGGTTTTTGTGCTATTGGTATTTAAATGACAATTATTTATGCAAAATAAAATTGATTTTCGTGATCTTTTGTAGATAACGGGAATCACTGGAAGAGACAGAGACACGTAGACACTGGAAACCCTATGGTGGCCATCTAGCAGACACATGATAGCTGCACAGCCACAAAGGATGCGCCCAGGAGGCACAGGTAGCCGCTTGGATGCTGCTATGGCGTTAAAAAGAGGAATATATCTGGGTGCTTGTTTTATTAATGCATTTGGGTGAACAAATTTCAAAAGATGTCTAGTCCCTTGTTGATACCAGCCTCCTCCAGACAGGAGAAAATATTCGCTTAAAATAACAGCCAGTATTAGAACAAGAGTAAAACACATTCACCACATAAATGAAATAATTGTAATCAGAAGAGTGGAGTTATCATACTAAGAGGATTTCAGTGAATAGATGAATTCTGTGTACAACATAATCAAATTGTCAACATTGTTTAGTCTAGTCCTACTTTTATTCACTTCCTGGATTTTCTGATTAATTTAAATCATGGTTAATTGAATAATGAAACATTCAGGAAAGTTCAGCTAGAAGAACAATTTGCTAGAGACAATTTCCACTTGTTCTTGTTAAAACACAGTTCACTAGATTCAATACACTAGTAAAAAGTCTGAAAGACTATTAAAAGAAAACTGGTATTCTTGACTGAGAGGTGCTTAAATTGTGAAGCTGCTCTAAGGGGCTCGGTAACACCTAGTACCAAAGCCAATATTGGGGTTGTATGTTATATGTTATACAAGAAATAGAAACCTGGGGAATTTCCCAAGGGGGAATATCCAGGGGCTAGGAGAAAGAGGAACCTTTCCTTCTGGTGATTTTATTTGCTGATAGCACTGAGTGGCAGCAAGGAAAAGCCAGTAGCGGAGAAAAGTTTATTACATTGTCCTTGTCTGTCAGCTTTTGTCTTCTCCAAGTTCAGCGATTTTGTTTGGGGCCAGGGAATCTATTCATGTTCAATTAGGCTCAGTCCAGACTCAGGAAAAGAAGCAATTCTTGCAGGCGGGGAAAGTGCCTAGTCGTGGTGGGGAGGGCAGCAACAAATATTGCAAAATGAGACAAAGAACATCTGTTTGCACTGGGCGGGCAGGCACGTGCGCCCAGAAAGCTACCAGCATCTGCACGGCAATTGTAAATGGACCCTGCCATTCAGCAGGTTGATTAAGTTAACTCTTTGCTGGAAATATTGTTCTTTGTCATTAATCGTGATCTTACTTCTTGTCCAGACTTTTTTTTTTTTTTTTGTGAGAACCTAATCAAGCTTAAACAATAGCCTTTCCAACTATGCAGCTGCCTTTTCTTTATCTTACTATATAGTCACGTACTGGTCTTAACAACGCCGGCTATAAAGCGGATGGTATGAGACGATACATTTAACCTGACATTCTGATACCGTTGAAAAAATTATAATTCTTTGAAATGGAAGCTGATGAGGCAAAAATGGACAATCTAAATACCATCGCTCCAAATGGTAGAGGTGGACAAACGACGCTAGAGTACATTATTCCACTCCACTGGATGAAGTGACTTTCAAGGACTGATTAGCTCCATGTCTGAGAGGGTTAGCCCCCTGCCTGTTATAACAAGTGCCTATGAAAGGGAGAGCTGATCTGACAACTAGCTATGCCAACCGTGAAGTTATTTCAGTACTTTCTCTGCTAACAAGTTGATTAATCCCATCATCATTTTGAAAACCTATTTTATATTGAATAAATCATTTTCTAATAAAGAGCAGTTAGGAGGTGTAAAACTTTGACTTCTTCTCAACGATGCTATCAGCTCCTCTGTGGATTTTGCCATTTCTGGCTCTCAGCAAGTTCTCTGTGCTGAAGATGATTTTTTTCACGCTGACTGTAAAGTTTTATTTTAAAAATGCAGCCTTTAATATTCTAGTGACAACATCACATCATGCATGTTCTGTAGTGAAAACATGTACAGATTTTACTGTAAACACCAATGTTAAATGTCTCTGTTATTTCTATTCCTTCTACCTTGCTACTACTATTAAGCCAAACATGATACAAATGTCTGCTGCCTCTGGGGCCACATGACAAATATATCACTACGCACAAGGGAAAGCTCCAATATAATGTCTTGCATTTGCGACATCACATAATTGTTTGGAGCATTTAAGAGACTGTAGACAGCCTGTGAGGAAGAAAAAGGGCTCCAATTAGCTGGGGAAAGTGCTCATTTATGTACTTGGAAATGCAAAGATTTGAAAAATACAGAGCTTAACATTCAGTGGAATTGCAATAAGGCAAATTATAAACATCACAATAAGCATTTTGTTTTTGTAGAGCAGTTCCTATAATGACATAGCGTTAAAAGCCATCCCGAAACCCAGAAAAAAAAACCCAAACAAAAAGACGAACCTATATTTGTTATAATATAAGTCCAGGATTTCACATACGTTTAAATATAAATTGCTTTTTAGGGGAAGGCTATTTTGTGCCGAGAAGCTGTTAGCTTAATAATTTAGAGGACATAAAACCAGACAAAATTAATAAGTAGCGTCCCAGAGAGAAAAAGGTACATTAGTAACAATCAGAAAGGCTGAGATTCCTGTATTGTATGTAACTGATAAAACTATATAAATTAAAAATGTTCCTGGGAGTTGGGAAGTGGAGATGTTCTTCTTTTAGCTTTCGGCTGGAGTCACTTTGCTTGCACTAAAAGAGAGGTCCTGTAGCTGATCATAGTTGTAAACCCTTTAAAAACCTCCTGTGGATATTCCAGTTAAGCAATTCTCCCCGCTCACGAGCAAGGTGTCTGCCAGCGTACCGAGAGGAAGGTTGGTTGGTGAAGAGGGGAATGTCCGGTCAGGCTGGGAAAGTTCAGTACACCTGGAATGTGAGGCTCTGTGCACACAAAGGCTTCAGGTACTTGGGCAGAGACCTTCTCCCATTAGGAATGAGATTTTCTTCCCTTAGTGGGCTGTTTATTGTTTTTCTAACGTTTTCCCCAAGCACAGAAGGCATCGTTACCTTGCCTTCCAAAGGGACGGCAGTCGATCGGAGAGCAGTTTGGATGACAATACTACAAGTGCCCGTTGGGTGTGTGAGGGGAACGAGTGGAGAAAGGGGAGATCTGAATTTTTAAGACCTTCCAAGCACAATTCAAAGGTGTAGCTATAAAAGATGTCCCTCTCACAGAGAAGGGCCTTTTCTCACATGTGCAGATAGGGAATGTGCCCTTGGACCAGAGTGGTTAAGTAAGTCCACAAAACTTATCAGCCAGCTAGAGAAAGAAGTCTCTTTTTGGTGGGGGAAAGGGCATAGGAAAAGTGGAATAATTGCATTTCTAACTGCCTTGCTTCCCCCTGCACTTTTACAAATCTTTGTGTTGTCTATTTTGGAGTTTATAAATAAATAGTTGTATTTGGTTGTATTAACAGTGGTTTCAAAATGACTGGTGCCCCATTTCTGGTTGTAGTGAAACTTAAGTTTGTGGTCCTTAGGCAACTCTGAAGGACATTGCTCCAAGTGCAAAGTAATTGAAGACACTTTCCCTAAGCTACCAGTCAGCAGTAGTGCCACGGGGGTGACTGTGGAGCAATAATCTTCGGGCGACTGTTAAGTGCCAGGAGAAGGTGTCTTGGCTGAGAGGAGGTCATGATGTGCATTTGTGAACCTCAGGGGCTTGAGATGTTCCTCTGCAGGGATTTCAGCTTTGCCTTAGTCTGGGTAAGAGAGGTGTTGCTGAATTTCTCTTTTACAGAACCAGCAAAGATTTTTTCTCTGCCTTGCCTTCAAGAAGCTACCACTCCAGTATCGCCTAGTTTGAAATTCTGAATCTATGCCACGCGTTATTGTACAGTCCATGCAACAACACAGGCTCTGTGTGCAATAGCCTTGGAACAAGGCTGGTGTCATTTTTCCTCCCTTGTTTCTCATAGTTGTCAAAAAAGCTTCACACACACAGGTACGTGCGTATGAGCCTCATACTCACAAGCCACAGTTTGGACTGAGGTCTATCTTCTCCCGAAGGGAACTCAAATGCTTTTTTTTTGATGTGCAGAGTTGTCAGTCCATACAAGGAGTGGGGGACAGCACAAACTTTTTACTTCTTCCGAGACATTCAGTTCTGTAGGAAGATCTAAAGGTTCCCTGGGCTGGGGAGGGAATAACAGAGAGAAAAGATAGCTCTTCAGCCCCATGCTTGGGATGTCCACCTGCGAAAGATGGGCTTCCCAATTTCATCCCTTGGTTCAGGACTGTTCCAGGATTTTATCCAGTGACTGTTTAATGTGTCCTTTGCATGCTGATGAAAACAGCACTTGCTGCTGCAGGTTTTTGTGCAGTAATCCTTGCAAACAAGCAAGCTGCAAGTCTGAGCTCTTCCCACTGAATCAGGGCCTGCCTCACACAGCATTGCGTCAGGGCAGGCTTTGCATTGGGAACATAAAAAATTACATATTTGTAACAGAGCCCGAAATGCACACATTTTTGACTGACACAGCGTATGGTATTGTGAAAATTGTTCCATCTATTTAGATTATTTCAGTTTGTTTCTTTCCATTTTTTTATGATAAGAATATCAGTAATGCACACTAAAGCATCTTTTTAATTGTTGTATTAAATAAGTGAATCATAACACTGAACACTAAAACAGTAGAGTAAATTGACGACTGTTTCTAAAAAATGAAAATTCCTCTTCAAATATGGGATTTTATTCTTTTTCTTCTACAGAAATCTGTGTGTAGGGCATTTTTAAGGTGATAAGTCATAATTTAACTGGGACTGTGAAAATTTTTATGGTATGAATGTGGAGATGTTCCATTAAGGGCTATTTTGCATTTTTAAGATCTCGTATTCTTAGCTAGGCTTTTTCAGGGCATGAACACACCTAGTTAAATACATATCCAGAATTACAAATTTGTTTCATTTGCCCTATCTCATTCTTCTTAAACTAGAGGAAAGAAGCACTATCACAGTAATAGCAACGACTAGAAAAGAAGAAAATAAAAGCTGAAAGTTCTAATCAAAACTGTAATCAGAAAGATGACAAATGGTGAAGATTATTAAATTTTCTTTGCTCCCTTGATGAATTTAATAAAGAACTAATCAAAGATCATTAGAAGGCTTTTGTGCTTGGTGTGCATTGTAACCAGATTGCAATCGGAATTTATGTTTTAGTGGTTATCTAGGGTTGAATTGGACATGTAAATATAGAAAAGATATATTTTTAGCATTTTTCTTTGAAAATATTTATTTTAAAATGTCAAACCATTGTATGTTGCTTCTATGCTTTACACAATAAAAGCAGAGCTTCTTTCACTGTGGTCAGAAATGTTTAAATTAATATCAGTGTTTAGTTTGAATTTTCTAATGATCTTTGATTATTTCTTCCTTTAATTTTGCAGGAAAATTAGAAGAGACATTTATTTCCCAGGCAATTATGTAAGTATAGGACTACTGACAACTTACTGAGTGCCTTAACAATATGGAAATTCACCTTTTGCAAATCTTCAGGGTTAATTTAATGTTCTTAAATTTTAAAGGGTGCTTTTCAATCTCCTTTTCATATTCCCTATTTGATGCTGGAGTAATAATACTTATTAGATGCAGTAACTGAAGGTGTTATAGTATGAGCCATCTTTTTTTTTTTCTTCTGACTCTTGATATCTGCAGTCTCAGGCTGGATGATGAGACATTTTACTTTTCTCCTTTGGGTCAAGTATAATTAAAAGGCTAACTAATGCTTGAATATGCTGGAAGAACATGTACACTTCAAATACCAAATATACAGATAGCGAGAGTAATGGTATGAAAAAAAAATTATCTTCAAGCTCTTTTTAAAGTAACTCTTGGCAGAGTTGGTGATTTACGACAGTTAGCTGGTTGGTTATGACAGGGTAGAGGAGCTGACTATAGATTTTATTTCCACTCACCCTTCATGTCACCTGGGCAGTTTCTGTCTCCCTGGTTGGAAAGTGCTTACAATAGTGTGCTTACAATACGTGACCCCAACATCTGATCTATTTGTCTGCCACTGAATAGAGATTTGCTCTTACTATCGCTTTAGCATTTGGGGACATTTCTTTCAGTAATGCGTAACTATTAAATTAATTAAAGAATTAGGAGTTGTGGATCTGGTGTTACAGAATAGTGTGGGATCTAAAGTGGCCTAATATGACACTTCATCATTTCTGTGGGAACAACATAGATATTTTGTCATGGTTTCAGCTGTGATAGAGTTAACTCTCTTACTAGCAGCTGGTATGGTGCTGTGTTTTGGATTTGGGATGAGAAATAGTATCGATAACACACTGGTATTTTTGGTTGTTGCTAAGCAGTCAAGGCCTTTTCTGCTCCTCAGACCGCCCTGCCAGCGAGTAGGCTGGGAGGGCACAAAAAGTTGGGAGGGGACACAGCCGGGACAGCTGATCCCAAATGGCCAAAGGGATATTCCATACCATGTGATGTCATGCTCAGCATATAAAGCTGGGAGAAGAAGGAGGAAGGGGGGGATGTTCAGAGTAAAGACGTTTGTCTTCCCAAGTACCTGTTACACGTGATGGAGCCCTGCTTTCCTGGAGATGGCTGAACACCTGCCTGCTGATGGGAAGTAGTGAATGAATTCCTTGTTTTGCTTTGCTTGTGCGCGTACCTTTTGCTCACCCTGTTAAACTGTGTTTATCTCAACCCATGAGTTTTTACTCTTTCAATTCTCTCCCCTATCCCAGCCGGGGGAAGTAAGCGAGTGGCTGTGTGGTCCTAGCTGCCAGCTGGGGTTAAAACACAACATATTTGAAGTAAAATTATGAAGAGTGTGAAGGACACATAAAAATTTATTAGGGCACTCTGACAAGAAATAGCAGAAGGTTATTAAAAAAGAGGTAAGCATGTCCACTCTAATGGAATCTACCCCAAATCCAGGCATTACATATCACCACATTAGAAATCCTTATTATTAAATGGGATGCTACATCTTGCATTGGTTTGTGGGTTTTGGTGGCGGGTTTTTTTGAGTTAGGATGTAAGAATATCTGTATGTGAAAGAATAATTTAAAAAAACATTGATTGGCTACCCAAAAAAACAAAGGCTACTTTGAGCCTTACCCAACTCCACTGAAAGGAATGGGAGACTCCCCTTGATAGTGGTGATGTGCACGAGATTCTTAAGGTATTTATTATGACATGATTATAGTAATTTTGGAGTTATCCACTTTGTCTCTCAGGCAGTGAGACCTACAGATATACATGCAGAAGCAGACCAGCCGTTCAGGTTCTCAGAAAGAAATAACAGCATCACCCAATATCTAATATAGATGCACCTGTAGCCTGTTGTTTGAAAGTGCAGTGTCCGAAAGTACAAATAGGCTTTTCAATAGAAAAATTGTTAAAGAAAAATGGGATATTAGCCTCCAAAATCCGTGCACGATAGTTTCAGGAATAACTCTTTCTAGGACTGGTAAGACGTGGGATCAGGATCAGAAGGCGAAGTTAGTTTTGGCTTGGTTCCAAATTTCTCAAGAAACTGGAAGTGAGATAAAGCTTGGCCTCTGTGAATTAGCAGGGGATGTAAATTACTACCTATGTAATGAACAGGGTAATAATTTCAAAGCTAATGTAACTCAACCACATCATCAAATCTACAGACACTGGAAAATGTCAGATAATGGTGAAATCTTAGCAGAGGCACCTTCTGGTGTTCAATCTGCATAAACTGTAATTGTCTGCCAAGTAATATATCATTTCAGCCTTTTTAACAGTGAAGGAGCGCATTTTCAAGTATTACAGACTCATCTTCTTTGGATGTGACGGACGCTTCAAGGACAGGGACAGGCCCTGGCCCTTCAGCCACGGGTGCTGAGGTGCTTGGGCCCACGCTCCCTCCTCTACCTCCCACTGGAAGAAGCCCCAGGCTTATTCTGTGCGGGCACAGACTAGGGAGCTACTGCGCCATCAGCACTGCTTGGAGGTGTCCTTGGAAGGACCTGGGAGGTTAGCTGCAGACGGGTCCGTGAGCAAGCGAGGGTGACTGCAGGGTGGTTAGCTGGGGCCACAGGGACTGGGTCACCCTCACAATACAGACACAGTGTCCACATCCCTTCAGTGAACAGGAGAGGAGAGGGAAAGACCCCAAACCAAGTACCTCACTTGCCTTCATCATCTACAGATGTTTTAAACATTTTTTGTGTTCTGTAGTGTTGAACATATATGTGATTAACAACTACTCTATAATTGTAAGTTTGGCCACTCTGTCCTTAAGGCTATAGAACAAGCTAAAAAAGATGTTTTAGGTCCGAAGGCTAGGAATCTACTAATAGAGATCTATACAGCTAAAAAATGTGAAGCCAGGTATCTTGAGGGTAGAGAAATGATTTAAGATGGCTGAAGCCTCTGCATGGCCATATGATTTCCCAGGACCAAACACAGAAAATGAGATATTGGTGAACAGGAAGACAGAGGATGGAAGGAGCATTTTTCTTGGGAACCTGCTTGAAATAGCTGTTTCTTCTTAAACCGAAAGAAACAGGAAATATAAAACTTTGAGAAATTTCCAAGGCTTGCCTGCCAAACTTTGGAGAATAATTAGTCAGTATCAGGTGCTTCTAAGATGCTAGAACAGGTAAGAAAATTATCATTTAAATAACATTCTAATAACATCATAAACTTATGAGAATTTTCTGAAAGTATAGTTTGTTTAGTTTTTGCAAATTTATGGTGGTTTTGCCATTCTGTGTTAAAACAATAAATTATTTGATTGCTAAATCATAGTTGGTGATAAATCCATCTCTGGGTGATAAGAAGACATTTTATTTCTCTAGATTGGTGAGCTCTAAATACAGGAAATTGGGGAACTCTTGTAGTGCCTGGGATTTCCATGTGTTTGCATAGGACACTCACTGGGTTATGGAGGTAACAGCACCTCATGAGCTGGTTTAAAATCTGGAAAAGCATAAATCTGTGTGTAACAGATGTCAGCCCTGGACCATAAAGAGCCAGGAAAGATTCTGCACATCATAAACGTAAATGGGAAAGGTACTTGGTGTCAGGGGTCTCAGAGAACATTACAATGATGAATGAAAATTGTTGCTTCTTCTAGGCAGCAATAGTTCATGGAAAGGAGTAAAAGAAAGTGATCAAATATTGGCAATGTGGAAAAAATGCCAGGAAAACTGGTTTTGGGTGGTTTCTAGAAATACTATAAAATTCAGTAGCCAAGCACCAGCATTTTTCCAAGTGCCCTCGAAAAACATGTAGTGTGGAGACGATCGGATTCATGTTGACAGTATTCAGCACGGTATGTGACCATTTATGCTTGTTTGCACATTATTTGCATGACTGTATTCACCACATGGCACAGTACTACAGAAAAGGTTTTAGAGAGGCAGCTTCTTTTAGGTTTTCTTTCCTATGTAGAAGGAATCTTCAACTGGAGACATGGATCCTTCTGGTTTAAAGTCTGGGAATCTAGGAGACATGGAGTGAAGGGGTTATAACTGTGTGTGCACCTGCGTCATGCCTCTGTGTCTTTCTATAATGTGCCGAGTGAAAAGAAGGTCTGTGACAAGGATGGGCCAGGTTGCTGTAGCAGGACCTAAAACATGAAATCCTGCCTGCATAGCACAGAGCTGCTATAGGGCTCCTCTGAATGACACCTAGTTGGAAACTGAGCATGTTCCCAAGAAAGCACAGTTAAACTTGCTTTTATAATTCTCAGAGAGCCGCCAGTATCCTCAGCAAAGTGTTTCAGTGACTAATTACCATCATTCCAAAAGTGCCATACCTCATTTCAAGCTTGAATTTGCCTTGGCTCAACTTCCAGCAGTTGAAGCCTGTTATACCTTTCCTTGGCAGACTGCAGAGGCCTTTATTACATTTTCAGTTCCTACACAGACACTTGTAGACTGTGATGAAGTTACCCCTTGGTATCTACCCCCTGTAGTTAGTTAAATAGGTACAACATATTTAGTCTTTTGCTCTAGGACATATTTACCATCCTTTTTTTATTGCCATGCACTCACTCTTGAATCAGGTGAATGCAAATCTTTTCTTTAAGTCCCAGGTATTGCGTCCACTCCTTTTCAATTTGACTAGAAAATACAATAAGAAATGATAAACCTGCATCTATTATTCACTTTTATTTTAGTGGGGGATTTTCTAAGTGCATCTGAGTGTGCAGGTACTGCTGAGGCCAAGGACTGAATATACTCTGAATCTGAGACGTTAATAGATTGATTTTTTTTTTTTTTTTTATAACTGTCATTACTTTAAACCCATTGGGTCTCCTTTCCTCTTCAAGAGGAACAAAGGGCGTTCCAAGTCTCCCCAAGAAATGGAGGGCTTCCAAAGAAAACAAAGAGATAAGCTATGTGAAATAAAAAATCCTCACCTTGCAGAAGCGGGAGAGACTCAGTGTGTTTGTGCGTGGGGTTGTGCCCTCGCGAATTGTGTGCATCGCTCCTGCGGCAGCCCCGGCACCACTCACATTCCCAGAGCCAGGCAGAGGCAGAGGAACGGGGGATAGGAGCCGGCGAAGGCAGAGGAGGGGTAAAGTCTCTCCCTGCGGCTGTGGCAGGGAAGAACAAAACCACTGCCTTGGATCTGCGCTCAGTGTCAGGTTTGCTTTTGGTGTGCCGGAGCCAGGGGCTGCACACTGCTTTGAGCTCAGGCTGCTGTCTGAAACCTGTCCTCTCAGCGGGGATACGTCACCTGGCCGTGGAAAGCATCCCACACCCCCCGTCGTGGTACCCACTCTGTCATATGAGGTCCCCATCCCATTCCCCCTTTTGGATTAGGGCTTTTTCTTCCCTTGGTGAGAGCTAGAAAATAGTCCTGCAGCAGCAAGAGGACGGGGTCATGCCTGGCTCTGGTATAGAGCTTTCTGCTTGGAAATCTCAGGGTGCCTTACCAGGATCACGCTCGCAGGTCAAACCTAGATTTAACTGGCAGTAAAACGCCAGTTCTGCCTTACTGTTAGTTTCATGATTGATGATGTTTATTTAATTTCTCATCTATCGCTGGCCTGGGATCGTATTGCAGTACAATAACTATGAGCACAGCTATTTATAGATATAGCAGTAAAGGGATTTGTACCCATTCGGTATTTATTTCTAATTACTGCAATATTTTTAATTAGAGTGAATGGGGAAAAAAGTATTAAAATTAGTTTTCTAGGCCTGTGTCACTACATCTAGGTAAAATAAGCCATGGCTGGGGAGAAACGTCTGTGTTGAGATTTCCCCCAAAGCACAGAGGAAACGAAGCGGTATGAGCCAAGTGCGAGGCAGCCGGTGCGGTGCTGTAGCTGGGGTCTGGGCTGCACTCTGGTTGCTGGATTGCATACTTGCACTGCTTTCATTGCCGGAGCTTGTTGGAGTAAAGCTGGAGCGGGTGTCTTTCCAGACACTACAACACTCCCTTCACAGGGCTCTGCAGACACACACCCACACCCGTGGGCACAGACACACGCACGCACGCATACATAGGCAGAGCTTGGAATCACCCACCCCTGCCTGGTCCTCTCCTTCGCTGCTGCAGCCGGTGCTCTTTGCTTTTGCTAACAGCATTGCACATACAGGCTGAGTGTCACACCCCGGCTGCCTCTTAGACCCCGGCTGATCTTACAATACAAGAAGAGTTAGCCACACAATACAGAATGTATTGTTAAAAAGCACCCCCATATTAAAAAATCATCACAGAACTCATTCAGGCACAAGTCGCCCCTGAACTCAGTTGTGGGTTTGGTAGACTGTTGCCTTGCACCGTTTGTAACTGAGCAGAATTAGTGCAAGATGATACTTTTTCTGGGGTTTTTTGTTCTTTTTTTTTAAATATACATCTGCTTGGAGAGGTGCCTTTCTCTTGGTTCCTCTCCAGCCTGTGTGCCTCCTGGTACTACACAGCAGGAAATAAGTGTCTGTCGTTCAGATGTTATTCACCTTTTCCTTTTGTTCTAGCTAATTTTGTTGATACAGTGTGAGAAAACAAGTCAAAAGAGAGGGTTATAATGTTCGTTTCGAAGAGCCATAGCGAGTGTTACATTTGTACTTCACATTTGTTGTCTTTTGTCACATAATAAAAAGTGAAGAAGCCAAGGACTTTGTTATATGAGTAGAAAATACTTGTGCCCACAATTTAACCCTTCAAGCACTATATATCTTATACTTTGAACTGACTTCTCCTTATGCAACGACTTACAGAGTCGTAGCATGCCCAGCCTGCTCATAAACTAAGCAGTATAACAGAATCCATGAAGAAGCTTGAGTCTTGGACTGAATGTTATCACTCCATGTGTCCATAATGACCTTAATGTATTAATAATGACTTTAATTGAGCAGACATTACTAGTGAGCATCTTACGGCCATTGAAGGCATTTTTTCTTACTCGTCTCCTTAAATATCTCAGTTAAATTATGCAGACAAAATTATGTCCTAGCCCATTACACAAAATCTGAAGAAATAATTGAGGAGTTAAATGAAATATTCCTGTTGAGAACAGAAGGAGTTGTGGCTGTTTTTAATGTATAATATCTTCTCATTTACAAAACTTGCAGAAAAAAATAGAAAGCATTTTTTGAACTTCTGTTCCTGTTGGTACATTTTTAGCATTGGGTACAACTTTAACAGAGCTCATCAGAGTAATTAGCTATTTACCATTTAAATCGTGGTGAAAGTATCTTAAAACTTCTTTTGTGCTCTTATCGCTTTTTAAGGAGCACATTTATACACAAATTGCTTGGCATCTCTGTATCAAGGCTTTGATCTCCTGCACTATCAATTGTTGGCTCAGGTACAAGAGACTGTAAAATATACAAAGCTGTCTGCTCTAGACTCCAGTTGAAATAAAAAAGGAGGCTGTTTATACACAGCCACTCATTAGCTAAGTCAGTCAATATTTACATGTTGCAAGTATAATGCCTTCTTTATGTTAGATAAATTATTTAATTCAACCTCTATGAAACTTCCTTTCAAGAGACTAACATTTACAAATAAATAACTTTTTAGTTCCTAACTATGATCATAACCTGAGTACGATCCTTTTCTGCCTTTTCTTTTTGATCCCAACTATTTGATCAGCTTTGCTAAAACATGGTGGAGTGTTTTACAATTGGTGCATAAAGCCATTTATGATTTTGTTGCCATATAATGTTGGGGTTTTTTAATGTCATAAAACTGGGCAACTAGCTTTTGTGTTGTGTTATACCTGTTTTCCAAGTTTGCTGTTAACGCTGTGTGCTACAGACTTAGTACACCATCATCTGAGAATAAAGTTCAAGCCTATAGGATCTGGCAGTTGCTAGCATAGCCAGTGTCTTGCTGACAGAAATGCATGTAATGCATTAGATGATATACATATGCCGGTGATTTGTTTCTTGATTAATGCTTTCTGACAAATTAGGGCTAGAATCTGCATTTGCGCCTCTGTTAGGACTTTATGTTGGTCTCCAACCCCACTCCTTTCTGGCCCACCAAGTCAGCTGTAGGGAGAAGAGCTCAGAGCTCAGGCTCTTCTTCTAATTTCAGTACTTGAAATGGCACACAAATGTCATGATTGCAGGTGGTTACAACAATAGACAAGACAGTAGCAGCATCTCTTGGAAAGAACAGGGAACAAGGGGGAAAAGATATCCGGACTTACGTACATACAAGAAAATACAGACACATGTGCTCGTGCATCTTCAGATACAGAAGGTGTTAAATCCTGAGCTAAAGTTAGGCTTCCAATATCACAAAAATTATCATGGGTTTGTGGGTTTGGGTTTTTTTTCATTAAGATACATTCAGACTACTTTCAGCATGTGGCTCAGAAGCTTTTTTTTTTTTTCATTTGTATATGCACATAAAGAAAAATATTTTCCTGCTATTATGTATTTCTAGCCATTTTTTGTATAGCTCTATCATCCTTGTAACATTCCTGTAATGAATTATATTAGTGGCATTTTTGTGTAAGTGTTTCAAAATACGTTTCAGAGATGTAAGAATGCAAGTGACATTATTTGCAGATGTCACCTCTGACAGTTTTAGAATTTTTATGGGTTTCTTCAGTGGCTCTAGTAATGACTGTTATCTTCAGCATTATTATACCCAATAGTTGATTCTATATAGCCATTATTTCCTTAGTGAAAGTCCTTAGTGTGACACTAAAGCTGTGTATGTCCTAAACGGATAAACAAAGAGTGTTTTGTATGGAGAATGCAGATATAGGTTAGGTTTCCCAATACAGACAGGCATATTCCACAGAGAAGAGTAGAACATAAAGCCATATTTTCCATTTTGTGCTCCTTAAAAAGGGAGAAGAAAATAGTTTTATTCGTGCTTCACCCTGAATCTTCTATTTGTGGATATTCCTAGAAATTCCACTGGTGACAGTGATTTATTGACACTTGAAAGATTTATGACCCACCTACTCTTCATCTTCTGTTGCAATTCATCTGCTTACTGATTTTGCAGCCCAGGAGAGCCATATAAAGTTAAACATGTGCAGGTGAATTGTTAGAAGAAGGGATGTGACCGAAAGAGCAAGGTCCAGTTGACTCGGTGTGCTCCTAAGCTATCTGAGGGGCTGATGCAAACCTCCCTCGCAAAGCTTTGCCGGTTCCTAGTGAGCTGAAGGGACCACTCGCGGGGCCTGCAAACGCAGTGAGTCCTAATGGCTTGGTTATAACCCGGTCCCCTGGAGGGTCACGTCTCTGCTCTGGGTCCCCCCCTCCACGAGCCTGGTGTCACCTCTCACACAGCCCAGCCGCAGCAGGCAATCAATGTCTGAGGCTAAATGCCCTTTGGTCCCAGCCCAGCTTGGATGGGTGAAATCAGGCTGGGTGAAGGAGGTTTGGGAGACCAAATGAAACGGGATAAGCCAAAAAAATCTCATGTGTATAGTGAGGGGAAAGAAAGGACGGAAGAAGGGATGGGGGAAAGGAGGTCTGCTTTCTAGGCTGTCTGTAAATCCACAGTGCAGAGCTGCCATGTTTGGGACTTATCTCCTCTCAAAACCATTGTTTGAAAATAGAAAGATACAAACTTTGTGTTGGTGTGAGCGGTTACCTCTGGCTAGAGCACAGGGCTTTCCCCAGCTCAGATCACAACACTGTGAGCATCTCATGCTGCACCAAGCGTAGGCAGGGGCCCTTCTTCAACCACCTGAAATGCCCCCCTTCCTTTTGTTTTCTTTGGGGATACGTAGAGCTGGTGTTTAATATCTGACCATGCTTGGTGTCGAGTGAGCCTCACGGAGGCTGAGTGCAGGAAGCCCGAGCCAGCACAGGGTACTAAACCGGGACATACCTCTCTGCCACTTGAGAGGTCGGAGTGGTGGAGCTGACTCATACCTTATAGCCATCAGGCTCCTGGGGGCTGGAGATACTGTGGAGCCAATGTACTTGATTTTAAAGTGGGAGAGAGCTGCAAGATCCTCTCTTCACACAGCATTTCCTTCTTGAAGTGGTATTACCGTTGGCTCTAAAGAAAGCATGTTCTCATACTAAAGATTACACTAAAACCCACCATGTATTATTTATAGAGTAGCTCCCAGGGAATATTTCCTAATTTGAAGGAAAAGCTTGTGGATTTTTGACGGCCAAAATATTTTCTACTCGTTTGGCCACTCATTTTCTACTCGTATTTGACTACAGTGAAATGATTTCCTGTTACTAGCATAAAAGAAATCTTTTGTGCTATTACTCCTTCTGCCTTAAAGATGGGAAAATACAGGTTTAAGGTGTTTCAAGACGGAAAGCAAAATCATCCATTAAGGTCTTTACTATGATCCTGTGCAAGTCAGACCTGTGCTGTATGATGAAATGTAATAATGTCCTTTATATTTTATTTATGGGAAAAAATATCATTACATTTCAGGCATGACAACCGATTGGTAGCTGGTAGGTTTGGGTTATTTCTCACTAGCCATATGTACCACATACGGTCTTTGAAAGCACAGGAGCATGCTTTTAAGTTGTGTGGACAGTATATCAGAGAATCTCCCCATGCTACCAATTAATCTCATAAAATGTTAATGTAATCCCTTCACAAATGTGTAAATGCGGTGCCACTACGGGTCTGGCAAATAATAAACAATAGTTATCTTATCCTGGGCTTTTCCTTCATGTAATTCTCAGCAATAATTTAGTCCTTGTCTTCCACTCTGAAGGATTTAAATGGAATGACCTTAATTCTGGTTTTGTTTGCTCTCTATCTACTAAGCAGCTGCAGTGAAGACGAAGACAAACAGTAGATTAACAGTGGTACCTTTTATAAGGCTGATTAGTTCTTAAAATATGCTCAGTGGAAACAAAAAAGCATGAAATGAGGTCTGAGAGAGAGGCTTTTACTCTTTTCATTGAAACTGCTACATTTCTTTCACTAACCCACAGATATTGACTTTTCAATGAAATGTTTTCTTGGAGGGCAGTTGTTTTTGCCAGCACAGCCTGTATAATATTTCAGAAGTGCAAGGTACGTACTTATAAAATAATTTTATCTCATTTATTTTTCTGGCTAAGACGAGAACTTTGTGGTGGCTGAATTAAAAGTATTTACTGATAGTACATGTCATCCATTTTTTGGTGATTATATACGTAATCAGATATTAAAAACAACACTAGAATTGATAAGGGCGATAGCTGTAAGTGATGCAGCTGCAATTTATAAGCACACTCTGCAGAAAAATATTTTTAATATGTCCAAAGTGCGTGGGAGAGAAGTGAAGTGAGACAATGGGTTGACAATATGGTTTATGGCATGGCTTAACAGCACCTGACAACACCCTGCAAGTTTTAGGACTGGATGTGGGAAACAGTTTATCCATTAGTCAGCAAGGCAAAATGTAGTTACCCGGGCTGGTGTTAGTTAAAGCCACTGCCTGATAAAAAGGTAAAATAATGCTTCAATTGGGATTTTTCCTCGTACATCTATGTCTCCCAACAGGTTACCCCTTCCGCAGCATATGGTTTGCTCCGTTTGCTCATTACTGAAGTGGAGGGGAGGGCAAGCTTGCTGATTTAGCCAGCTTGCTAAATCACCCACATCCCCTTCCTGAAGCACCTAGGCATTCCTTAGATGTCTCCTATCGAAATCCTGCCCCAGCCTGACCCTGCTTATCAACCGCTTGTTGTTCTTTCAAAGAGTTGAAAGGATTACGGCAGATTAGCTAACATAGCTCCCTTCCCTATATTGTTCTGTGTGACAGTCCATTCTATAATAAAAACAAAATCACAATTTTAAAGCAAGGTTTAAGAGTGGATGTACTTCTAATTTGCTGAATCTCATACGTTGGCAGAGTTTAATTGACTTTTGCAGTTTTTTAATCTGTGTTTATCAGCAGCTGGCTATTTCCCCCACCACCACCACCCCGCTTATTTTTTTGGATCTAGTTTAGTTGTAGTGAAATTCATCTCATGTCTAGTAAAATTTCATCCTCTGAGAAGACATTTTCCCATCTGGTGTAAAATATATGTTTGTGTTCAATATAAAATGTGCATAAATACATTTTTTATCTCATTCTCCTGTCTGTTTTGATTTTTAAAATATACAGGTGTTCACATACCTAGCACCATCAAGAACAGCTACAAAGTATTTGGGCATTAAAACAATGGGTTCCCGGGAAGAACTTCAGTTTGGAGTTGTACCTGAAACTGAGAGTGATCCACATTCAATTTCTTTTTTTCCTTTTTTTTTTTTTTGAGGGGGGGGAGGGGTAGGGGGGAGGAGGGAGATAAAATAAAATGGAGACAGAAAGGAAGAAAGTAGCCATTCCAAAGTTGGGACAAACACATCATCAGAGAAATTCTAAGGGAAAGCCAAGCTCCTGAGCAAATCACAAACCTGAATTCCTCAGTTTGCAATAATGCCAAGTTTAAAAGAGGAAAGTCAGTTTGGACAGTAACTTCAAAGCCTGTCTCTCCAATGAGAACTGAAGAACAGAGGTCCTGGAATTGCTTGTAGATGAAAGCGGAACACTATGGCAGCAGTTCCCTTACTGAAAACTCATTATTCCTTTAATTCTTATCTCACATTCATTTTTGACTCAGTGGACTTCAGTGACATTACTCCTTGTTTATCATGGATGTTTATCATCCTGAAAAGTTTCTTGTGGTTTTTCTGGCATCAGTAAATTTCTTGAGGTCAGGTTGGAAAACAGAAACCACTCACGCACAAAAGTCAATGGTGAACGTCAAGCCTTGTTTGAATGTGCATCCAAGGGGGTGGCCTTGAGGTGAGTAGGCTCTCATGGCCACCAGCCCTCCTGCCTGCAGGACACCAGTGGCTCCCCGCTCAGGGCACAGCCCGAGCCAACCAAGCCATCCTGCCAGCCAGCTGGGTGCCTCCTGGGCTCAACTGCGCCTGTTCCTATGGACTCACTGTCCCCTTGGCCTGCAGATCTGGCGTTATGGGAGACCCTGGGCTGGTGAGGACATACCTAGAGAGCCAGAGTTTAGTCCTGCATCTCTCAATGTTGTGTAAATGGTTGTAACAAACTCCTGTCCTTTGGTATGCCAAAATCCACGCTCAGGTTTTTTTATTAAGATAACTTCCTTTGAACTTTATTTTCATCTCTCTAGTCAAAGAGGGTTCCACCTGCTCTGGAGAACTGGCAAGCAGTCTTCATCATCTTCAGCCCCACTGGTTCTGTTTGCAGGGCATGGAGCCAGGTAGGACTACAGGCTCAGAAAGCCGTGTGTTCCCTGCTTGTATTAGGAGAAATTGTAGAAATTCTGGAAGTGGACTCATTCTTATTTAGAAGTTGAACTGTGGATTTGAGAAATGAAATGTTGTCAGTAAGGTCTGAAATCATCTTCTGGGCTTGAACAATTGCATGGGAGCCAACTGTTGACCACCTACCTGGATAGGTGTGAAGAGCTACACATTGCTTTTCTCGCACTTCAAGTTAAAGAGATGTGAGACAATCCTGGTCTGGAAACTGCATAGCCACAGCTGTGGCTTGACCTAATGAGCCCTGCTGAGGTGCAGAAACACAGAAGATTTAGCAGTTCTGTTATTTTCCTTGATCCCTGTCTGGAGCAAGTCCTTTTTCTCTCTTTGTCACTTGTCACTGTTAGGTATGCAGAACAAACTCTTATTTTCTTTTTGTTGCCAAGTTATTAATTGATGTTCAGGAGAGGATGGGAGGAAAGAAGCTTTGTCTGGCTCTGAAAAGCACCAGATGTGCTTTTTTGAATTGAGGAGAGGAATTAATTAAAATGAGGTAATAATATTAATCTGTCTACTGCGGTTAAGGTTGACTGTAACAGGAGGGGGAGCTCTCAGCGCATCAGGCAGGGGAAAGGGGGCTGGTGGGGAGGTCGGCTCTCCCAAACCAGAGAGGGGCTAGGGACCCTCCTGCGCTGCAGCAGGAATGGGGGAAGGATGTCTTGTCACCCCCTTCACCGAAATACCTGTATGACTCCCCTGGGCTGCTGCCGCACTCAACCCAAAGGCAGAAGCAGGAATGAATATTCAGTGATGAATGCGGGTGGAAATGCTGATGGGAGGAATGAAGTACAAATTAAGAAGCATTGGGATTCTTCTTAAAGTGTGTCTGTTTTGATTGCTATTTCTGTAGATTTTTGCTATGTATTATATTGTTTAACAGAGCAAAAGAAAAACAGAATACATGTTTACTGTGTACTAAGCTGTAAGTACCTTTTTCAGACATCAGTAATCATCCTTTCCAGCTGAGAAGGCAATACACTTGCAATAGAGCTCTCCAAAAAACAGCAATTGTCCTATTTTAATGTTTCTGAAGCTATCCCTTATGGAAAAGCTCTCCTGAATTTAATAAGGGTAAAATGAACAGGGCTATATAGTAATTTCACAGAATTAAAAGAGAATTAGGAATTTAGCAGGAATTATACCTCTGCCGTAGATGGGGCTGGCATTAGCTGCTGCGAGGCTGTGTGCAGACCTGCCTCTGCCGTGTGAGTAAATAATCCGTGTGCGCGTATGCGAGCGTGATAAATCCTGATTGCCCCAGTCTCAGAGGTGTTTGTGTGCGTGTTCTCTGCCAGAGGTGCCGGGCACGTGTCCGGAGCACCTCGCAGCAGAGGAGCACGGAAAGGCAGGATTGCTGCTGCGGCCAGACCCTGCTCCAGTGAGCGCTCGGGAAATGCGGGGCCGGCTGGAGTCCAAGGTGAACTCTAAGTAAGCGAGTCACTGTAGTTCAGCGTCCCTTGGCAGCTTTCGTAAGTAATTTTGGAGAAAATTAGAAATTTCTGAGAAAACTAGAAATGATAAGGGATTTGGAGATGTAATACCCATGGGAAGTCATTGTGGCACAGATGCCCAAGTAATTTCGTTATTTTGAAATCCCCACTCTTAAACTTTAAAAGCACATGGACTCTCCATGACAGGACAATCTTTTTTCCCCAAAAGGCAAACCATTTCTCTGTTACACATAATAGTTATTTAAAAGTTTCATATCCTTGGCAAATTTTTATTTTTTCCATCTGCACCTAAATTATTTTGGCATTAGTCAACAAGATACTACTTGGATTATGTGCTTGTATTGGTTCCCCTGCAAGGAAACCAGCGTCTCCTTCTTAGTGTTTTTAGATTCCCAGTCTGACATGTGGAGGTGCTGAGCACCTGAGAGGCAAAAACTTCTTTCAGGTGCTAAGTGCATGCCACCAGCAGCCCCCAGTGCAGGAGGCACACAGCTTACAGCATGGTCCCAGCCCTGCTGGGCTCAATAAACAGTCCAGGCAAACAATTCTGGCTAAATGAGGAGGAAAAAGGAAAATGTCATTCTCATTTCACAGGTGTCAATGGGGGAAATTTATGTTAACAGGTATTGCAACCCAATTTAAGCCACGCTGTGCAGTTTTTCAAAACAGCCAGCGCCTGTGCCAGCAGTTGAAATCTCACATCAATCCATGTATGTGGGATATTGGGCAGTTGAAAGCTGTAGGACATGAACCACAGTGGCTCCACTGAAGATGGTGAGCACATCTGTTTGAGCATGGGATCTGACCCTGCCAGCTTTACAGGTAAGCTGGCTTACCTGCAATACTCATTTTTGCTTGCTTTCTTTAAGACTCTTGAGTTTTATTGATAAATTAGTGCAGTTTTGCCTGCAAATCCATGGAACTTTGGTGACATCCAGTGACAAGTGCTGCTGAAAGGTGTTTTTCCCCCTGGAATGACAGGAGAGAAATGCTGGTACCCTGCTGGTTTCCCCAAATGGGACTAGCAGATGAATTTGAAAACAGGCTGAAAATCAGGCTCTCAAACCATATACTATTGGTTATATATACTGTTATAAAGCAGTTGGGATTTACATTAGGTTTACCTTCAATCTTCAAAGAGTAAATTGCTATTGAAAAAGTCTTAACTAATCACAATTTAAAGCCAGTATCTTGTCTGGCAATCCATTTAAATAAACTAAGGATCTTCGAAGAACTTTCTCAGGGCTTCTCCCCTAATTTTCCTGAGGTGTCTCTTAAAGAAATTGCATGAATATCAGAGTCAAACCTGTGAACAGCCCCTGATGTTTTGCAATTTCTTCCTATAGTTTAAGTAATATTGGGGTAAAACCACATTTCTTGGGGGAAAAAAAAAGATAAATCAGTGATTATGTACTCTGACAGTGATATAAAAAGTAATAAACTAACTATGGTAGCTTACTTAAAAAGACAGACCTTCATATATGAAATTTTAAAAACCAAATTATTGCATTCACCTCCTAAAGTGTAGTGTTTTAAGCTAAATAGAATCCAGGGTTAAATGGCATGGCAAGCTAGAGAGAGATGAATGAATAGTTAAAAACTATATTCAAGCTAAATTGCCAAATGGTTAGCATTGTATAGTAACATTCAAATCACAGCAATTGTTCTTGTAATAAATATAATTTCTATAGCATTTCCTTAGATTATTCAGTTAATCGCCAGTGCTGTTTTACCTCTTTATAATAATGCGCACTTTCTTTTAAAAAAAAAAAAAAAAAAAGAACTTGGTTATTTCTTTGGTCAGGGCCTATTTGCTCCTTTTTTATGTGAGATTTTCAATACTCGGCAATGATGCCGAGCAAAAAAGGTCCATCCACTTCACTTGTGATGCCTCGTGCATTACCTAAAGCACAACAGAACAATGCCAGACAACAGAGCCTTTCTCCCTGCTAACAATGCAGTCACCATGACAACCAGCAGAAGAACGTTTGGCCAGAAAAAGCTGGGAGCTTGGCGGACCAGCCTAATCAAAAAATGGAATAACATGACAACAATTACACTGATGAGTGAGAGGGAAGCTACAGATGCATTCAGACACCTATGGCACTGCCGGCTGGATGTATTCAGCTTTTCTTTTTTTTTTTTTTTTTTTTTTTTTTTTTATGTTTTTAA
>VFFE01009207.1:5048511-5176992 GCA_008921705.1 Burhinus oedicnemus
TAAGAGGAGAGGAGAGGAGAGGAGAGGAGAGGAGAGGAGAGGAGAGGAAGAGGCACCAGAATAAGGTCCTGGGTAGAAGACATCAATATGGTAAGGAGGGCTCAGAGGATGGGAAAAACTGTAATAAGGAATGGGGAAGGAGTATCCCCAGAAGGGTCTAAAGAGGACCTTTACTGCAGAAGCCTCTGTTCTGGATCTGAGCTGCATGGCTACTTCAGGCGCTTTTATTACTTGCACGTGTACACAATCCAAGGGGATATTCCAGAGAAAAAAACAAAAAAAAGTATATATCATTTATACATCTTGAAATGTGGTATTTGCTTCCCTTAAAGTGCACAGAAAGCTTTACATGTTACTGAGGTCAGGCTACCACCAGTCTGTACTAGCCCAGGGCATTTTTTTCTGTTTTAAATGCATGTGCTACATGTGCTCTTTTTCAGTCAGACAATACCAGCCTGACTTGATAGATTTTTATTTTTGCTCCTTTCTATAGGGCGCACAATTTCATGTGTCAGTCCTTTCAGTAGCCTGGGAGGAAGATTATCTCATGTACCTTCCTTGAGCACATTGAGCTCTTTGAATTCTTCTTCTACCTAAGACAGAAAATTCTATTCTAACCATTTCTAGATACTTTTCCCATTAACCAAGCTGCTTTTGTTCCCAGCTTCTACTTTGTTATCCTAACTGAAATCTAATGTAAAATAATAATTTAGTTTGGGAGCCATACAGATGTTATTTTTAACCTCATCCTCTTTTCTTTGTTCCTTCTTCTCTCTTTATTGTTGAGTGCAGGAAACATTTTGATGGCTAGTTTCCACTTCCTTTGGAAAAACATTTTGGGTAAAACCCTGACCCTGGTCTTCCCATTATTTCAACACCATGAAAATGTTTGCTTTCTCTTTAACATATAGTAAATGAGAGGTGTTCAAACCATGCTTCTTGATCATGCCTGATTTTACTGAGCATAAAGCGCTCT
Organism: Burhinus oedicnemus; assembly: GCA_008921705.1. Taxonomy (NCBI): domain Eukaryota; kingdom Metazoa; phylum Chordata; class Aves; order Charadriiformes; family Burhinidae; genus Burhinus; species Burhinus oedicnemus. The sequence goes on from VFFE01009207.1 coordinate 5,049,488, forward strand.
CTGTGTAAAGGATCTGTAAAAAAAGTCTAGTCTGTCTTTATGTTTAGGAGATGTCTTAGTAATACAAATTAGAGTATTATTGCTACAAATCTTTTACTAAAATATCAGCACACACATGTTGTCATTGATAGCCATAGGTTTTGATATCAATGAGAATAAAAGGGTGATGAATAAAAAAAACAGAGGAAAACATGGGTGCCAATGTTGTGCATTGTACATAATGTACAAGTGTATATTTTTCTGTATTGTACACTTGTATATAATTGTATCATATTGTATATAATGTACATTATAATTTTGCAGTATATATATGTGCTAGGTTAGATGCTGGCCTTAATGAGTATGAAAACAAAACTCCAGATGGCATTCTGTTTCAATTAATGGAAAAGTTGTGTGGCCAAGTTTTTACATATAATACTGTTTCTATTAAAAATATATAAATATTTTCCCCCTTGCGTGTCATTTCAATCTGTTTTTTAAGAAAGGAATGTATTTCTTAGCATAGTATAATCTTTAAATTGCTGTGGGAGCTTGCAGGGTTCAAACATCTCATTTTTTTTAATTTTTCTTTTAATTTTTCTTCCCCTGGTATTTAAAAATCATGATAACTGATAAAAATACCCCTGAACTCAAGAAGAAACATGGGGTTTAAGTTAGAAATAGAAGATGGCTTGTTAGTGGAACCAAATGATAATATTTACACAGTAAATTTATTCTTTCACTTGAATTTTTTGTTTCTACTTTTTATGTAGTAAGCTTTCATATACCTTTTCATATAGTACCTTTTCATATAGTAGCCGTATTTTGATCTGAGTTACATTTTTGGGCATCTGATGTTTGAATTTCCCTTCCATAATATTACTCTAATAAGCTTTAGGAATGACTTAAAGTATTACCCTTCACCACATGTTTTTCGGGGCTACTTTTATGGACTAGTGCACTTTTAACAAGTCAGAGCTACTAGGAGTGCAGCAAAGTCCTTTCGTCTCCCGCTCTGCTCCTCTCCATTTCCCGTCCCTCACTGACAGCATGATGAACGAGGGAGGATTTTTCCTCTTTTGAACTGTCCCACTCCATTTCCCTCCGTAGGACAAACTGCAAGGAGAACTCACCAACCTGCAGCTGGCAGGGTTATCGGCAGGCTTCTGGAGCACAACATGAGTCTCTGTCCATCCATTGGTAGTTGGTGGAATACCTCATTGAATTTTTAGGGCTGGGTTGTTTTTTTTTACCTTTCTGCCCCTTTTACGTCTTCTCCCCGTCCTGCCCCATCTTCTCTTCCTTGTCCAAGGCCCCTCACTTTTCTTTCCATTGAGCCTCCTGTAACTAATGTACCCGTAAGTAAACAATTATGCCCCTTGCAGCCTGACCCAGACAGTCTAGCTGAAGTAAAATCTAACCTGGTCTTACCTAAGGAGTTTGTTCTTTGTAAATGGCTGAGACATCTCTCTTATCAAGGGATAGCAGAAAAGTGGCTCATGTTTCTAAATGTGCAATAACAAGAATGCTAAAGAGGAATGAACAACCGCACTTGCAAATAAGAAGCCTGTCTCAGTTTTCAAAGTTTTGGGTCATTGTATCCAGAAGAAATGCCCTATAGGTTCATTGAATAAGCTTTCGGGAGAAAAGATAAGCCAACAGTCTTAAACAGCATGAGGAATGCTGGCAAGCCAACCACCCCTGAATCTAAGAAGAGGTTGAAGTGCAACAGTAGCAGGCTGGGAATTTGATACAGCTTTTACCTTTTTCATTATTTTTTTTTTAAGTAAAACGAGGAAAGATGGATGTTGTTCAGCTGACAGAATATCATCAACAGACATAGGTGCTGCTTCTCCAGGGACAAGAGGCAGCTAGTTGCACACTCTTCTTTGAACAGCCAGCAGCAGGAGTGGGTTCCTCTGACACCTGCTTTGACCAGAGGACTGGGCTCCTAGGAGAGGTCTTGCTGGACCTGCAGAGGTGAACTCTGGGCTGTGGGGAAGTTGGAAGCTAGAGAAGAACGCAGTCCTGAGACTTTCCTTGGCAGCACCAAGTAAGTATTGCACCATAGAAAGGATCAGCTCAAGTCCCAAAAGTGATGCTGTGGTCCCCAGGACCCCAGTGTGGGTCTCCAGGCATGGTCAGTTTCTAGTAGGAGAAGCTCAGCAAGTATGCTGGGCCTTGAATAAGAAACACTCTAGCTCACATCTTTAGGTGAAAACAGGTATGTCAGACAAGGACTTTGGCCAGGAAATGTTATTTTTGTGTTCTAGATCTAATTCCTGTGGATTATGTACATGTGGTGACCCACAGTTTAGAGGCAGTCGTGGATCCAGTGATTTTGGAGCAGTTCTTGGTTGTTTTAGACACTATTACTTGAATAATAATAGAGCAGAAATTGCTTCTTTCCCTCTTATTTCATCCAAGATCCTTCTAATCTATCTTCAGTCCTCACTACCTCACTAAAAATTCATGTGACTTCTGCTTGGCCAAATCTTGGAAGTCTGCATTACTGCCCTATTTCTGCCATTAGCAATTGTCACCTCCTCCAGCTCCAGCAGCTGTCATTTACCTTCTAGGCAATTCACATGAAGAATTGTTCTCAGCTGGTTGTCTTTCGGGGGTTTTTTTGAGGTCTCACAAAGTTTTGTGTCAGCCCCTTTTGCTTCTGTCTTCACATAAGTTTCTCCTGGTGACAGACATTAAAGGTACTCCCATCACACTCACGTGCAAGCTGCTGTGGCTAACGAATACCAGGAAGTGAGTCACAATGTCACCAGAAACCAGGTGACACACAAACTCCTCCTAAGCAGTAGATGGTCATTGTCTTATTAAAAAAAAACAACAAAACTTCTTTTTGTGCAAAACAACAATTAATTGATGTCTTGACAAAAACAAACAACATTTGGGGTTTTCTCTGTTTTTGTTGAACTAAATAACAAAATGCACTGAGCTTACTGGTTTGAAATCAGATTCTTACAGAACATACCTTTTTATTCAGTTCAAAATTGGGAATATTTCTCTCCAAAAGACACACAACCTTAAATAAAATGTAATGCAACAAAACAACAATTTGAAGTCTGAATTGTTTTCCAATATCTGGCTATAGAGACATATAATCACTTTTGCTGCATTCTTAAATTGACGTTAAAAAAGATGGATAAAGAAATAATATCTAAATGGATATCAGTGGAAAATAGGATTATTTAAGGAGACTCATCTCCTAGGTGGATAAAAATAAGATATTCAAGTAATTTTCAAAATGCAAAGCTATCTTTTACAATGGAGACAGCTAAAAAGTACCATTTGCTAGCCCGCAGTGAATGATTTGTAGTCATCAGGATCCTGCAGGTAATTGAGGATATCTGCATCGGCGTATTCTGCACTACTGCAAGAATATTATTGTAATGAATCGACGCGCGTGTACGAGTGTAATTGCCCTCTAGTGCACAGCCCTGGAACTGATCCTAGCTGTGCATAGGACCACACCGCTCAAGAAAGGAAAAAGATCCTGAAAACAAGTCTGAAACGGGGGGAGCCAAGTCCAAACCCCAGTGGCGTCAGGAAGCTCTGAGTAGCCATAGATGTGATAAGGGAGAGAATCCAGTCAGCGCTCACCAAAACCGTCCTGTTGTCTGAACCAACACACGGTAAGTGGAGATGACTGGGGGATTTGCTTCAAAACCTCAGGGCTCCTCCAAACCCAAATGCTAACACAGACATGGCCATTAGGAGCCCAGATAACTGTGGGCCTGTTGTTCTGCATCACTTCCCGTTGTTTGCACAAGGTTGTGTTTCATGGGAGGCTCAGGGTGGAGTTCCATAACCTCTTAGCAAAACCTGATATTTGTGTTAGTGCTGACAAGAAATGAAATGTCATGAAGGTGATAATTCTTTCCTCATATGTGCAAGAGAATGAGCCCTGTATTCTCCGTCCAAATGACAGCCAAAATCCCCTCCATGCTTGTGAGCAAACATTCAACTAAAGTCCACAAGTAAGTTCACAGCTCCAGCCCCAAGTTGGATATTTTCTTTGAGTTACCTCTCACTGCGTAAGAGGTAAGGATATGCCAGTAAGGGGAGCCGCATTTTTTAGGGTTTCCCACAAGTGCTGTTGAAACTGGTGGCTCACAAAAGGACAGGGAGGCTCAACATTGTGCTTCTCCAAGGCTGAAGCTCCAGCTTGAGCCCACCAGGGCCTGTTTTGCTGAGCCTGGGGGCTGGCCAGTCAACAGCCACATGGCTTGAAACCCCCCCAGTAGTGAAGCTGGGACACTGTAAGAGGTATCAGGGCCATACAAGTGGTTTGTTTGTGTAAGTGGAAAATTAGAGATACAGCGGACAGAAGCGAGGTTACACAGCAGATGGGAGACACCAGTGTTATGGCACCGTGAAGATGTGAGGATGAGAACACAAATATATCAGTGACCAGCTTCACTTGTTTGACTGCTCGTGGAATAGCCTGACGATGGTCAAAGGCAGGGTGAGGAGCTGAGTCCCTACCATCCTCCCCAGGCAGGCAGAACTTCTGCGAAAGCTGCATTAGCACCAGCCTTATGGCAGCGTCACCACCCTGCTTTGTCACAGCCACGGCCCCCGCACCCTCCCCCAGCAGAACTGGTAGGAATAGAAGGCAAATATCAAAGGAATCTTCAAAAAAATATAAAACACCTCCTAACCTGGTTTTACTGCTCGACTACTCTAGCTGCAAAGTAGCAGTCACTATTGTTTTAATTAATCTGCTTTTTCTTGATTGATTCAGTCCTAATTGCAATTTGTAGGGATGAGCCGCCCATTCTTTGCCCCTCACTACACTTCCCTATAACAAGCTGGGTTCAAGTTGTTGAATCTTCTTAAGGTCTTTCCAGTATGGAATGAACTCTGGATTCCTTTCAAGTAAGTGGTAGAATTCCTACTGACTCTCACAGAATTTTGTCCATAGTGATTTCAGTATATGGCATCTCTTCTTCTCATCAAAGTTTTAAATCTGCCAAAGCTGCATCTGAGAGTTTGCACTCTTATTATTATGAACTACATGTTTTCCAGTCATCAACTTAAAAGAAAAAAGTCAATTTCTGCAGATCATTTCCCTGGTTTTTGCACTATTATCCTTCCTTTCAGAAAGAATAAATACATTTCCAATGCAGTTAGATCCTTCCTACAATAGTACCTAAGAAATGGCCTCTGCCACCAGACATTTGCAGCAAAACTGTGTTATTACATTTAAATTTCCAAGACTCAGTAACCAGCAAGTTACTAGAGTTCTATTATAGTTGTGATACATGAACTGCACATTGTTATGGTAATGACATTTTTTTTTCTTCCCCTTGAAGTAGCAGTGTAAATACAAAGAATATCACATTGGTCTTGGAATGATATCTCCTTTGCCTCAACTCTGTGTACCACGCAGTAATCAGAATTGCATAAGAAAAAATTAAAACACGATATAGCTCATTCAGTGTTCCTGCTAGCTTAACAAAGGTCAAAACGAAACCAAAGCATCTGTAAGCATTAATGTCAAAATAAGTGAAGGGAAATATAAATGCTACTTTACCTGGCCATCAGCCATGATGCCCAGGAAGCTGCTTTTCAGGTTCAAGGATGACCTTGGGGCAGAATCCAGATTTACACAATTGCACTCTGAAAACGTCATGGTGGTTTACAGTGATGGTAAAAAAACAACATTGTTTCTTCATATATTCATCATAAAATATTACAGCTGACCAGATGGTGGAGCAATTACATTTCCATAGTTCTAAATGGCTATTTAGCTTATCCCCTTGTGAACTGTTAATTAAAATTGGAAAAGATACCTTTCACATTCAAAGGTTAGACATAACTATATGGGACATGCTTAAACAAAGACTCAAAAATTTTATTAAACCAGAGATCCATTTCCTTCACCTTCCCACGCACCCTAGTAAGAAAGAAACAAACAAAAAAAGTCTCTGACATTAGGGCTGTGGCGTAAACAGATGAAAGGCAGGAAACTCGGGGAGCTGAGCTGTCCTGAGAGCACATGTGCGCAACGCATCACGTTGTTTCCTGCAAGCGAGCTGAACCCCTCCAGCTGCATGGGTGAACACATGCTGCACTGAAGATCGCTCACACACAGAGAGAGGGGGATGAGCTGCTGTGTGAACGTAACCCCCTCCCCCAGAACCACATAGCAGTGACACGAACAACACCCTGTGCCACCGGGTCACATTTGTGTGGGTATTCGTCTTAATTCAGCTGCAACGCAGATAGTTTGTGGGCGCAGCGTTGTGCGATAGTTAATCAATGATCTATTAAATTCTGTTGCAAACTAAGGGTTAATTTAGCCAAACAGGTACGCAGTTCAAAATACTTAACTATAAGAGTAATGATATATGCCTATGGTGTTATAAAGTGAATTTTTGCGCCATTGCCTTGATATGGGTACACAAGAGCTAATTCATTAACAAACAAAGGAGTCTTAGGGCTGAAGTGAATAAGGCAGGGCAGGTTTTTAGGAATAAGGAATATCTTTTATCGGACAATCTAATTTAAATGGAAAAAGAACGGACAATACTTATTTAGGACTGAAACAGATGAGAGCACAGAGGGGTTTAATGTAGCTTAATGTATTCACTTTAAAACGCTCTTCTTGGTTAATTCAAGTTAACCTTCCTGAGTGCCGCCTTGTAGACTAACCCTCAGGCTTCTGAAGACCAAGCTGCAACATGGTGGGAGTCCTCAGCTCCCAGCCAGCCTCCAGACGAAGCCATTTGAGTCTAAGCTCTTCTGCGGTACCACTCCTTTGAAAGGGTCAGCCACAGGTTCCCCACCGCGTGGTGTGCCCTGTAGTACCAGAGGGCAAGGAGGATGTGCGTGCTCACCCGCATGGTCTGTGCTGCGCCCTGTCTCCCTTTTCCCCCCTCCTGGTGAATCAAGATCCTAATTCTGCTGGAGGACTGCAACTGCCTCAAGCCTGTATGGGCTTCTCTCTGCCCATGGAGCAGGAAAGTACAGTCTGCTCTTGTTGTCCATGAGGTTAAAAATACCCAAAACAGCTCAAACAAGAAAATGTAAAGAAAAAAAATGAGGAAGTGAGACCTAAGTCTCATCCACCATACAATGATTTCAGGCACCAGCAGAGCTCTGTAGTTCACGTGACCTCGGTAACCTGGGTTCATTGAGAAAAAACAGGCTTCAATAACTAGAGTTTGATGTCATTTGAAAACAATTAACATACTAAATGTTTTTATAGTTTGGCTACTGGGGGGGCTCAATGCACATCGATAATCATTTCTGCCCATTTGATTTGTCAGTCATTTTTAAGTCTTCCTCCTGTGAAATGTAAAATATTTGAGGGAGCCACAGGAGAAGTCACTTGGACACCCATACCGCAGTAACTGCACCTTTGCTGTTTAGGAGGAATTTGCCAGGTCTGTAATTCACATTTTTTCTTCTTCAAAGGATTTCTGAAGTGTCTTCTGTTAGAGTACCCTATGGCAGTGTCTTAAAATATATGGAATGATATGTTAGAAATAATGTTCTTCTCCATTATGAAAGACCTTTAATTTAAAATGCTCTTTCATAGAGACCACTGTTTAAGACTTAGCCCCTCTTTCTGAGGGGAAGCTCACAGCTTTGTGCCTGCTCTTGCTCCAGACCCCCAGGATCTGCCGCACCATCCATCTTGCCGAGCAGCCCTCCTGCGCCTGGCCACGGAGGAGATCACAGCAAGGCTTGTCTCAGTCCACTGAGCAAGAACACTCCTCTTTTAGAGGACAGGCATGATACTTGACTTCTGAGGCAATCTCCGGGGCAGTAATTGGAGGTAAATAAAATGACAAGTGATCAGCTAAGGCAACCTGTTTTTTTCTTGCCGTGGCAATTGCTGAATGTAGACCCAGAGTAAGAGCTCCTTCTCATAGCTCGTGGCTCCTCAGCTGGGACCTCATTAAGGTTATTTCCTGATCATTCCTTTGACTTTCTTTGTCATTTCCTGCCTCCTGTATCCCTTCCTTTTAATGCTGTGTCTGTCCTATAAAAGTATCTCAGGTAGTTTAAACTCTGGCTTGGATGGCACTACCAGCACATAGCAAACCAGCACCCGCATTCATATCCAAAGTCCTAAACAGACTTGTACAACCTGCCCTCAAGCCTGTGGCTTCGCTCCCACATCAGTGAAAGCTAACATATGATGTAAGTACGAAGAACCGGATTTCTTAAAAGCATTAGAAGGCATGGGCTTTCAACAAAATACAAGGGACAAAAGTAGAACTAGCTGCTGCCTCTTTTTTGAGCCATGTCTATAATACTCCATTAAAGGAAAGGAGAGTCTGACCTCCAAGAGCAGAGCCGTCTCAAGCCTTCGCACCAGGGAAGGCCAAGTGGTTTGATTTCTATTTTTAACACTTTGTTTACAGTGAAAACAAGTGAGTTGGGTCTAGCTGTATTTTACAGAAAATGCATCTTTAAGTGGAAACCGTACAAAACATACTAGTACTCAAAACTCCCAAATTTAAGAGAGCTATAATTGGCATTGGATGGAAATGCTTAAGTGACACAAATGGCAGGTACCATCCTCACTTTTCTTCATACAGAGTGTCCCAAACTACTTTGCAGTGAATTACTGTAGGAAGATTTTGGTGTCCATTTTTTGTTCAGCGCTGTTTGCACTCATTCTGCATTTAGTCAAGTGGGGCATCCACATGACTGTGTGTGCTTTAAAGGAACAACTGAAACCACCGTACTGAGAGTCTATGGGTCTGACCTTTGGCAATATGTTAACAGTCCCACTTGCAGACTATTTGCAGGAATCAGTTTTCTTTTCCTTCACTTCAAAGTTGGATGCTGAATTATATGACTCTCCAATCCTTTTGACTGGTCTTTCTGTTCTCTGAAGATTGACTCATTTCCTGTATTTGAATAAGATAGTAAAAGTGGATATAAAATATTATTTTGCAATTGTAATCAGAATAGCTCTCAGCGCAGATATTAATAGTGAATTCTAAGACTCTGCCTGATAACAGCTGAGTTTATGGTTTCAGGGGCTAGATTCTGCTCTCATTTATTTCATTGTAAACCCAGAGTAACTCCCAGAAGTCAATGGGCTTGCTCTGGATTTCTGCAGAGACAGCGGAGGTCTGCCTCTTGCTCTGTGTTTCTTCTGTGGTGGGGGGGGTGACATCATCAGTCTGGATAAATGGATCAGGGCATAGATGAATCAGGCAAAATTAAAGGCGGCTCATTCTCTGAACTGAAACCTCTGCTTTTTTGATTCATTTGTGTGAAGAGCTCCATTACCTCACTGCTCCTCTGACCCAGGTAGATCCTATTTAAACTCTATCACCTTTATCAGCTTCTGCGTGTCATTTTTTCACTGCAGTTCATACAATGTCCTCCAAAACACTGAAGCATGAAAACTTGCAGAATCCAAAACAGAGGTACAGAAACAACAGGCAGAAATCAGGTATCTTTTATCAGCGAGGCATGTGGCTCTTAGTACTTTTAAGGAGAGGCTGTTGAGCAAGAGCTCTTTTGGAATGCGGTTTGGTTGTTAATTCTTGATTTTGCCAGCTGCTATGTTGCTTCAGACTTTGCAGAAGTGTGTGCATATCCACATGTACGTGTTTGAAGCAGTGTGGGAGGATCTTGCGCTGAATCTTGTTTTGCTGGTTAGAGTTCAGAGGCTGAACTGCAGAGCGTAATTCTGAAATTTACTTCTCTCATTAATTCCGATCAGAAGTGTTCCTGTGGCACACCTGCCCTAAGCATACAGAGGAAAAACATCAAAACCAATAACGCGTTGGAATTTCCTGATCATCCCATGCCAGTTGTTTCCTCTTTTGATGCAAATGTCTATCATCGCTTCTTTATTCAGCCTAAAGAAGGAAGAGGAAACACAAACCTGTCTTTGCTCAGACCAAGGCAAGTAGAGGAGAGCCTACTCTGCCCGCAGGCCGGGGCAACCACTGCAGGGCACACTTCGAGTTACTGTTAGGTCTCAGAGAAGTTAGATGTTAAATATGGAGCTTCATATTTCTACATCACCCCCTCAGTTCTGCAGTAACTTAAATATACCTTTGCTGTCTCTTTTGTGGGCTACAGTGTGTGAAGTACATTGGTGGTCTGCTTGTTTCCTAGTGTGTATGTTTTCCGTGTTTCAAAGATCGCCACTTCACCTTCTAGGAGAACCAGGGGTGAAACAAAACACAGAAAACAAATTGCTGTCTTATGACTAGACACATTAAAGCCAGCACTGAAGTAACTTTTCTGAGCTCAGTATCTTACCCAGAAGTGTCATCCCAGATGTATGTTAAGAATACCATTGGTCTTTTTTAGGGTTCGTAGGGATGCAAGAGCATTCTCCAAGCTCCTGGTGGGTCTCAGTTTTCCACAGTAACTACAAGAGTTAGAGTTTAGCCTGCAGTTCAAGTTTCCTGTGTATTCCTGGTCATTGCAAAACAGCAGATTTTGAAGCATGGCACAGGCTGGTTGCTCAAGCTGGATTTTGAAGCAATGCCGTGAGAGGTATGCACATGTTTAACCTGGTGCTATGCCCAGATCCAAATCGGTCCTGTGATTAAACCAACAGGACAGACACAGTAATTTAGTTACTGGTCTCACGTCCAGGAATCCATACCTCCAGAGGGAACAAGATTTAGGGAAAATGAGAAAAATTGCTGATCACATGGGCCAAGATTTGCAAACACTACCTATGATTAAGTTTTGGGACAGACATAGATGTGGGATGGAGGAAAAGGTAGGAAAGAGGTTCATAGGACTCTAGGGTTCACAGAGGTTCCTAACAAGATGCCAGAGAGATGGGGCTGCCTAGGTACTCGTAGTAGAGCAATGCCATGCCGCAGTACACTGACAGCTTCTGACAGAAAGGAGAGGAAAGGCAGTCTGGTGTTGAGGTCCTGTTAGAGAGTCCGCAGAGGTCAGGGAAGTTCAAGGTTATCTCTTGACACACATCAGTCTGTGTGGATGACACACAATCTTCATACCACCTCAGCTTCTCAGCTGGATGTCTGGCTCCTGGGCCTTCTAGATGATCCTGAGAGCATTATTGACATGACCAATGCCAATGTGACTGCCTTAAATCCTTAGTCCAATGCTAAGCCCATTGCCTGTCCTTGCAGCCCTTACAGCCACCATTCATCTGGCTGAAGGCCCTGGTCCTCTTTGGAAGGAATTCTCCCTGGAACAATGAATATGCACGACACATGCCAAATAATAATGAAATACTTGATTACCTAAATGGGAGGTAGGGCTGATGGACCTAGCTGAATGCCAGATCATTATTAAAGCTGGGTTTAAAAACGACACCATTTCAGCGTGTCATCTCTTGGCAGACTCTGCCTGTTCAGAGGACCCTTGCAAGGGATCTCACTGGGGGCTACTGTAGAGTGGAGAGCTGTCGAGTCATGTGAGGAGGGCTACAGGCAGAAATATTTTATCAAAGGAGTGTTTGGCTCTTTTGGATGCTGTGGAAGAGCAAGGAGGCTTCGCCAGTGCTGGTCTCACCTTGTGTGAGACAGGGCAACTGGAAATGGTCCAGTGCCTGCAGGAGCTTGTAATAGTGGCAGAGAAGAGTTAACGTGATGCTTTTCAATACAGCTTTAAGGGATGGGGAACCTTTCTTGTCCAAAAACAAAAGATGATTATGTGTTTCTTGGATGTCATGTATATATATCAAATAAAACTTAATTCAGGAAAAAAATTGCATGCTAAAGTATGTTTGGCATATACAACAAAATGCACCGATGGACATAATCTGACATGGAGTAAGTCGGGTGCAGCTATTTCTTAATGATATCTGTCTCCTTTGGTTTTGACTGTGAATGCAGTTATATTTCCAAATATGTACTTGCTGATGTTTTCATTTCTTCAGCGCTGATGACATAAAAGATCTTTGCACTGGGTATGCTGTTTGCTGAGGAAAATTCCACTTGAACTCTGGAGCAATCTGAAGAATTCTGACAGAAAGTTTGAGGGGGCAGGATTTTACTTTGCACTCTCTCTTGACTTCGGTCTGCTCTCTTTGAAAACAGCCGTAAAGCTAACATTGATTTTAATGGAAGAGTAAGTAAATTGATCCTGTTGCTTTTGGAAGCCCTGCCCTGAAAATTCTGAGTTTGCAAAACTTCTGATTGTATTTCTACCGCTACTTTGTGCCTTAGAGTTTAAAAAGAAAAACCTGGCTACTTAGATTTTCATCAGTGTGAGTTAAACTCATTCATTATAGTCTTTTTTAATGAGCAGAGTTGTTTCCCTTAGATTTGTTAGGTCTTGAAAAAGTAATGCTTTCAAGAGATTGCACCTAGGAAAAAGAAGGGAAACACTTTGCTAGTGTTGAAACAACTTGTTTTAACATTTTGGAACAGGTTTTGATAATTGATTTTTATGTGCATTTTAAGAAGCAATATGTAAATAGAAGCAATATGTAAATAGAAGCAATATTTATTTTAAAATAAAAATGTGAATGAAATGTTTAAATTATTTAAATAAATAATTTTTACCCAGCGAAATTTTTCTGCCTGAAACTTCATTTGCTGGCTAACTTAAAAAATATTTGCCATCTCTTTGAATTTCTGGAAAATAGAAAATGCCGTTCCTGACAGTTGTAACATGTGGGAGATGTGTCGCAGAATGACAGGATTGTTGTATTTGCAGAGCTGTACTCTTTCTAACAAGATTTGTTATAACATGGTCAAATACAAAGTATTTTCATCTTCTGGAAGAAGGAATGTTGCTCTTATTTTTAAGGAAGTGACATGCATTTTGGAAAAAAGCATTGAAATAAGTGGGGCTAAAAATAATTGAGCTCTTAGCATGGGAGTTGGCAGCTGAGAAGTTTTTGAATGAGTCAATGGGGAAAAACTAAGCAGAAGCCAGAGCCCTAATATTAAGTGTTAGTGAGATTGTCCTGGAAGAAGAGCTTGTGTTTGTCTATCTGCCCCGGAAAAGGACCCTGACATAGAGAGGAGTTACAAGAAAAAATCTGGGAAATCTGTCTACAGTAAGAAAGTCTGTCTACAGTAAGAAAGTAAAGAGGTACCCTCTTTTCCAGTTTACCCAGAAGAAGATAAAGAGCAGGCTTGACCATGGTCTGTAATTTCTACAATGAAATGATTTCTGATAGCCCAGGGCTCTTGAACTTTGCAGACCAAGACACAAGTAGGTAGAAAAAATTCAGACTAAAAATAAGGCAGTTTTATGGTGATGTTAATTAACTTTCAGAACAACTTGCCAAGAGATGGAGTGGATTTTCTGTCATTTGAAATCTCTAAATCAGGATCTTTTTTTTTTTTACTATGGTGTCTTCCTGCTCATCTCTGGGATATAGACAACACACAGGAATTACCAGCTGGAAACCTCCGTCTCGTGTCATGCAAGGGATTAAGATAGTGCCTTCTGGCTGTAAGTCTGCATATATATTTTAGATAGAGGTGACAAATAAAAGACTAGAAAGAACAGGAAAGAAAGGTGCAGAGGGTGACAGTAGAATTGCCTGGGTACTGCAGATATTATTCTTTAATATTCAATCTTTGATTCATTTATTTCAGGCTCAATCTTGAAAGGCTCAGGTCTTAAAAATTAAACTAAATAAGAAGAGAATGTAGCTGGAGGGATCTGCCATGGGATGGGTTTTGTACGTAAGGCACAGCTGGAGGGGCTGGGGGTGGGGAGGGAAGGTGGAGAATTTGTGAATTAAGAGCAGGCAGCCAACCTGCTTATCCTTGCTGTTGTTTTTAAATCTATAGATTCCAAAGGGAGTGATTTATATTTATATAGACATATAGAAAGAGGCTTTTGCTCTAAACAGCTCCTAATGCAGGTGAAAACCATGTATTGATTACTTAAAGAAAGTTAAAATAAAAGCAATTTTTCCCTCATTTCCACACATTGCAGCTTTTGGCCTATCCACTCATAGCTAAAAAAGCATTCTTTCCTGATAATCAAGCTTCAGCTGTCTGAATTTCAGGCCGAGCCTCTCATCTTGAGCTTTGCTGAAGAGCTTCTTTAATTAACCATTATACCACAGATGTTATTGATTTTTTTTTTTTTTCAAAATCTGGTTGAAACATCATTGTGCTGGATCGTCGCCAAGACGAAGGCCTGAATTTTTTGTGCACTGCTTTTACTCCTTCTGCATACCTTATTAGTCTCCATGTCTGTTAAGTGCAACCCTTAGTATTAACTCAGAAAATATAGCATTGATTTTTAGCCTTGCAGCCGTGATCTAAGGGCTCCTAATTTGGAATGTGGAAACCAGAGTTCTGCGAGAAGCTGTATTACTGTACACTTCCTACAAGTAAGACCTTTCACTCTCTTTACCTTTCTGCCAGACTTTCGATGTGGTTTAAAGTTCTCGGAACTGTTTTGTTGCAAGGGGGACGGAGCAACATGTCCAAAACATGTCTGCTTACATGTGTGGAAATAAACATAAGTTTATATATGTAAAAAAAAAACCCAAGTAAATAAAAAGTCTGATTTGCAAAGGCGCTGTTCACCACGCTTTCTAATGATTTCAGCCAGGTTGTGGCAGCTCAGTTTCTCTGCAAGCCAGTTTGCTCACCTTCAGCTGCATAAGTGTAATTTGGGGAGCTGAATGTTGCTGCCCAGGTTCCAATGTTTTGGCGGTGTTGTTTTAAATTTGACTGTATTTTTCTCTTTTAGCCTGTCATTGGGATACTCGGGTCAGTTACTAGCACGGTGTAACATATCTGGTAGAATTAATTCTTGAATTTAAGGACTCGGTTAAATCAAGTCTACATTGCTGGGGGCGGGAGTGGTGGTGGTGGTGGTATGCTGGAGTTTGGGGGAGAAGCTGAGTCCAAGCCTTGAGTGAATCTCAGCCTTTCTAACAACAGCACATTCCTTTCAAAATACGTCTTCCTCTGATGATGAATTCGAGAACTAAAACAACGACAATGGGTTCTTAAATTCTGATAAGATTTCTCCGAGTTTAGTGATACGTTATTTAAACATAATTTGAAGCTTTTAAAATACTGTAACGGCACCTCTTGACCTTTCCAAAATCACATGGAGCAAGAGATGGTGAAAAATGTTTATTTACTCTGCATTAGAAGCTAAATCCCTGTTCCTCCTTAGAACCGGTAGTTCTTTTATACTGGGGAACTCATGCATGGCACTTCCATTCTTCAAACAAGAGCTAGACAGTCCTACTTGAACTGCAGAAACAATGACCTGCAGTCTATCCTATGCCTGAGTGATAAACAACAATGCAGACCTCTTGACAAGCTCTGGCATCAAGCGTGGAGTCTTGCAGCTCAACATGTCTGCTGAACAGAAGTTAGAAAAAGAAAAGATCATCTTGTAAACAATTAATTAATGTTTGTCATGAATTATCATTTTTACTTCCTTCTCAAGAGGCTCAAAGGGAATAAAAAGGCATTTTTGCAGGTGGTGGCATTCAAAGTAAGGGCAATCAAATGTTTGAGAGCAGTGGCACAGCACTTTGAGTCTCTAAGGGTGAATGGTGCTAGGATTAGAGCACAGCAGGGGGTTGAGGGTTTCAGGTGTGAAGCTTAATGTTTGTGATCAGCAAAAAAAAGTCTTGAATTTATCTAAACTGCTCTTCTGCTAACAGTACTTCTAGCACATAAATGTTCCGAAAGTGACAAGTGTTCTCATTGCTCTTCTAATGCAAACATGATCTGCATTTGAAAGATGCATCCCTTTTGCCTAAATTAGAATGTGCATCACAAAGAGCGTAAGATGATGACCCAAAAACACTTCTTTACACACACACACTCTCTCTCTCTCACACACACACACGCACACACACACTTCAATTCAAGATACAGCCACAAAAATGCAAACTTCCACTCCTTTTTACAGAGCTAGCAGAGCTGCCGCGCTGTCCGGTATTCTGCCTGCACCGCAGGTTTGTAATTAGGCTGCGTTACCACCGGTGCTTCAGTTCCTCTCTGGCATCATTCACGCAGGGTTTCGTGTCTTTGCAGCGCTGTGCACGAGTAGCTCCATTTTATTTCGGCCAAGCAGTTTTCCGGGATTTTATGCTGTGCCATCCTAATGCATGCACACTCCTTCCCTCCTCCCCCTGCTTATATGGCTGAGCACCGCAGAGAAGATAGCGTGACAGCAGTCCTAACGAGAAGTTTCCGCTATTCTGAGGAAAGTAATGGGTTTAGGATTTGTGTAGAACGTTTGCTATCCCTGGGAAAGAAAAAAAAAAGGAGGGTTAGTAATAAACGGATTGTACAAATTAATTTCTGTCTCTCCTGGGACTGTGGATTTTGACTTTTTGTAAAATATTTTTCCTCTATTTAACATTAAATAAAATCTTAGTAAGCAGCAAGAAGAATCTGTCCCTAATAGAAAAAGCATTGTGCAGGACAGGTTAGAAATGAAAACAGCAAGGAAAAAACCTCAGATACATGTACAAATGCAGGAAAACCTGCATGGACTCCCTGGTTTTGCTTCAAAATTTTCATCATGCAATATGCTGTTACAATTTGGCAACTGGAGGGAGCGTGCTGCGTTCTAGAGTTTGAGAACTATTGAGGCAGACAGTGCAGGCTGCAGACAGTAACCATAAAGGTAACTATATATATATATATATATACACACACACATATATTCCTACATCTTAATTGAACAATCAGAAAAGAGAGCGTTGTCCTATGATTTACTTCATGGGCCTGAGCTGGCCATGTAAGATTGGGTGAATAAGTTCAGCTTTCAGTTCATAAGCTTGTCTATTTGTAAAATAAGATTTTTAATTGGTATAGAAGCCAATTATCTGGGAATTATGATATTTGTCATTGTCATAAGTTAATAAATTAATTTCATAAGATACTATGAGATAGAAGAGAAAGAGTGGTAAAGTAAAATAACTTCATTTTTTTCAGTCTCTCACATGAACCGATACGAGCTGACAATAATTGATTAGTATATGTGTTCATCAGCTAACGTCTGAAGTTCAAGGACTAGATTTCTATTCGCCTTAAGGTCCTTTCACCCCTCTTTGGCAGAGTGTCAGGGACTCCATGACGTAGCACTTTCTCATCAGAAAAATCTCTATTTGTCAAAACAAATTCGTTCTAATCCCTGCTGCAGAAATATCTGTTTCTAGGCAGTGGTGGCAGGAGAAAGCGTCTCAGCTCTAGTTCAGCCCAGGGGGGACGCTCTGCAGGAGTAACCAATCTCCAGCTCAGAGCTCTCACTCCACTTGATTTAGACAAGGGTCTGGACGTGGTCTTTCCTCCTCCAGTGGGTCTCTAAACCCCTCTTTCGAGTGCCTATCAGCTGGGCTGGAGGGAGTCTCTCTCAGTCTCTATTTTGGATTTGTTCCTTTTTGGGTCATTCCTGACCCTCACTAAAGGCGAGGGCCGATCCCCAGGAGCCATCCATGTATTCTCACCCTTCCTTGCTGGTTGTTTCCTGGTTGCTTGCTTTTTGCAGAAATAGCTAAATAAGAAAGAAAGGCCTTCCTGAATCCCAGTAAGTAAGGGGGAAATGTTTGCAGCCCGGGGAAAGGTTTGCAGCCCAGGAAAAGTTTTCTGCCCAGCTTAGTGCAATTCCCAGGCAAAGACAATTTTGAACAGAGAACCCATGACTTGGGCCCCCACTTTAAGGACCCTTTTACACCATCAAAGTGGCTCAAGGGGTCCCAGAAAGGACAAGGATCTGGTCCAAATTATTCCTGCCTGAATTCCTGTTACTGGCCACTCATTAAGGTAGAGGCAGGAAATAAAAAAAATCAGAAAGTGCTGTGGGACCGTTTGTTGGTTTGCTTTTCCCCTCTCTCCCACTGCCCCTCCTTGCCTGATTTCAGACGTTTCTGAAACAACTCACCCCCCCCTCTGAGAAGGACCGATGTTTGGGGGGGACTGAGCCGGGACCTTTCCTCTCCGTCGGTCAGGCCCCGTGTCAAAACATTCCTGACTCCCGGGAAGTCGGCTCTGCTGAATCCCGAGGCTTGCCAGTGCCAGTCAGCTGCTGTTTGAACTAAGTCCTGACCGCAAAATCAAAAGTGGGTCCAAAGAAAGCTGTAAACAGTGTGCAATGAGCCATTTGAAGGCAGCTGATGCCTCATTTGGGGTGACATGTTGTGGCTGATGAGTGTGGATGATGTGGGGTTTTCGATAAGTGCCTCATCAGTATCCTCATCATGATCGTGTTGCTCAGCCACGGCGTGTGCCCTGACTTGATTGTAATTGCCTGAATCTGCTCCTGCTGCTCAGGAGCGCACAGTAATATGCAATAAAACAGCAAGAAGTGAATGTTAACCATCTGAGTTCTGACATGGCTGCTTGCAGTTCAAGTTTTCCATTAAGGACAAAAAAAATCTATATAGACACACAAATACGGATATATAATTGCGTGTTTAGAATAATTATTGTTTGTATATGCAATAAACTCGTTTTATAAACAATGTATGATGGTCATATACAGATACATAGATAGATGTATCTATATACATCTTCCCCTTAACACCTGTATATACCATATACAAATTAACATCACATGCTCATGGCATGTAGGTAAATAGCAGAGGGATGAAGAGCATCAGGACCATATTTTGATTCGATTTTTAGGAACGTAAGCAGAACCTGTAGTTAAATCTATGCATAGTCTTCATAAATCTTAATAACACGTGTGCATACAGATAAGTAATTGATTTTTAGATGCAGTTAATCTACTCACGTAAATGTGTGCGTGTGTGTACTTGTGCAGGTGTGTGGGTGTGGGGGGGTAAGGTACACATGCATATGTGTTTTGTACCGCTAAATTACTCTCTAAAGAGAACACGATTTATTTTCACAATTTAGCTGGTTTGGATGTTTGGATTAATTCCATAGCGTCACTGGCTGGAAAAAAAACGAAGCCCAAACTTTCTGAACCCTGTGCCTATGATTCTAACAATGCAAAGTTCTGAGAACTTGTGCCCAGGGGAAGCTCTTCAGGTCAGAGACTTTTGGTAAGGTGGGAACTGTCATAACCCCGTTGGGGTCCCAATGCATGAGTGGGGTTCCGAGGTGTCATGTTTGTGTCCATCAGTGGCAACAGAAAAAGCAGGTTTGTTGACGGCTTGTCAAAAAATAGAATGTAACCAGAACGTGGGCTATGCTCCTTTTTAATAAACAAGTGGCATGGATGGTGTTCTTGGCTCTAAAATTATGTTCAGCTTTGGTTATAGGTCAGAAAGGTAGTAAAACAAAGATTACGGTTGCATAATTATAATCTGTGGGGTCTCAGAGTCCAATACTACACTCTTGCAGTCGACAGCTTTGAAGTTTCTGTATGCAGCTCTTTTTTTGGCATAGTTTGAGAACATTAAAGTGATAAAATTTACACAGGCAAACTCTGTTTGCACTCAGTTAATGCTTGATGGAATGAACATGTGGGTTTTCTTCATCTCCACTGTGTTATTTAAGCATTTCAGTAAAAGTGCACAAAAAATGTTTGGAAAATGTTATTTGCAGCTGCTGTTGCTGCTGTGCATCGTCCTGTGTGCTCTGTGCCTGCCTACGGAGGCTACCGCTGTAAGGTACGGGTCCTGCTACGCTGAGACAGAAAGATCAGTGTGAAAGTGAAGGCGGAGAAGAGAGAGGTTGTTATTTGCAGACCAAAATCACCAGGGCATAAGATTTTTGAAACCCTTTAAAAATAATTCTCTTTCCCCAATTCAAGCGAAATTTGCACTGCCTTGGACATATCCTTAATATCTTCATTATAGAAAACAAATCTGTACAGATTAAACACTCTAAGTCTGACCATTTGAGAGGTAAGACAATCATTATAATTATAAATACTTCTGTTGTCATGTGTGATCAAGTGGATTCGCTGTTGTAGCTTAAATATATTAACTTTAACCCTTTTTAATTACGGATTTAGCACAATGCTGACGGAATCCCTCCTAGAATCCCGCATTCACCCTGGGCCTCTCTTTATGCTCAAAATATGTAGACAAATAGAGAGGAATTCCAAGGAGGATAGAAAACATGACTGAGAAGTTGGAAGGATTTGTTTATGAGGAAAGATTAGAAGAATGAAATGGGGAGATTTAGTTAAATGGGATTAAAAGCAACTAATCTGCGTAGCGTTTATAGTTTCAGCAGATGAAACTCATCGTTCCTATTAAATTAACTATGCTTCATTCTCCCAACTTGTGTATCAGATATCTGATTACTGCTTTACTTATTAAAGAATAACTTTTACTATCAAGGATTCTGATTTTTCATCATTTTAAGAAAAGAATCTGGGTTTGTTCAGCAGAGCAAAGTGATAACAAAGGGATGGGTTATAACGGGGTACAGGCATACGGAGTGTTCAGACAAGGAATGGCATTTCTTGACTTGGTAAATATTGATTCTGACTATCAGCAGAGAGAATTTTTTAAAGGGAACGGTAGCTGGGCAAAAGCCCAGATCGTCTCTCAGTAGCACCTACAGGTAACAAAACAGTTTTTCAAAAGGGGAACTAGGATCTCCATTGCAAGAAACACAGACAAGACTGGATTAAGAATTGGGACAAGATTTAGCATTGACGGCAACCTGACAGCCCTGCGTTACACAGTTTTGCTCTCAAATTAAATCATTCTTGCACTTGGTATTTTTTCTTTTTTCTTCTTTCTTTTTTCTTTTTTTTTTTTAATAAAGTATGCATTGCCTTCACATGCACACAAACAACTTCGAATGTGATTTATTACTATTGTTAGAAACTATCTTGAAAAAAATGTCATTGTGAGTTTTGCCAGGGACTTTCTAGACTTTCAGAAAGAGGCAGCATGTGTCTTGAAAAGTTTTTATACTAATTTAAATTAACTCAAAAGCAACAGCTTTATGAAAGTGTAAACTGAAATTAAGGCAGTGATGAAACAGTCCCCTCATCTTGGACCTTTCTGAGATCTAAATGGCAAACCTCAGAACCTCAAATACAAGGCAGATGCAGTCTGGTGTGAACTGGCTCATTTAACTTTGCAGGATTAATCTATCTTCACAAGAAAAGTTTTCTTAAGAAATGGAGCATAAACAATTATCTCAGATTTCAGTTTCTACTTAAAACCCATGAGAAGAAAAATGTTTATTTCTCCTTGAAGATTTGTGTAACATCAGGATTCCTTTGCATAAAAGAAATATTCCCTGATAATAACATACAAAGGAGAGTACAAAAAAAAAAGATCCCCGAACC
This sequence comes from Burhinus oedicnemus, assembly GCA_008921705.1. Classification (NCBI taxonomy): domain Eukaryota; kingdom Metazoa; phylum Chordata; class Aves; order Charadriiformes; family Burhinidae; genus Burhinus; species Burhinus oedicnemus. Next base: position 5,070,629 of record VFFE01009207.1, read on the forward strand.
CAGGTTGAAAACCTGATATTTGGCATAAATCAATTGTAAAAATTATTTTTTTAGCCCTTGTGTTCATAAAAAAATGCATTGGCCTGGATTTTTTGATCTGTATTGTTTAAAACTCCTATCTAGTCCTGTCTGCGCCAGCTGGGATCAACTGATTCGATACGTTCGGATGCCACTTCTAATTCCAACCTGGTGCTCTGAGCCCACCCAGTACAGAAATGTTAATGCAGCATTTCTTGATCAAATGATCAAAGAAATCCTGCCAGATCCAAGCTGGGCTGCAAATTCATCCCTCCCTCCCCTCTGCAACCCTCCGTTCGTGCAACACACATGATATTACCCCCAATTTTGCTTTCCTCTGCCCAAGTAGTGTTCCCAGGAGGGTGGAAGAAATTGTCCCGTGGGCTAGATATGCTCACCAGTTTGCCATCCTTGAAACAAAAGAAATTTTCTGGTATCTTGATTTTGTTCAAGCAAGCATAGCAATGACCAAATACAGAGTTAATTGTCGGTAATGGGGGATTTGACGCTGGGTAGGAAGAATGACATCAGGTAAAAATACAGTTGTCCAATAGTAATGTTAGAAGTCACTCATATCCCCTTGCAAGCTGAAAATGGTATTTGACTCAAAAAGAACTTTTTCTTTCTTTAACGAGCTGCAAATTCAGAATTAAATTTGAAATTAAATTCTTGGTTATTCAGAATTACACCTTTAGCACAGTATGCGTGAAGGTTGCAAGGAAGAAACGGGTCCGTGCTGCGCCTCAGGCCACAGTTCACACAGCTTTACTCCTGCTCTGGAACAGCTCTGCTGAAGCACAGGAGAATGATTTGTGACCCATCTCCTCCGAAGCACTTTCAAGCTCTCCCTTTTACCAGATCTTGTTTTTCTGTTCAGAGCACAAGCCTGTGGCACGCCTCCGTCTGACCCCTTGCCACCACCACGTAAGGCATCTCTCAGAGCACCAGCGGGGCTGGGTGGGCTCTTACCATCCCCTGCACACTTTCTGTACAAGGGCCCAAACCTTATACCTATGTTGTATCTGCTGGCAACATCCAGCTCCTTCTTGGAGTGCTGCTGGCGTGGTCCCCGGGCAGGGGGGCTGCTCCCGGCCAGGCCCCCTTGCTCGGAGCGGGAGGCAGAGCTGGGCCCGCGCCGCGGTGCGCAGCAGAGGGCCGGTGCAGCTGCGCTCCGGGGGAATTTTTTTCTTGCTAACTGCTGGTGAGGGAAGGGATTCTTCTTGCCTCACCGTGGCAAGCGTTCTTGCCTTCACCCTCAACACACGTCCCAAATATTTCCACGTTCTCAAGATAACTTCAGAGATAAGGGGTTATTTAACTCTGCCAAATCATGGCATTTGTTCTACACGATGTATAACTGCCAAATATTTATGTGATTAACATCTGAATTCAAGCATACTTTAGTAGTACAAAGATGTGATTAGTCTCACCAGAATATGATTTTTTTAATGGACGTGGCTCCCACTTTCCAACAAAGATTTAATAGCTGAGTCCTGCAGGGAAGTCTCCATTTACTGAACTTTTATAGCTTTAAAAATATCCTAGGGTACATTTCCTAGCATGCAGCGTGGCACAGCACAGAATTTAAATGAAATGCCATGTTCAAAATGAATGAACAAAGTGCGTAGTGTGAATCACTACCCTCATCCTTTCCTTTTCTTAGCCAAAATCATATAAATGACTGGTGCTGACAGCGGGCATGGTTCTGGTGCTCGGGAGCAGCATTTCTCCTCTTCAGTCAGAAGATCTGGGACAGGGGGCTAAGAGGCTCTGAGCACGCCTTGGGATAGCTCCTCAGCCCTCTCTACTTCCCTGGAGATCTGCTGTCATCTCCAGCGTGCAGGGGAGAGGCGAGGAGGCAGACGGGCTCCCACAGCTGTTTTTGAGCCTCCTCAATCCCAACACACACAGGGAGACAGGAGCAGTGGCAACAGCACAGGCCCTTCCCTTTCGCCCCGCCACACACATCTGCATTGCCTGCCAAGGTCCAGCTCAATGTGGGCAGCTCTGACCCCTACCAGGTGTCCCAAGGGACCTGGGCTACAGGTACACAAGCTCTGGTAAAAGTCCCTGGGCTGCAGGAGCCAGCCATTGGGACTTCCCGTGAACTTCTCCCAGTTTGGTTTTTAACCAAATGTACCTTTTCCCCCTCCACACCATTGCCCTCAAGATCAGAAAGCGGCTCACCAGCCACCTACCAGAGAGCAGAGGCCAATTTCCATGTGAGTGCATTTGTAGATGGAGAAATGTAGACAAAACAGAATTGTCTCAAATTCCAAACCCCACCACCTTCTGCAAGAAATTGCACAGTTAAGTAAACTACAAAAAATAAACAAGTTGATTGTTATTATGGGAAGAAACCCCAAACAAACCAGAACATATATAACATGTTTCATCCCTAATGATGATGAGGACAGTCGGTGGTCGGCCAAATTGCCTTCCACATGCAACCGAGGGCTCGGACTATGAATCTGATATAAGTAACTGGGTGTGCAATAACTGCAGAATCAGCATCTTGTTTTGAAAGGACTCCTGCAAATCCTGCAGGAACATTTCAGTACTAGATGGTGTTGCTATGGGCACCAGAAGGAAGCTTAATATAAGACAAACTGTCTTAGGAATTCATGGGGGATGGGTGTAAACAGAATACGTACGTAGGAACCGGTATGTCCCTGGCACTAAAAAGCAAATGGCATTTTGGGGTTTTTAATCTTCTGTTAATAACATTTTAGCGTAGGTCTTTCCAGAAGGAAAAATATAAGCTGGGACCTTTTTTCAAGTTGCCTAAAGTGAAAAATAGGTAAATAGGTAATCCAGTTCTGTAAGGTATATCTGCGTCCTGTGTACAGAAGCATAATGAAATCTGGGTGCTCCAGATACATATAATTTCTCTGTAAAAACAGATGTTAAAAACGGGAATGGAAAATGAGGGAAATAGAAGGACTGCAGTTCCCACTAGTATTCAGGAAAAAGGATCCTGTTCTGCCTTTGAGTACAGTTCAAACTTTAAGCAAAAATCACATTGGCGAGGCACAGCCGGATGATTTAATTCATGGCTGGATTTCTCCCATTCTGGCTGTGTCTCCGCCAGTGTAGACTACCTAAGTGGATGAAAAGAAAGAAAAAGTAACCAGTGTAGAATAACTGCAAGTATATCTCCAGACAGACAAAGAGAATGCAAAATTAAATTCTTGATGTGAAAAGGATGGGACAATGAGCCCCTCTCCCCAAGATACCTTCAGAGCAGATTCCATTTCAGCGCTTTCTTTCTTGCTTGCTTGCATTATTTTTCATTGACGCGTCCCAAAGAAAGCCTGAAAGCCTTTTATTATTTCTTATTTTCTTCTTCTTTTTAGTATGTGGTATAAGTTCTTTTTTTATATATATTATTTTCCTGCCAATGTTAAAGCAGTTCCCATTTTTCTAGTTTGTTTCTGACACCTAGCTGTGATCAACAATGCTTCCCACTGAATCACTTCTTTCATCTATTCAGCTTCTGTTATTTCCCTTATCTCCTCTCCCCCCTTCACCAGCTTACCTCTCATTAACCCTCAGGGTTCCAAACATATTGTATCTCTCCCAAAGATACATATTTTTGTTCAGACATAAGTCATTTTTGCTCGCTAGCCTCAGTTTCCATAATTCCCTAATAGAATAGCTGTGTGTAGTACATACTCTTTATGGCACGGTGAACAATAAACCCAGACATTAATTTGTACTTGTGCATTGTACACTGTTCCACTTCACCTTTTTCCCCCCTCTGAACTGATAGTCACATAAAAACTCATTCTTCTCTAACGTAGGAAATATAGTTCAATCCACACGTGAAAATCTGCTTGGCTAGCAATTTTGTTTGACCAACAAAACTGTTATTTTCTAAGAGTCACTTCAACCCCTCACAATATATTTAAAATCACGTTTTAACTTTTAAAAGTAGTGGTAGTGATACATTAAGCTACATTTCTGCTACTATAAAATATAGAGGGGGTTTGCAGGAAAAAAGCTCTGGTTTATGCATACCAATATATTAATGGCTCGTTTTCAGATGTACAACTGCCCTTACTTTTCTGAGGAAGAAAAATATGCAAAACACAGCTCCTGAGTTTTAACTATAACTTTTGTGATTGAAACTGGTGAAAGCAGCTGGAAATATATCCAGCTATTCATGTAGACCTCCCTTTCTGTTATCCCTCCCATTAAGTGTGTAATCCAGCTCCAATCCTGAAGTCCTTTCCCAGCTAAAATTCATATAAAGTTTTTGGAAACGTGTGTTGTGTAGCACAAGGTGAGAGCATAAGTTCAGATGCACACCGAGAAGGCTCATTGCTCATCCTGGTAAATAACATACATGTGTCAATAAGCTTCTGTAGGCATCTATATTTAAGAAAAATCAAGGTAATATATGGGAGATTATGTAAACAACTTCAGAATGCATCGTGGGTGTAAAAAGAAAACGTATTTTGGAACACACCTTTGTTCCTTGCTACTTCAAGCACTATTAACATTGTCTTTAAACAAAGGTCATTTAACACTCACAGAAAGGTTTGCTTTGTTAATACACTAATGGGCATGTTATTGCAATCAGGTGGAAGTTTTTATGTATTATATTAAAGATACGAAACTGTGCAAATGGTTTCATCTGTCTCAACTTTAAAACTAACAGTGGGATGACTGATGTTTGTAAAACACAAATGACTTTTTCTTTTTTTAATTTGGGCAACATTTCTCCTGATTTTATTATGTAAATAATCATTATCACTTGACTGTATATAGAATCTTTTACCAAAAAAAAACCCTTAGAAAAATGAATTCATATTTTTAAATGGAATGTTTATACTGATTTATGGTAAACTTTCTCAAAATTCAGTAAGATTCTAGCACAATACAATGCAGTTTTTTGAGCAAAAGCAAATTACACCCAAGAACTTTCTTACAGACATTAAAAAAAATCAGGGTCACTAAAAATTTCAAGTTTGTGCCAGGAGCAAAATAAATATTGAAGTTACATTTTGTGCAAGTAGTCCTTGCTAATTTAATGCTCAGAGATACTCAGTCCTGTATAACTTAATCTCTCCTTCATCTTTTATTTATTACTTCAAAAGTTTAGTTTTCTATTACAGAGGAACTTATCGCTGCATCGAAGGTTTAATTGAGCTCCTTTTAAAGTATCATGATTGTCACTATAAAATCATGCATCCACAGTAAGCGCGTTTATAGAGAACTTACAGCTTTAAATTTCACTTAGGAAAAAAAGCCTTATACTCTCCTGCAGGTTCTGAATGCAGATTTACTATAAAATAAGTGAATAATAATACCAGGTTATTTTGGAAAGTGTTCTTTCATGCAATCACTGCATTTAGCACAATCCCAAAATGGCAGCCCAACAGGTGGTCCTTTCACAGCCTTCAGCCCAAACAATCGGAACAAAAAGGACACCAAGAATCGAATGTTCTTCAGGATTTAAAAAGCTGTTCACTTCCCTTTGTTCATTTTCAGATTTAGCCATGTTCATTATTGTTGAGCCACAAATGCAGGACATTCTTTTTTGACATTTTGCCATAAATAGACACTGACTGAGGCTGACTAGCCAGCTAGCTGCTTTGTCACATGCAAGCGGAAACTACTTCTTCACAAAGCGAATGCATTCCTGGTGCCTCAATGGCCCCGGCAAGCACCGGTTGTGACATGCTGCAAATCTGGCAAAGTCTAGGTTAACAAAAGTATGGGTGACAAAGGCTGAAGTTTCTCTTCCTATATTTCCCTCCACAGTAAGTATTTAATTCTGGCCTAATGAATTTGCCTGGAAGGCTGGGTGTCACGTTGACAGGCTCTTGAATGTCTGAAAATATACTTCTGCATTGTGGGCTCTCTGTGGAGGGAACCGTTAGTTAACCGGTAATGATGGACTTCGGGGGCGAAATCTAAGATGAAATACTTGTTTCTCGGTATTTTAAAAGTTGTGAAAGTTCCTCGTTACGGTGATCTCAGTCTCAACACACGTAACAAAAGATGGGCCCAGTCCTATGAGTCTTTAATGATGCAAGGAGCCTTTACAGCCGCCTTCACTGTGCTGCGAGGAATTGCTCACAGAGGTCACGGGCACAGAGGCACAGATCAAGCTTTTTTCCCTCATGTGGATGAATAAATGCGTAAAGCACGTGTTTTGTAGAAAAGGCAGAGCTATAACGGTACCTAACTGCTTGAGTATAGTAAGTGAATTTTTCTTCAAAATTTTTAATTTACCAAGTCAAATCCTCTTCTGCTGCTGTATATTTTAAAGGTAATACACACATCTTTTTCCTTTTTTTTGTTCTTTTTTGAAATCTCCAGCCAAATTAAAAATTTCCGGGCTCTCCCACGTCTATCACCTTGGAGATTTTCCAATGTCCACTTGAGTCCAGGTCTACTGATGCCGCAGGGGTGTGGAGGAGACAGACCTGTGTTTGTAGGCAGTCCTGGTGTGCGGGATGAGGGTTTGAAACCAGACACTTGTAAACCTGTTAGATTGAAATTAGACCCTGTTAACGTCTTACTTTCAGCATTCAGTTTCTGGTGGAAAACGTGACTTGCTTCAAACTGTCTTATGAAAAGACATCTTGCAGATATAAATAAAAGATTAATGCATTTTGATTTTGAAACATCTATGTTCAGAATTGCTTATAATGGTAAAAAAGATATTTAATCACCGCTGTTAACAATTCCAGTGCAATTCCAGTAACAATACACGCACAAGGAAACACGTGTCCTTCAGGTCCTACTGCTGCCAAAGGCAACAGCGTGGTCTGGAAGAAAACGACCTTTAGGTACAGACAGATGTCCAGATGTTAGGTACCAGCTGTGCCGAGCAGTGAATTTTTCCTCTTCCATTCAAAAACTTGAAATCAGTAATGAAAAAACCCAGCGTTAAATGGGTTATTGAATGAAGCCCATGTTCAGTGTTGTTTGCCATCCCGACAGGATGTTTCAGGTTTTACCTGAGCCCATTGTACATGGCGGAACCGGTTTATAAACGAAGGAAAGGGCGAAAGCCAAGACCGGCGGTTGAGACCCTGAAGATACTTGGGAAAACTCCTTCACTGCGGATCTCCCCTTCCAGGCTCCTGAACCCACTGGGGTGTTTTCCTTGCAAACCTTCACGCAGGTGAAGGGCTGTGAGTCCTCATGGAGTTCCTCCAAAGGAGGAGGCTCCTGCCTTTTTTTGTAGTAGCAAAAGTAAAATTGTTCAACTTTTTAATATACGAATGTAAAATCCATAACCCTCGTAGATTTCAGGGGGAATCAGTTAATAAAATATTTAGGCAACCACCAGTCAAAATGACTATTAGGTGCTAAATGATGAATATGTGTTGTAAGAGGATTTTGGTTCATTTCAACCACAAAGTACACGCAGGCCAAAAAAGTCACTTTGTAAGAAAAAAAGAGTACAAGGACACAAAAGTGGGACTTGATGCTCTTTCTAATCTTAGCCTTATTTTTAGTTTTATTTCAGACTTACTATCATTCCAAAATTCCATAACAACTGTTTTAAATCAAGATGTCTTTCATAAAGAAAAGTACTTATACAAAACATCTGCATACATTTTTGCAAACCCAAGTCCAAGTTTCAAGTTAGAACTCTGGGAAAAAATATAATTCTGTCTGTGTGGCAGTGCTGATGTAAGGGCAGAAAAGTAGGAGTCACAGGACACAGTGAAACTTCACTAGAATAAATCAAACAGCACTGAAAGTCAATTAATGCGGAGGTAGAAGCAGGGAAGCATCCAGCTTTACCTCTCTCCAGACAGCAATAAGTCTCTTGCAAATTTAGCTGTCAGAAATGATTGCTTTGTTTTCGACAAGTGGCATTACTTCCTCTTATACTGGAATTAAAATTGATTGAGATTGATTCACGACTTTTCAATATTTCCCGCACCCCTTCATTCCTTCCAATTTGAAAACATTATTTCAGTGAAATAAACACAGATAGAAACAACATATATATGTTTTTGGGGTTGGGTTTTTTTTCTTTGAGATATCTAAGTATTAAGATGAGAGAATGGTATAACTAGTGTTTTTTGACTGGGTAGTAATTCATTTTCCATTGAAGAAATGCTTTCAGAAATGATGTCTTCCTAAGGGAATGCGTTTTTTTAATTTTTTTTTTACTGATTCTTCCAGGGAAAAAAAAAAGGAACAAAATAACTATAAATTCTTAAGCAGCCACACAGAAAGGTGCAAGTCAGAACAAAGTTTTGCTATGCTGCTTGGAAGGGTTTCGTATTTGAAGTCTTGCTCCTGCTTTTGGACCCACCTGGATGAAGGGCAGCAAGCAGGCAGTGATACCAAGTGGTGAGGCTAGCCTGGGAGCAGGGCCAAGGGAGATGAGGAACCTGCTCCAGAGAGGGACCCGTGAGCAAAAGCAGAGCCTGGCAAAAGTCTGCTGATGGTTCAAGGAGCTTGTGACAACATTTCATGGTGGAACCACCTGCAGCATAACTCTGCCTGAACTTCTTTGGCTTCAGCAGCTGTAAAACTGTGTTTGTTTGGATGCAGCTGCAGGACCAGTTTACCTAAAGTCTTGCAGAAGCAGAATACAGTATAATTCAGTCATCTTTACTCTCTAGCATTATTAAAACGAGATCCTATTAGAACTTCTGCCTATTCTTGTCCCAGATACAATATGCAGAGAGGTGGGGGTCTATCTCTTCTCCCAAGTAACAAGCGATAGGACAAGAGGAAATGGCCTCAAGTTGCACCAGGGGAGGTTTAGATTGGATATTAGGAAGAATTTCTTCACCAAAAGGGTTATCAAGCATTGGAACAGGCTGCCCAGGGAAGTGGTGGAATCGCCATCCCTGGAGGTATTTAAAAGGCGGATAGACGTGGCGCTGAGGGACATGGTTTAGTGGTGGTCTTGGCAGTGTTAGGTTCATGGTTGGACCCGATGATCTTAAAGGTCCCTTCCAACCTAGGTGATTCTGTAATTCTATGTGATAGCACCATTTTAGATCCAGGACCCAAACACATCGTGAACATTTCTTGATATATCATGACAGCAAGCTTGTAAAGCAGCCAGTCTTTATGATCCCCATTCACTCACAGGGAACTGAGGGACAGAGCATGGAAAGATCGAATGATTTGCACAGAGCTTCCCCAGTAACTTGTGGATGTGGCAGGCACTGGATCAGTCCCTGCTAAATCTCAACAGAGAACTGTAACCATGAGAACTTTCTTTCGCCCAGAACACGGAAGTTTGTATTTAGTCTAATTGAATTATTTGTTTTTCGGTGTTTCTACCCGCTTGTATTTCACGCCTTTGCTGACTTCTGGCCAACTGCAGAACCCCACATGAAGCCAGGGTGCCTTGCTTTAAAACAGAGGCCTCCATGTCACCCTTATATAGACCTATGGCAGTCCAAGGATTTCCCTTATCCCAGTGCACTTTTTCACATGTCCCAGGCAGTGAATAATGGCAAGATCAGCTGTCAATCACCAAAAGCATGGCAGAAAAAGGGAGGATGAGGGCAGTAATCTGACTAAGCAAGGGCGAGCAGGTGGGAAAGGTAGCAGTGATTACATCACTGAACGGTCAAATATGGGAGTGACTAAAATAAATACAAAGCAGCCGGAGTCACGGGGAATGTGCTAGGATATGGTGAGGAGTGTTGGATTGTGGAAGGATGGCAGGCTTTCTTTCTTGCCATGAAGGTATGCTACGTTCTTGGTGATTAGTACCTGGTAAACCTCTTTTTCTGACTCTTGCTGTAGTAAATCTATTCCTTCAGAAGGAGGCAAGCAGGCAAAATTCACTGTTGTCACACAGAAGTCTCTGGGTGACTGACAAATTACATTGACAAGATATAACAAATATTTTGTAATTAATCAAGTTTGTGGAATTACGAAAATGACTAACAACTCCCTAAAAACTAGATTGTAAAGCTAATTCCTTCTTTAGTTAATCCTCCAAGAGCCCTGAACCCTGGTTACAAGCTGCAACGTTGACAGTAACAGAGAGAAAACTGGTCTGTGAAGCCTGTAGCAGTTACAAGCAGAATCACGGGCCTCTGCATCAGTAGAAGTCAGAAACCTTTTGCACCGAGATGTTCTGAGGGGCTAATAGTCTGGTTTTCTTCTGCATGGAAACAGCTCTCCTCTATGCGGTTAATGACCTGATACCCTTTTAGACGTCTTGGTGTCTGTGTAACCTTCAGCAGCAGCCTGTCAGAGTCACGTAACCAGAATTAGTTCCTTCCTCTCCTGTCAAACTGCTTTTTCTTTGTTTTCATCTCCTCTGTGCTAACAACCCTTCTGTGTAGCATCCTGCAAGGTCAGTCTCTGACAATCTCCTTTGGCCCATCTTGTATCACCCTGGTCTTTTCTCTACCTTCACAGCTATCTGTGCTGGGTAAGTGTCTTCTCTTCTGCAGCTCCACCACCTGGAACAACCTTATTTTGTCTCTTGTTGACTCTCTGTCTTGTTTCAAATTGCATTTGAAATAGCTTTTCACCTTTGCTATACCTATTTTTTTCTCATTCTCTGCTGCTTGCTTGCCTTGTAATTGCGTTAGAGGCACTCAGTGAAACACTTTGGCACAGCTAAAAGACAAGTCCATATACACAAATGTCATTGTATGGTATTAAAGTGGAATTCACAGGCCAGAAGAGTTTGTTGTTTGATATGTGTTATTGTTGTAAAACCAAAGCAGAGATGAAACACTCTCAGTAAGTGGGGGTTTTGAACTGACGCTTCCCTCAACCTGTGCTGGAGGGTGTATCAGCACCATTTCTCCATGGGTAAGAAGCCATTAGAATCAGCAGCTTTTAACATACTGATTTTTAAATACTCCAAAACATCTCCATTTTGCAGTGGTTTTCCTCCTTTGCTGTTTGGGACATGTAACAATGAAGAATTGTGAGTGTTCACCCTAAAGGAGACTCACTCTCATCCCCACAATGTCAGAAATGTTTTTGACATAAGCTGTTGCGACATGTCAGTGAAGATTTTCCACCGCGCTGAGGAATTCCTGTATTTAGCTGTCTCACATTAAGCTGTGGTAGACAACTCAAGCAAACATGACATTTCTTGTTGCACCCTGTAACTGAAGTTACAGGCAGTAGAATCTGCTTAGCTGTGTCATCTGAACAGGCTGCCTTCCCACAACAGTAGTTCAGTCTGTATTAAACAGAAGGCTCTTTCTGCTTTCCTCTCCCATTTTATGTTGCTATTATTTGATGACATCAAATTCTGAAAAACTAATGCATATATGAAGGCAACAATCCATACATTTTCTTTCCTTCACAAGTTTTGTGCAAAGGCTGTAGTTCAGGGTTTGAGCTCGGCCAGAGAAGCATCTGATTAGTAAAACTCCTTGCTAGTTTCCTTCAAATTTATTAGCGGTGGCTGTTGTGACTGACCATAAAATTAATTCCCGGTGTGGTGGTCTAGCAAAGCAGCCGGCAAGCTTAAGCAAACATCTACAGTATGATGTGTACAAAATTACTGGCATGAAAGTCTACCTCTCATTACTGCCATAACTCTGCATACATCTTGCTTTCTTGCTATTATACATATAGGTTATGTGCATGAAGCTGCAACTTAAAACAGAGGTGGGAGTACTGGGTAATTAAGGGCACTTTCTCCATTCTTTGAATGATTTGGATGATTCAGGGTCTGGTGTTGATAACAATTCTTCTGTATAAAGACAACTGCACTGCAGGTTATTCAAACTACTCCCCACATACCCAGAAGACTCAGAAACAAAACAGAGCAAGAGCCAGGTTTACAGGCCAGAGCTTGGTGAAGACTTGTCATGCGGTGTGTTTTCACAGCAAGAGATGAGACTTCTTGGTGGAAAACACCTAGCCAGCTTCTGTTCATTTTGACAAGTCAAAGGGAAGTGGAAGAGTCTCCATCAAATGCAAAATTCTGTATGTATAAAGTAACGTAATATATGCATCTACAGCCATATGGGAGACTACATATAGGCTTACTAGAATTATCACAGAACAGGCTACGGAGGCATAGCTTTTGTTCCCTCGCAAGTGTTAGTAGGGGTATAATTCTAGTTTTGAGCCAAATGAGTTTGTGACAATTGATTTAGCCTGGCTGTTGCTACAAAACTTCATAATAACAGAGCATATTGTAGAACCGGTTAAATAGGTCATAATTAAGTAAGAAATTTTATTATATTTATGTATAAACAACTTATTTGTATTCATAGTGGATTGTCTTCACAAATCTATTCTTGTCTCAGAGCCAAATAGAAATTTAATGTCATTGTTATGTTTAGGTGAACATCACACTCTTATATTCCCCTCTGTTTGGCCTTGAATAAAAATCAGAGCAACAATAATATAAATGGTATGAAAGTAGTCATGAACAGTAGCCCATCTGTACTGGACAGAATTCTACAAATCAATTAGATGGTCATAAAAAGCTAAACAGATGCGGATGAATCAACTGTGGAAATAAAATGGATTGAACTCTTACGTTTATTGTTCATGTATAGCCCTTTTTAATAACCAAGATGGGTAAATTACACTAATTAACCTTTAAAAATTTAGATGATTTCTAAATAATAGCTTCAAACAATGCCTATTCTTTTCATTGTTACTTCTAAGTGTTTTGTCCATGACAAGGCAGTTTCATTAGAAGACCTACAGAGGCAGTTGTTTAAACGTGCTTTTTCTTTTTTCTTATTTCTCAATTAGACTTTCTACACTACATACTCCCACCTCTCCCCATCAGGTAGTGCTTGAAGTCAGAAGAAATCAAATCCATGTATCCTAGGAAGCAATGACAAGAAAACTCATCTTCTGGAGACCACTTGAGTTGGGTCTCACTGTTCTTGGGTGGGATAGATTATCTGACAGGCGAGCAAGTCCTGTTCCTAGCCACAGGAGCATGTTATCTGGGCCAGGGCAATGCTGGCAGCAAAGGCGATGTGTAGCCCAATGCTTTTGGACATGTTGCCTGGATCCTCAGCAACCCACAGGGCTGTGGATAGTTTTCATCCACTTTCTGCCATGCTTTGAGGTAGCAAGCAATTGTGAGAGGATTATAGGGGTTCATGTTACAGCACAGCTGAGATCAGGGTAGAGAGGTTCCTACGGCTACGTAAGCCGGAGCTACTCAACAAGTCTTCAACGGGAAGGGTTAGGGGAAGCACTTGCTTTTACAGGGGAAGGGAAGAGTTATCTGTAAGGGAATCTTTCTGGAGACTTTTTTTCCGCTCTTCAAAGCCCCCTCTCCACGTCTTCATTCAGGGAGGATGGTTCAGCATCTGTTGCTGTAGAAAATGTTTTGTTTGCTCTCACTGGTGCAAATGATTTGCAAACTCATCAATCAAAAACATGTTTTTATTCAGTATTTTGACTACTTCCTCTTCAAATAATGTATCTTTGGCATTCCGGGGTTAAAATTTCTCAGTGGTGGTGTCAGGTCTTAATTAAAACAAAAGAGATAACTTATCGTGTATTTAAAAAAATAAATAAAAAATCCAGCACTGATCACAATACATTGGATGGAATGGTGAATGGTTTGAGTTTCCTAAATTACTGATATTACCTGCTGATACGAGGGCTGTTCAAAAGGGCACTTCACTTTTGGGTTTATTTATTAAAATCTTGCACTCAACTGTAAGAAATTAGCCTCCTAGAGATGAATCGCTCCCTACTCAGGGGAGCCTGAAGCAAAGAAACCGATCGTGCACACATTGCAGAACTGCACGGTAACGCAGGCTCCAACGACTCACTACATCTCTCACACAAGGTGCTAAACAGCAAAGTGAAGCATTCCTAAGGGAGGCAAATGTTCTTGGCTTAAAACTGATGTTCTAAGACATCATCCTCAAATAATTAATGCCAAATTTACAGTGCTGTATGACTATCTTTTTTTGTCTTGTAACTGAGGTGAAGTGTGAAACACAGGCTATCGGGCTCTGGCAAAACCTGGAAAGATCTCTAGATCAGCTTTCAGGTAAGCATAAATAAGGAGACAGAATGTCTCATTTTATCTGTGAAATTTTACATATTGCAGCAGGGATACAAGTCTGTCTTGACTTCTTGCAGTGGAAACTAAACTATCCTTTCAGTTCTTGGTTGGCTACAGAGATTTTAAGTATTTCCTTCAAAGCATGCACCTGAAAACATCAGGGCAGAAGACATGCAGCTCAGGCAAGAGCCTTGGCAGCCTGGAATGCTTTGCAATCTCTCTCCGGAGGACATACCGTGATCATTCTCTCTTTTCCTGCCAGTTTACAGTAGAATTAGCTTGTTGGTGTCGGTAACGTGGAATAGCTGTACACTAGAACAATGGTAAACCTGTTCTGGGTAGTTAGTTAAGCAATGCCATTCCTAATTGCCTGCAATTTTAATATATAAAGATTGACCACGTGTGGGAAAGGTTCACTGAATTTCTTCTGAACCTTGTGATACACCAGCCCGCAATGGGTTGCAGTTACGTTCAGCACAAGAGATCCTCAACAGGGAAGCCTTGTATACAAATTTACCATTGTGTAACCCAAATCCAGGTGGGTTTTATCTACTACCAAGTTAGGGGTTCGCGTTGTCCTGAGAGAATTGCTTTTCTTCCTCTTGTGTGACTCCAGTAACAAATCCCAGAATCCAGCTATGGCATTCACACATGACTGATGTCAATAGGATTTCCACTACTGACTGGGGGAGCGGGGGTGGGGAGCGGTGCTGGGAACTCCTCTCAAACATCCACATGCTGAAGGTGGGATAGACTTTTAATAAACAGCACCCTCGCTCATGAGCCTAAGTTAATGAAGAACCTGCTCTATGTTTATCATGTTTATGGCAGTGTGTTTGCTCATGGACTGAGATATCATCTTACAAGAAAACCAGAAGCAAATTTTCTCAAACCGCTTGCAAATTAAAGAGCTCTGGACTGACAGCCAGGCAGAACGCTTGTTGCCATACCATAGTTGTTCTTGCCATGCTGCAGGCAAGCTGCAGGCAGTAGAGGTGTTTCCACAAAAGGGCTCATGTCCTTTCACTGACAAACCTTTAACATTACTGGGATTATGTATGCTGGAGGATGGTGAACTGAATCACGTAAGTGACCTATAAAAATGCTTCTGTATAGTTTTATCTATGCAGTAAATTCTTCCCTGGAGTGAACTTGTACATCTAAACCATTCCTTTGCCCAGTTCAGGTTCAAACCTGGCCTTTTGCCAAGTGAGAAATGTTTTTTGTAGTAAGCAGCCAGCACAGCAGCACTTCTCGTTACACAGGCTTCTGGATGCCAGGAGCAGCCTGAGAGGAAAATATTGTAGGAGGGAAAGTATCCTCAGTGTTACACTGTACTGCTACCTCTAGCTGGAAGTGCAGAAGGAAAAGATGATGTTTAACAAAGATACAAAGTTCTCTCTTCTTAACAACACTTTGGTGTGTCCTTTTGGAGGAAAGGGAGCACACATCAGCCCAACACCAGTAAAAAGGTCTTGGTCAAGGTGTTGAAACATGCCAAGAAGACAGTAAACACTTCCTCTGCTTTTGCTTTGTTTGTGGTTACCTTTCAGACTTGCTCAGCTATTTCAGCCCCACCTATGAGCAAGCACTGTAGTGTTTCAGGTGCAGAGGCAAACCAGCATAATTGGTAGTTCTGGAAAATGGGTAGTGTAAGAGGTCTATCCTGCACCTCCTTTATTTATGGGGGTGTGGTAGATTGGATAGTTCATCTCTTCATGCAGAAATAGTTCTTACAGTGGAAGTTAGTTGTACAAGGTGAAGCCCAAAGAGACACAAGGCAAGCAAGGACAAACTGGTAAGACCCGTAGCATTGAATACAGGAACAATATCCTGTTACCCCACCCATCTCTGCATAAAAGTCATATACTGGAGGAAGGGAAACTTCCAACAGCTTGGCAACCCTCTGAAATCTGCAACCACTTTTAATGTGCAACTCACAGCAGAGAATATCTTTCCAATGAATTTTATAGGACAGGCACATTAGCATTAAGCATACAATAAATTAACAACTTGAAACCAAAGAATGGCAAAGGTCTAATAACAAAGTAAGATGAATACCTTGACATTTTTCAAGTGTATCTGTAGCATTTATTTGACAAAGTATACAGGGCTAATAAATTACCATCCAGGGTACTTCTGCTGTTGTCTCCTTAGCTATTGTCTTGCTACAATTCATCTTCATTATGCCTTCAACCCTTAACTGCTATGTTGCTGCCATCTTGAGAAAGAGCAGAAGGAGAATCCCACGGCAAGAGATCCTTCAAGTAGCAGGCAATTCACTACAGAAAAAGCCACTTTGAAACTGCTAATGCAGTCTTTTTGTAACCAGTCTCCCTTGAGGAAATCAGCAGTGTTTGCAATGTATTCCAAGAACTGACCTCAGACGAGGACTGAAGTTTGGTTTTTTTAAATATATATATATATATACATATGCACTTGATTTAATGTAAACTAACAACAAATTTTTTAATGTTAGACAAATCTTTCAGACCTAGGTATCTGCCACAGGTTAATCTCTTCCAGGGCTTCACTCCAGAATTTTCCAGAGAAAATTGCATAGTGCAAATGCAGTAGACCTAGCCAGCATGTCCCACCAGCAGTTGAATTACGATGCACATGAGTAGAGGCTACTGCTTTATAAAAGCTAAAGCCCTGTGGTAATCCTTCCTGTCCCCAGCTCTAACAGCCACCTCCCACCACTCTTGCAAGAACTACCATGTGAAGTGTGTGGTGCCAGGCACAATTATATTCACATTGTACTCTTTTGAGCTGTGGCTCTTGGGACACAGTACCAAAAAAAAAAAAAAAAAAAAAAAGTGTTTTATAGACAGCAAGTAAAGCTTATATACTTGAAGTAAAAGCTGCAGGTCGCTGTGCTGCCTCACCAAAATACCCCTTATAACATGAGCTGTTAGGATTTTCAACAATGGCAACACTTCGCATAACAAAAGTAGTCTCTGTAGGACACTATTGATATGTAGCACACAATCTGAGTAATGGTCCTACGCATACGCAGGTCACAGTCTTCAACTGCAAGAGCACCTCTTTGTATCCAACACTGTATTCAAGGCACTCATGACCGCTTGGGTTAATCTCCTTCTGGGTGGACACTAAGCATCTGAACAGGTAACTATCGTACTGTCTTCTTTCCTGGAGCTAGAACCAGAGTTCAAGCAGCTTTGTCTCCCACCTCTGCTGGCTCACCTTCAGAGCAGCATTAGGTGCAGTTGCTACAACAAATACTAGTCTAGATAAGAACACAGAATCACAGAAAATGCCTACTATTCTTCAAAGTGCACGACTGCATCCAGTCAGTACTGTTCATAACACCTGTCACAGAGACCAATACAGGGCCATCAACAGTAAGACTGCTGTAAGCAGAGCAGTTAACATAAAAGACTCTCTCCATAACAGCTACTTTTCTTCTCACTTGGAATAAAGACAGAGACAGCAAAAAAAAAAACCCACCAAAGAATTGGTATAAATAGAAAATGGTTTATTTAAAAAAACAAAACAAACAAAATCACACTTCAGTGTGTGGCCAAAGGTCTGACTTTGATTTAAACTACGTACCCAGCATCCATGGTTCAGAAGTCATGTAAGCATGCATATGGAAGGAGGGGAAGCTGGTGCCTGCTGGCATGCTCCTCAAAACCCCCCCTGGAGCAGTCTTTAGAATATATTAAGTTTGTTAGCAGGGTATGAAGTTTTAATTCCTACAGGAGAATGAGGAAGTGAAGAACAGGTGTCTCTATTTACACATATAGTTTTTCCATAACCATCCTTCAAACAGAAATGCAATCAGATGCATTTCTAACAGCTGTGAAAACAGTGACAAATACGGAAAAAAATGCAGGTAAGCATGCATACTGCCACTTTTTTTGTATTTTTTGTTTTCCCTAAGACAGTTTACTTATGAGGAAGCATTTAATTTTATTTCACAAGTCCATGCAAACTACTTACATGCAAAGTATTCGAAGGATAGCCCTTTTGAATACTCAATCATCAAGAATTACATGTGAAATGTAGCTTTTGTATGTGGGCTAAGACTTTCCACATACAAACAATGCTGCAATCCTCCTTTATAACAGAAGGGAATGGATTATTAGAATGCTATTCCTAACACATTCTTCATTTTAAAGTCACTATTTCATTACTAAGATTGTTTTTAAATGAGTTCTTCTGAATGAAAGCTTTCAAGATCATCCAAAAGGAGCTTATATGCATGCTTTGCTTTCATTGCTGAAGTCATCCCAAATGAACACTGCTCAGGTCTATGGTTTAGGTATGTGTAAATCGTGATGAGGATTCTGAAAAGACCTTTTTTTATCGAAGAAGCTGCTCAGCCTCCTTGGACTTGCTTTCTTTTGTTTTCCTCAGTAATGCCTGTTTTATAGCATTGATCTTTTCATCAAGTTCAGCCAAGGAATAGTTCTGCTAAAAGAACAAAAGAAAAACCACAATCATTTACATCTTGTAATTGCTAGGGAAGTTGCCTAGCACTTGATACTTGAGGTCACTGCATATTGCACTAAAGGATAAAATACTTTTACAGAATTGTCTGAATCTAGTCTATGGCTATTTAAACGTGAAAGAAAAAGAATGTAAACTTAGAATAAACTGACAGTCCTAATCACGGATTAATATATCCATGCTATTTCCATTAGATGCTTGTTTAACCTATTTACACAAAAAACAAAAATCCTTTGATGTTAAAACACTGGACGAGACTATCTAGATCTTGTAGAACCTGGCTTTACAACTCAGGGGTTTTTTTCCTATTGCCCAACATCAATCTCTTCTGTGTCCACTTAACCTGACAATTTTTTTGATCTCTTCTTACACAAAGAACTGGTTATCATCCTTTTTATAAAAATATTTCACTCTATGGAGGATTATTTTCTCATGTAAACAAGCCTACTTCCTCAAGTCTCAGATGGTCCACATCCCATTCTAAGCATTCTCCCCAGTCCACCTGCCCCAAGTGTGACAGCTAATAGCAGACAGTGTTCCAGCTATGGTCTCACTTGCACTGAGGAGAAATTCTCTCTTGTGGCTTAAGGTACATGGTTAATGCATTCCCAGCATCCCACGATGGTGGTGTGAAAACGGCAAGTCTTACTGACTTAGGTTAGCATCTACCATAATGTCAGGTATTTCTGCAACGCTTTTGCCGAGCCAGCCATTTCTATTTTTATTGTCTCTTCATAAACTGATAAAGCAAATTTAAAAAAAAAAAAATTAAAAACAAAAAACACCAAGCCACAAAACAAAACCAGAAGACATTACTAGGAGGCTGATCAGAATTCACAAACTGCTTGTTATCTCCAGCTTGATTAACATCATTACAGATTTATTTTATTCTATCATCCTTCTAACTGGTGAAAAAACTAACCTATCCTAGTACAGACTCTTAGACTCATTTAATTGTGACACCCATTCCCTCTCCTTCTTTGCCAGCAAGTTATCCAACACTAATGCAGCTATTTCTGAGAAGTTAGATATTTGCTTGATAGAACTTCTGATTACTTTTCACTCAGAACATCCTAAACTTAAAGTAAACAAAAGTTAACAGCACTTACGTGGGGAGGTTGAACCTTTCTCCTCTTGCCAGAACAGCTCTAAAGAAAAGACAATCAAAACAGACTTCATGTTGCACTGACAAAGGACCACAAGTAATTTTGTAACAATGTTGACAAGAGTCTTTAAAGTACAGAAAGAACACTGACTGCCATTCCATGAATTAAATAAAACTTTTTTATAATTAAGTGTACTTTGGATCACGAGAAATACTACTAGAGAGCAGTCAGAAGCTGTTGAAGCTTCTCCACGCTTGGCAGCCAAGAACTACCAACTTAACTGAAGCTTCCTTCAGACAATATCCAGCTTTTGAAACTGTCAATATTTTTCTCCCTAAAATTTTGCTGTATCCACACCAATATGTATGCAAAACTTTGGACAAAAAAATGCTCATTACTGGACAACACTACTATTGCTACCATCACAAATTTTTCCCAGATCCCCATTCTAGAGAAGATCCTGAAGCACTTTCCATGGAAATTTCAGCTTATGAAAGTGTATGTTTTAACTTCTAGCTTCCAACAACTTGAAGGAATAGCCTCACAAATAAAGGACTTTATTGGTCTCCAACACAAACAAAAAAATGAAACAAAAATTTATAATATTGCTATTGATTTTTAATTGCTGACTCTTCTTTGGCTGGTTTCGAGAGAGAAGATCTAAATTAAAATACAATCAACAGTAAAAGAGACATTCTTACTGTTAAGTGGGGAAAGAAGAGCAAGATAACACACAAGAAATTTCTACAGCCAAGCAGAGGCTGATACAGTAGCAACTAATGTTCTCTTTGTCCTAATCTCCTTTGGTAAAGGTTTACTATTTAGAAAGAGACAATTCTGCCTGCAGACTAGCAACAAAGAAACCAAAGTCATACAATCACACAAAACAATTTTTAAAAGGTTTACTCTCTCATCCTATTGGAAGTTATTTCACATAACTGATCTTTAGTAATCAGATCATGTACAGAGGCCCAAAGGATTTCAGCTGATTTAAGCCATTAATGATTTGTATCAAGATCAAAACTTTAGTCAATTTTCTTGTCATAAGAAAGATTTCAGATTTTAAGATGGGGAGGGGAGCCCAAATCCAACCTCGATAATACTTTTATTACCAATTAGTTAAACTCAAGTGGCTGCAATTTCCTGCCCCCCCCCAATACTATTTTCTTTCAAATGAGAAATTAGGTAGAGAAAAATGAACTTACATAGATGGTCCACATGAAATATAACCATTACACCAAGCCAGAGTTGTCTACCAAAAGTGTCTGCCCTCTGACTTCTTAGGTTTTTGTCTGTACATCAAAGATTTAAGCACAAAAGTCCTGAATGCACTTAGGCATGCTAAAAGAAGTTGAGAGAATTTCTTACCACAGATTGAAAATATTCAGGAGACAGTCCTTCCAGCTCAAGGATTTTATCTTCAAGCTTCTTAATTCTCTGATAAATGTCTCTTGGTACAGGACCACCTGAATACAGCAGTACAAATACAAAGAAATCAGGAAAAGCACTTTAATAACTTTTTAAACTAAAGATTGCAAGTTTTACAGGTGAATTTTTCAAGTCCAGCTATCAACCAGTAACTGAAACAAAACAAGGATAATAAAAAGGAAGCATAATTAATATGATTCAGGGTAAAGCCTGATTAATAAGCCAGTGCAGTCAGTGAAGGCAACAGACAACTCTATGCAGGTGGTTGAAATACATCTGACAAGGCCCTGGAACAACTAACGATCACTCTTACAATACATTGATCACACACCAAATGTTACCACTTCAAAACTGACAGCAGTATCAGGAGGGAGCAGATGGGCTAGCAGACCACACATGAATTCATCACTGATCCCCAGGATTGTTCTGAAGGAAACCTATCTCCACTGAGCATCAGAGGTTAGAGGACAGGTATGAGTTGTGCTTGACAAAGAACAGCATTTGCCCGGCCGTAGATGGGAGAAGCAGGGGTGGGGAACGTGTGTGTGTGGAATGGAATAACAGAGCTTTGGAAGAAAAACCCACCAAACAAAAAAAAACCCAACCCCTGCCCCCTAAAAAAAACAAAGAAACCTAACAAAACCCACAAACACAATAGCAACAAAAAACCTTGCCTCAACCCATTTGCTGTTTGCAGGAACTTGGGCTTGCTTGCCCATACAAGAACAGAACTGATCAAAAGATAAGCCATCGGTTTCCGTTTATTTCTAGGTCTGTTAGGTAAGACAATTCTATTCCAAAAACTACTGAAATAAGCACTAATGGGGTTTTTTACCATTCATCTATTTCCTCACTTCAGACAGACAATTTTGCAGGTAGCTTCCCTCCTTCAGTTCTGCTCTCTACACATCACTCAGCAGCTACTAATTAAATTGGCTAACCTCTCACTCTTAATACTGCTGTCTCTTAATGTAAAGGGAAAAAAGCAGTACTAGCACTAGAAGAAGCTGTTCTGAAAAGCAGCAGGTGAGTCAAGAACAACTCTTTCAGTCATCAGAAACAAAAACTGGTGAGCAAGTAGCTTAGGCAGGTTACCAGCTCAGATGAATACTTTTTGCACAGCTGCTGGGGTAAGTAACAAATGATCTCAAGTCCTTCCCCAGGAATGCCAATTTGGACAGGAGTTGAGCTGGAATTGCACACTCATCCTCTTCCCCTATACTGACCTGTTCCCCTTCAAACAAAATTATGTCACCAATTACAGGTACAACCTGGAAGCAAGGGCCCCTCCTTAGCTACCCCCAATCATTATCCCCGATGTGCATAAACTCCAAAGCTGCTACATGTTGTAACCTTAATGCTGGCCAGCCACTTGCAAATTCTATTGCCTTGCACAAAACCCACCTTATTTTTGAGACAGCTATAAAGCTAAGCATCAAGCTCCAACTGCTGCCTCAACAGTATCTCGGAGTATTCTATTCTCCTTGATGCCAGAGGACTTTGATCCAGTATGCATTCACAGGAATCTAGTAATCTAGTCAATGTTCACCATATTCTTAGAGAATGGATTGGCATCTATTCAGTATTCAGCAGACAAAAAAAGTCAGCGTGCATCTGCAGTGCGATGTGTAGAATGTTCACTTTATTAGATGAAGATCTGGGCTTCTGTTCTGTTTTGAAAACATTTTTCAGGAAAAATAGAGATTCCTCCTTGATAAGTGCCTCATTGATTTATATTCTAGAAAGCTGGGGTGAGGAAAGCAACTACTTAAAAAAAGTCAGTAGCCTGATGGCTATGGCATTTATTTTAGTGAAAGGTGTAGACTCATGTTTGCATGGCTAAAGGGAAGTATTGACAACGAGCTTCCCACGTTCTGGGAAATAAGCTTCTCACCTAACTGTATTTCAAGAATCACCCACCTTCAGGAAAAGGTTTCAGGTTGTCTTTTGGGTTCATCCTATCCCCAGCCCACAAGGTGTCCATGAAGCAGCAATGAGTCCTAACTTCAGCTTTTCCTGTTCAGTGGGTCAAGGCAGGAGGACTCCACTGGCTATGGAGAACCCCTCCCTCCAAATATTCCAGATCGTTTTAAATCCCATTCTGAATTGCCTCTCTCTCGTCTGCCAAGACATCAAGCGTAGATTTACTAACTCAGCATCCTAATTTGGGCATAAATTTGGGTTCCACTTTGGGCATAAGAACCTAAACATTAAATTGTAGTACTTGGGGTGACTAAACCTTTCAGTGGACCTATCCACTGTTTTTACAGTCACAGTTTTTATAGACTTTTCCCACTTTTACTACAGTAATGATAACTGTAATACAAACTGGCACACCCATGTCAAAATTAAAACATGATACAAACCTGTTTGTAACCGCAAGTGTGCTTCAATGTTTTGCAATCTCTCCTCAACAGCTTCATTTCCACAATCATGAATAGGTATATTGGCTTTGTGACTGGATCCATGTGCTCCTTCAGATCTAGTCTGAGGTCCATATGTATTTACGACCCTAGAAACTAGATAAAGAGAACACAAATTCAACATATATGCACATGAAACACAAAGTACATCTAACTAAAACAATCAAAATATTAAAATATGAAAACTTGTGTTAAATCAATTTCACACCAGTCTCATGTGAAGGGTCCCACACACATTAAGATCAAAGGTTCAAGTAAAAGTATTTTCCTATTTTTGCATGAGTAACCAAACTAAACAAAAACCTAGGACTTTACACGTGCAAAGTAAAAGAATTACTCGTGCATTCATGTAGAATGACAGTATTAAGAATTTGTCATCAGCTGCTGATAAATAGCAGAAAACCCAATATCTATGTCAGCAGTTGCACACATGAGCTGTTGTGAATGCAAAGAAGAGGCCAGATCTAATACCACAGGAAGCATCATAAATACATGAAGAGGAGGTGAGGTATTCAACTAGAAGAACCATTCCGAATCTCAGCAAGGAAGTTCTCTTCTTATTTTTTGTTATTCATGTAACAGCTTTAATGACTGTTCAGCTGCTTCTGGGTCTATCTTTTCCCCTTCTGAACCATATCTTCATCAGAGGATTTTGGTCACTTCTCTTTAAATCACAGTCACTTCTCAAGTCCTTCCTGACAGGACTACTGCAGTGTACAGCATACTTAAAGACTATGTTGGCAACTCCAGACACTGAAGCACACACCTTTTTACTCAGTACCTCATGAAGGCTACACGATACATTCTTGCTTTAGTTTATGCTAGTCTTACTTCCAATTCCTTTCTAAGTGTTATTTATGTTTCAGTTATGAACTGTTCAGGTTTTAGTTACTTGAAGTGCAAACTTTTCTTTTTTCCTGTAAAACGCTAACATCCAAGTTACAAACTAGCACGCAGTTTAAAAAAGTGACCACTGAAAGTGCTTCTTCGTGAAAGTTTCTAAACTCAAACTCACTTCCCCATCTCCCTCTTAGCTCATCAGACCTTTTAATGTTATACCTATCACTGTGCTTCACAGTGTTACTCTGAATTCTAGAATTCAGTATAATAAACTGGTTTTTAGAACCAGTATCAAGTGGATAACTGAATACTACCACTCTCAAAAATGGAAGAGAGGGTTACTTCTGTTCTCACTTTGGCGATTTTGTTTGTTTTTAAACACAGAGTAACTTGCGTACACCTAGAGAGCAGCAGATGGCCAAGCAATCTTTTATACCTAACTTCTGTTAGACAATCATTTCTACACCATTTACTCCTTTCCAAAAGGTAGTGCAGTGGTAAGCTTGTTCCCCAGTTTGTCACTTCCCGTAAACCTATGTCACAGAACTTCCACTGTGTCCCAAAACTATTTTCTAAATCAATATACTTACACCAACTAACAAAAAATAGAAGATAATTTTATTTAATCACAATTCCTTAACTGGACTGCTGGTTTCACCTTAGAAGAAAAGCTAAGAATTGTTCAGCTTCTCTGTTCGGCTTTATCTTTTGTGTCTTTCAGGCAATGAAAATAGGCCACTTTTTTTTGGTCTTTAGTGCATAACCACCAGCTTAATGAAGCAGTTATGGGATTGAAAATCTTGGAGAAGTAAGCAAAGATGTAAAAGTATTCACTAGAGTAAAAAATCAATACGTTAAGTTTGCATTTTTTGAGCGTTTTTAAGTAAAAATCTAGACACTTAATAAATGGGTATTAAAATAGTTGCTTACCCTTTATATGGCTTTTAAATCCAGGATAGGGTGTGAAAATTGCATCTGTTCTGGCACAGCTATTTTCTAAATTAATAATAATAATAATAATAATAATAATAATAATAATAATAAAAGTAAGGTCTTAATTATGTATTTATAATTTAAAATATTCTAACCATCATCAGCTTTGAGGCTTTTAACAAATCTAATGAAATTTTTTCATACAATTAAAACATCAGAAATATTTCATTCATGCTATAAACACTTGCTCATTAATAGTTTCACACACTTGCATGGACCTACTGGTTTTAATTGGATAAGTCATGTATATAAATGTATGCACATGTGTATATAGTTTATTGGATCAGGACCAAATTTCTTCCAATTTACATTTTATTTGGTTCTCACTTTTCACTGGATTTCTCTGTAACATTTCTTTCTTCCTGTACAGAAGTCTTCTCCCTGCTTACCACTGTTATTCTGTTCTATTTTTAGACTGCTCTAGCTTACGCATCAGCATTCTTTTCTCACCTTCCTGCATTTATTCTGATGCCCATGACTTCTTTAATTTGTTTAACCATAAAAACCTACAGTACAAACCATCTTAGTTTATTCTAATGTTTATATTTTAAGCTCTGTTCATATACACCAAAGCTTTACACATATTTTACTATGCCTGAACATACAAAGGCAGGTCTTATCATAATTTCTTTTGTAGGTAATTAACAACTTTAGGAATCAGTATTTTACTATCTAGCACATTCTACTAGACTTCAGATGTCATTTTCATTCAAGGAGTTAAACTCTCTTCCTGTAAAGCTTACGGAACAATAAGCTTTGATCTCTAAAAGCATAAGTACATCACAGAGACAATGCACATCTGGGTTCACAGGTACTTAGAAAATCTCCGTACTACTTATGTATATAAAAGTGTCTTCACTTTTAAGGCACATTTGGTTACACAGTTACTGATCGTGCTAATGGGATCCAGCCTACCAGATGGATTTAAGATTGTTTGGTTATTTTGTGCCAGTTGGTGCATTAGAAACACCAATAGTGTGAGTAATGTTAAAAGGAAAAAGTTATTCTAAGTAGCTAGTAATTTAAATTGATTGCAAAAAATACTTCTTTGTAATTTAACTAGCATTAAATTAACTTCAATTGGGAACAATAGCTACAAAATCACCTGATTTAAGACAGCAGTTCTTAAAATAAACACAGTAATAGCTGTAATCTTTCTGTATGGGATGCATTAAACATTGTCATCCAGTGACTACTTTCTTTTTTTGTCTATCTGACAACATCTGCAGTGCACATGCAAGTCCTTAACTTTAAAACAAAGTTACTCTTAAAATAAAGTTCTGTTTTAAATATACAATAGTGTTTTTGGGAAAAAAAAAAACAACAAACAAACAAAAAAACCCCCACCACCACCAACAACAAAAAAACCCCAAAACCCAACTTAAATTGCTATGAAGATTAAAATCTGGCTAGCCAGTTACCTTGATTACAATCAATAACATTGCAAAATTCCCTGACATTATTTTCATTGATCTCAGCTTGTTTCCTCTCGATGAAGGCTGATATCCGCCTGTCAATCTGCAGGTAATAAACACGATGGCATATATCTATTTCATTCTTTAAATGTAAAATTTAGAAAGGTTTTGTTTTTTGGTTTTTTTTAATTTAGGTAAATCACTTACTTCTGCTTTTCCAGCTTTTATTTGGACCACCTCTGGATTAAAATTAATATGAGCATCCTTCAGATCTCCCAAGTCATAACTTGCATACTTTTCTTCAGTCAGACAGGTACCATCATAAACATCTAAACTTGTTTCACAAGTTTGGCCTTCTGTTTTACCTGCAAGTTCAACATGGCCTATATTTTCCTCTTTAATCAATGACTGGAGTTTTTCTAAAAGAGGCTGAACAAATAAAACAGTATGTTAGGGTTTAAAAAAAAAAAAAAAAAAGCCAAAAAATCCCCAAAACAAAAAGCTAAGTACTATTACAATTTCTAAAACAGACCAACTGAAATAATTTTAGGAATTACAACATCTGCCTCTGACAAAACACAGTAATAAAATTAAAAGAAAAAAAAGAAAAAGAAAAAAAGCTATAGCTCCAAATACTGTGCACACCATGATTCTGGCCTTTTTGACCTGTGCCTTTTAGAGGTTTGTATAGGAAAACTCCCAAATTTCTGCCAAAATCTGCCTGCTACTCATCTGTTACTAGCTAAATCAAAGCTTGAATCCTTGGCACCAATGCCACTTAATTAACATGTCATTCAAATGCCTACTCAGAACAGTAAGGCTTAGTCTTTTTCCTCCTTAACATGAAAGCCAATGCTTTCACACTGTAAAGCCTTTACTTTATCACCCCAGCACTACATTCTCCACTTGAAACTGCAGTTGCCCAAGTGAATGAGAGAACACAGACATGAAATATATAGGCGTTATCCTTAACACATGCTTTTCTTGACACGGTTGATTATCTACTTAGGTCATGAAATTAAATGAGACAATGCACTGACATCTGTAGCAGCAAAAATAAATGCTTATTATTTTACTGCAATAACTCTTACACAAGATGTAATAACAAAACCTCAGCGTGTGTGTATATATATGTCACACCCCCTTTTCTAATTTGTAACAGTTTCATCTAGTCTGAATTTCACTGCTTATTTTCCCTCTATAAATTAATTTTATTTTTTGAAAGACAACATGATTTTTACCAGTTGCATTTCCTGAAATGGAATCAAATTCCTACTTGCAGTGCTCCTATGGCTGGATGTAATTTCTACTTGTTTTATCTTGCATATTTTCACTTTTTGTTTATCACACCAAAGATTTGGTGGATATCTGGAAAACATAAAGAGTCTTTCTTTTACCTACAGACAAGCAAATACAGGAACTTCCTTTTTCACCCTCTCAGCACTATACACTTGAAATCGTTCATTGACTAGCTGAAGCAAAAAACTGGTATTCAAATCCCTACCTTTTACAGATGAACTATCAAGGTCAAAACACTGTCCAGTTACCAGCCGACAAACTGCTCACCCTCCCTGCCATGCAACTAAATTACATGTACTTTTAGCAGGGTTGGAAAGTTTCAAATAGTTAAAAGAAATGACAGTAATGGTGACTGGCTACTTGGCAAGATGAGACATTAATGTCAAAGAAATTACTCTTTAAAAAAAAAAACCTACGCTGAAAATACATTTAATTGCAGTAAGACACTCCAGGATGTGTCATGCTGGGATAATGCCACTTCTTGAACCACTGAAAGCACTCCATGAGCCTCAAAACTCACCCAACGCATGGAATCATTATCATAGCATGACACACACCTGCCGTGTCTTATTGCTTAATTATAACCCACCATAGATGGAAATGTATCACATTTACAATGCAAGTCTAGAAATCAATGAGGCTGCATTTATTCAGCCTGCTCACCTACAGTGGCTATTCCCACCACTAATTTGAAAAATCCATACGTGTGAGTACCTATGAAGCACAGTGGAATACCAAGCGTGTACTACTTTTGCATGCTTTTTTGTTGCACATAGCAATATCAGATCAAAACAATTGAAATTTTACAGTTTAGTTGTTG
The DNA here is from genome assembly GCA_008921705.1 of Burhinus oedicnemus. Lineage (NCBI taxonomy): Eukaryota > Metazoa > Chordata > Aves > Charadriiformes > Burhinidae > Burhinus > Burhinus oedicnemus. The sequence continues at coordinate 5,099,419 of VFFE01009207.1, forward strand.
ATCACTTTTGTCGAATGTGTCCAATGAAATATTTACCTGCAAACATAAAATATGCTGCTGAAGTGCACTAAAAAGCAATGTTGGCTGAAGTGCTGATGTGCTTTGAAGCTTGCTCCAGTCGATTACAACTTTCACGATATCGTCTCCAAGGTTAAGCTTCAAGAGGGCAAAAGAAACACACCAAAAATGATGTTATGTTGTATTACACATCACAAAAGTATACAAGACTTCTAAAGGACAACAATTACGCTTAATCTCATACAGACCCTATTTTTATATGAGGACACTGGAGAGGTTTGACATTAATTATAATTCAAGCAGCTGTCACTTTCAAAGTAAGCTAGTATTTGTAGAGTATATTCAATAATTCAAAATTCCTTACTACCTCATCCCACTTTCATTGTATTAATTTGATCTTTAACTTTAGTCAATTCTCAATTCATTAACTATTGTACGAAAACATACTGTTCATGTTAATCACTCAAATCTTTTCTTTTAGCAGATGACAGAACCACCAGTAGGAAGAAACATGAACCCAGGATGGCAGTCTCCTATATGTTCATCTATTTCATTCTGAGATTTGCAAGGCTATCTAAGCCTGTATGACCAAGGTCCTGATGCTGCATCATGCCACATTCTTGAAATTTTTACTTGCTGCTAATCCAAAGGAGTCTTTATATGAAAAATAAGTGTTTTAAAAAAATAAATCTTTAAAAAATGTCGAGGTTAAACAAACTCTAGACTACACAGCACCACTACCAAACCCATTTCCACAACACACTATTTCCCTTTATATGCATTCAGATCAAAATAACAATTGCCATAGTCTATTCTCTTTGCCAAGGAATTGCAATATTTAACACCCAAAGCAACAAAGAGAAACACAGACAGTGAATCTGAAGTTTTATTTAAAGGATCTATGTACCTTCTACAAGCTAAAAATAAACTTTCACTTTCTAATAAAAGCTGATTGTTAATAATCACTTATGAACTACACATTTTCACACCCACCTTTGCCATTTTTGTTACACTAAAGCTCTTCTCAAGATCTTGAAGTAACGAGCACTTTCATATCCCAAAACCAAGCAGGTTGTTCTCCAACCAAACAATCCTAAGTGATCCCCCAAATTCTAAATACAGATAAAACTCTTGTTTAAAATCAAGAGGACCTACAGGTACTCTGTTTGAGACACAGAATTCCCAAGTGATATGCATATTTGTACATCTACATGTCACTCCTTATTTTAGAAAAAAAAAAAAAAAAAAAAAAAAAAAAAGAGACCTCAGGCAGATGACAAAAGTGACCTTTAACATATGGTCTAAAGATATCTAACTTCTAATGGCATCAAATATTATGGACAAGAACACAGAATGCATATGCACTTGTTTCCTGAATCCATCACACACTGTATGAGGAAACAACGAGAACTAAACACAAGAATGCCTCCCTCACTCTGAAGGCAAAGCAGTGGATACTAAGTTGTTCTACATTAGTTTTAAACCCCAGCATCATCACAATTTTGTATGTAAAGAACTATAAGCCTGAGCCTTCCTTCTTTAGTCAAAGAACAGCCTTATTAAATCCAGGGTTAGAGTCCAAATTACATAGCAAAGGAGATGGTCTGACTAAATACATAATGTATTTTAGATAATTGTCACACAAAGGGTTATTCCTGTTTTGTACTTAAAATACATAGGATGTAGGAAAAGTAATGTTTTAGGAAATACTAGTTTTAAACACCTTACAAAAATCAAGAATGTTATTTAGAATTTAGTGAGAATAAAACTTTAAGAATTAAGCCACTGTGCATATGTGATCATCTGAAGCATGTATTTCTTCCTGAAGTTTCTAGAGTTACATCTGCTATACGCTACATCACAGTTCATTGACAGGGTAAAAGAGGCATAGATGTAAGTCATCGTAATGCAACAGAATAGGAGTCCTGCTCCAATTTCCTAATAAGCCTCCTTTTTCAAAAAGAATCAGATGATGTTTGCCTTTGTATCATAGCGTGTAACTCCTGTCCAGGTGGTTCAATGTGCAAAAACAGTAGAGCTTCTGTTTTAGAATAATTTAGAGACCAGTGATATTTTAAACTCATAGACACTGTTTTTAAATATAAGCAAGGAATAAACCCCACCTGCATCCAAACATGTTTCTAGTACAATAGAATTAGTTTTCTCAGTGTTTCACATCCTTCTACCCATAAGAGCTGTGACAAGCAGGTTTATAAATTCTGTGCTTTGGTAACTTCAAAGACTTTGTATATTTATAAGTCCACAGCCTATTCTGTAGCAATTTACAGGACCATAAGTCATTTCTGCCCTTTGAAATTGTTTTATGAAAGACAGTGACCGTCACTTGGGGTTTAAAGAACTTTTCACGATCAGTCACATTGGTTTTAAGAGCAGTTATCCCTAGATGTCCTCCTAGTCACTGTGCTGCAAGTGATTACTCTAGTAAAAAAATTCCTGTGTCAGAAACATTCCTGTTTACAGTGCAACCTGCTAGCACAAATCCAACTCAAACTACTATGATGGATCACAAACTGTGACAGCTAACAATCTGGCACATGTTCACTCATCTCTATAAAAGGGAAATGGGAAATCAGTAGTTTCAGTCAAAAACACAAGATGGATTGCTAGAGTCAGTAAGCTGGTAAAACACCACAGTTAAATCTACCAGAACTCAAGTCCTGGTAGACAAAAGTGTAACTCAACAACTGGAAACAATAATGACTGAGCAATTAAAAGGGCCTTCTCAGATAAGATGGAGCAACCAGACCCCTACTTATAGTTCAGTGCAGTGCACAGTAAAATGGGTTTGTCGTCACGGAAAGAATACACTCTGAACGCCAATGAAGACAATTTTATTGTGCACTGTAACTACTGTAACTCTACTGAGTGGATGTAGCAACTCTAAATTGGTCTCTTGCAATTGTCTGTGCACACCCAAATATTGTTAAAAATCACTAAGCTCTCTCCGGTGACATTCCTAGACATAGAGCAAACTTTGGAGAACAAGTAAGCCACTGAAGAAGAGAGAGAAACTAGAGAGTTTAACGTAGTTTTGAAAACAATTAATTAAACTTGTGATTGGTACCCTAGTTAAGAGCTTCAGAAACTTTCCCTTTATTCTTCTTTGTGTTTTTTATAAATACAAGAGTTCAACTTTTCACTCATGTTAACACTGTAAGAACAAGAGTATGAATGACAGTATTGCATCTGGATAAAATGACAGTCACTAGTTCTTTATTGATTACATTTAGAATTTTCACCAGGAAGAGTTACGGGATATTTTGTACTCAATATTTAGGTAGTTTTCCTGTCTCAGTAATCCTATGAATCAGCGGCATATGACCATCAAGTTGTTAAGCACCGCACTCCTGTTCAAAAGCTAGGGTAGATTTGAATCACTTTAGACATAGGAATTTTCAGGCCCTTAATTTTGGGTGACTTCTGTTTGACAACAGAGACAATTACTAGCAGACTTTGAGGTGAGAAGAAAATAAACAATTCTATTCAGATGAGAGGTGAAATGCTCAAAAACATAATTTCAGATCAGTCAGCAGCTACTACTAAACTGCCTCTGTAACTAACAGAGTCCATTTCTGAGTACTTTTGTAACATAAACATATATTAATTTATATTATCTGCCATAGACATCGCTCATCATCTGGCCCCAAACCTTCAAACTGCTGTCTAATTTCAGAACCAAAAGTGTGCTCCTACTGCCTTCACAGAACTACATATACGCTTCCACAGTGGAAAAGGAATTAATCTGTAAATTATTTATGGTAATAATTAAGTTGTTACTAAAATCTTCTCCTGATAAGGGCCTCCCACCACTACCATAACATCTGTTAAATAATTCATAGCCATTACTAAGCCTAAAGTAGGTGTTTCAACTTAAGTACCACAGAGCAAAGCTGCTTTAAAAATTCTGACCCACTGAGATGCACTGTGCGTTTCATAGTATGTTACCACCAAGACAAAAGTAACTTCAAGCTCCTGATCATTTACTTTGATTTAATGCACGGTAAACTTTTAGTAGCTTTCCAATTCAGAATCGTTAATTGTTAACATACAGCAACTAGGCAGATTGCGGTTTCTCATGGGAGAGACCATCCACCACGCTACAAAGTGACGTCCCGTCACTAAGAGGCAAAGGTACGGCCACGACTGTGAGATGCAGCAGCAGCAGCAGGCCACGCACCCTGGGGCTGCCCACGCCAGGAGGGATGCAGCCGGCGCCGCCAGCCCCCAGCCCTGACAGGAGGCAGGCCTGAACAACCTCCAGAAGCGAGGCCGCCCCCTCGTCTGTGGCAGGCTTCTTTTCCCGCCGGCGCCGTGCTTCATCCTCGGAGCCCAGAAGGGCCCCGCAGGCCGGGGAGAAGCAGGAGCGGGCCCTGCTCGGGCCCCCAAGGCGGGGCGAGCCGGGTGCGGTGCGGGGCCCGCGGCGCCCGGGACAGCACTGCCCCAGGCCTTCCCCTCCGCCCGCCCCGCACTCACCTGCCCCGCCAGCCCGGCCAGGGAGCGCAAGGCGCTGCTCGCCACCTCTGAGGCCGCAGGGTCGGCGCCGATCTCCGGAGCGTGGCCGCCGGGCTGGAGCGGGCTGGGCGCCGCCGCCGCCATGACACCGGGCCGGGCCGCGGCCGCCAGCGACGCCCCCGCCGTCGCTCCGCGATGACGAACCCGTCGGGTGGCCGTGCTCGGTGGCTCCGCCCCCGAGGGCTGATGGACAGGCGCGGCAGCCAATCGCGAGCTGCGTTGTCGAGGCCGGCGCTGCGCCGGGGTAGCAGCTCGCCGGCTGACATTGCCGGGCAGGGGAGGTAACCGTCACCGGCGGCGCTGGGAGACAGGGGTTCCTGCTGCGCTCCAGAGCCTGGCTGCCCTGCCCCGACGCGTAGGAGCGGCGGCTCGGGGCAGCTTCTCGGCTGTGGCAGCAGGACCCGGGCTGGGGAGGCAGCCTCAGGCCTGGCTGTCCTGGCCAGGCTCTGCCCGTCCTCCTCTGGCCCCCGGGGTTTCTGTGCTGTGGCGTGTGGAGGACCCTCTCCTGCAGTACCTGTCTCTCCAGCGTGGCGAGCAGTCCCATTTCCCAAGCCTGAGGAAGCATCTTAGCTTTTTCTCCTTTCTCAGACCTCTCGGGGACCCTGAAGCTTTTCTCGGCTCAGGTCCATTGCAGCCATCAGGTAAAAGACCACCTCAGTGGTCACGGAGTCACAGTGTGTTGGCCCCGGGGTGTAGGCCCGCCTCTGTGTGCTCCTTTGGTACCAGCAGGCTTTGAACCCTGGGCTGCAGCATGTCCTGTGGGGCATCCTCTCCCTGCGAGGTCATCTTACACCCTCACCTTATCTTTGCCTCCTTGCTCCTTCCTGTCCTTCAGCAGCCGCCACGGAGCTGTCAGTCAGCATGGGCACATGGCAGGCACACGTATTGGAGTGCCTCCGCTGAGCGCTCGTTCATGGAGGGAAGGACAATGTCTGTTTATTTAAGTATATCAGATTGCTGTGCTTGTTTCAGCTGTGCTTTTCTGGTTATACCTTCACTTTTTTACACTCATACGTGCTTCTCTTCAGAGCCTTGACTCTTTTGGTTACAGCAAGGTTATTTTTTCATCAGACCAGAAGGAGCAGGTTTTGTCAGAGTACTCTGATTATGGGGCTTGCAAGACCGTATTCCCTCTAAGACAGTCTGCTTGATTTCTTTCATAGGACAGTATGAATGCTGACAAAGATTTTCTACCTGATGTTTCCTTTGATACCCTAATTTTGATCCTTTAACCTTCATATGTCTTGCTGTTCCCTTCTGCCCCCATATTTTTTATTCCATTGGGAAATGGTGAGTGCTGTTGTATATACAAATGTTAAAGCATTCTTAAATAAAAATGTTCAAAAGGCAGATTAATTTATTTGACTGATATTTTGTGGGATATCTTAAAGGCGTTTCTCTCTAAAGTATACAGATAAAACTTAACGTTCAGTTCAGTGGGATTTATTTTCACTAAATTAAGACATAGTATTCTGTGTCTCCATTCAGCAACCAACTCAAATATTTGAGAAGACTCAAGCAGAGAAAGTCCTGCTCAGTTCCAGAGGAAAATTAGTTCCAAAGACAACTTCAGTGCTAATGATTACAAATACATTTCATGGAGAGCTGCATTTTGCAAGAATATCTTACCTAAGGTGAGCTAGATGGCATTTGGCTGGATTCAGATGATGAGAACCACTCTGGATTCAGAAATGCTTACTGCAGAATGTGTTCCTGATTTGGAAGCTCTGAAATGTAGAGAAATTTGCTTAATTCCTGCAAAGATACTGTTTTTGTCAAATTACAATAGCTTGAACACAGAATGTGGTAGTCAGTTAAGAAAGATTCTGAAATTTTATTTTGCAGTTCTGTCCAACAATGCTAATTCCAGCTTATGATCAAGGACTGGCTGTTTCAGTCTGCCCTGCCTCTTGCAGTTTTATCTCTGGACGGGCAGCTGAAGCAACTCTGCAAAATGTAATCTCGTCGTTTGGATCAAGCCACAAAGCTTTCAAGAATAAAGGAAAATACAGTCTCCTTTCCCCTTCTCCCACCAGCACTACCACGCCAAATAAACATGTAAGTAATTTGCTGGCCAGAACAGAATATGGAGCACAGCTGTAACACCCTGGCACTGATGGGTGCTTCTCAGTGTCAGAGGAAGCAATTTGCCCTGACTGAATCTCTGATGACCTGCAAAGATAGATCAAGTCCAGACATTTGAACCAAGTTTTAACTTCAAGTGATGAATGCTCAGCTACCTGAGAAATTCCACTTCTGAAAAAACCAGCTTTCCTGGAGTGATCGAGCAGGTGTATGCCTACTTTAGCAGTGGCTAGATGTGGCTTTGTTAGTCGAGAGACCTGGGATCTTTCCTTTGCATTTGAGTATGTTATCTTTACCTCTAGCAAGAGGTTGTTTTGGGGTACAAAAGGTTTCAAATGAAAAAATAATGAGATAAGCACACAAATGTCAGAAAAATACTGGAGGTTACACTGCCATATACATGGAAATATAAGGGAGGATGAATGAATGTGAAGGATATCAAGAGATGGTGGATGTGATGTACCATTATTTATTCAGTGATCATTACAAGAGAAGTAGGCAAAAGACAATGAAGTAGTCTGCAGAGTTGTTGATGTCCACCTATTATTTACTAAGCAGAAACTGGATCTTGGCCTTCTTCCTGTTGATGGCAAATGTCTTCTCTTAGAGAAACAGTAATGATTCCTATGGGTAAAGAGGGCACAGATTTTCTTTCTCCTTTCACTATCTCAGAAGGCCTTGATCCGTTTTGCAGCTGCTAGCTGAATAAATTTGGTATCATCTGATATTTCACAGATTAAATTATGTAATGCATTATGCAAGCATGGACAGAACAGAAATAATCCAAAATTATTTAAGAGATTAGAAAAATGAGAGCATGTGAGAAAATGAGAATGGGGAAAAAACATGTGCAAATACAGCTAAGACAAAGTATGTTGAACATTCATATCTAATGGAATAGACAGACCAGAGCAGAATGGTTCCAAAAGATGATTATATGCTCACTGCGTGTAGTGCACAGTAAAAATGAATACGCTTGAAATCGCCTCTGGCAGTAAAGCTGGCCACAGTAAATCCAGGCCTCCCATAAAGACAGAGGAAATTACATGGCAGGCTCACTAAAGCTGGTGAAACAATAAAATATTGGAAGCTCTCATTGCTGGAAAGATACTGGTAATTTGGAGGGAATTTGTAGAAAACTGGCAAGAAGTGGATTGCCGGAGATAGAGATACTAGTTTAGAAAGAGGGATCAGAAGATTTAAATATCTGTAACTTGGCAGTTATGTCCACTTTCAGATATTTTAATAATGTGACTACCAAGGGAGGGAATAATCTGGAACTGCTTTCAACAATCAGGGGTAGAGTTATCATGGTAACATTAAATGTTCTGCAGCTTTGATCCATGAAATGGATCTCTGAGGCGTATAAAAGCCTCTCCCACTAAAACCACCTGGAAAAATATAAACACAAAACCACTAAGTGCTTCAATAGCAAATATTGTTGTTTGAGTGAAAATTATTTTGAAATGGAAAAGAATTTTCTTTTGGTTTTGGACTATTGTTCCTTTTTATTTAGTTCATAAAATGATAAAGATATACACCTCTTTCCAACTCTAGGGGCCTTTAAACACTTTAAAATCACAGAAAACTTTAATAAATTGACACAAGCTCTATTTGCTGGTCACCACTGTCACAATTACTAGAACTATTTCTTCTGCTGAATATTACATTAACATAATTTCTGAACTTGCACTTTAATTTTGTCCCTAACTAACACCCAGAGAAAGGTGGGTGCTTTGCAGAATGTACCAGTGCTTGAGGTTTGTTGTGCTAAAGAGTGAAGTGCTGAGCTAAGGAGCCTGTGTAATGTATAAGCAGATTTTTATCCTGAATTGAAAAGCTCATGCTGTGTACTTCTGTTTATGTCAGCTGTAGCAGTAGAAAGGCAAAAGAGACAACACTTCAGGAAAAAACTAAACTGAAATCATTTGGAGCTTCAAAGATAAAAACAATACCCTGAATTCCGCCCAGAGCCCCAGGCAAGTGGTGCAGCTTGGCACTGACTACTGTAAACGTAATTTTCCTTAATATTCAGATTATCAGTGCTGCTCTAAATTGTCTCAGTTTATAAATAGAAAATTGACAGTATCCTACCCGTTGGATTAAAATAGAATAGGACATAACAAGTCCCCTCTGGAATAAAAGGGTTTTTTTATTTTTCCAAGCATTAATTACAGAAGAAGAGCACTTTACTTCTCTTGCTACCTGGGTACCCAGGAAAAGGCGTCACTCCAACCAAGGTTATGGATCCTGGTTCAACAAGATGCTGAAGCTGGTGCCTAATTTTAAGTACTACCCCAGCTGAAAAAACTAAGCCTGCTACCCTAAAATGTTGCCATGTGCTTATTAACTTCATCAACTAAAGGCTCTGAATTGCAAACCTAATTCTCCAATAGGAGCTGCATTCCTTCAAAGCAAATGTCTTTGCTGACCTTTTGGTGTTTCTCTCAGTCTATCAAAATTTAGAAAGCCCTGTTCAGACAGGATTGGAATGGGCTTTTTATGAAATGTCCGGTGGGAAATACAGCTGTGGTGTATTTGCATTTAAAGAAAAAAAAACCCCAAACCTGTAAGTATCTTATATTTATGACTTGCAGTAATTTCATCGTTCCTAACAAAATGCAAAATCTTCTAAGGCTGTTGCCCACTTACAGTTTATTGTCCTTATCCTGATATGCACATAGACCCATGGTCCTTCCTTTCTGAATTTCTTTACCCTTGAGATTTTCTAATACTGCTCCATGCTTTGCCTTACTTTGGTCATTATTTTTCATGTCTTTGTTTAGTAATTTTACACCATATTTAAGTTTTGTCTACCTGCCTCTACCTACCCTCTTTCTTGCTGCAAGTAAGATTAGCATCCTCTGCACAAAATTCTTCAGTTCCGTTATACAGTTTGGGATCAAGAACTGGCCTCTGCAAGGCCCAGCGCAACAGCTCTTCTTAGAAGTCACTGAACTATTATTATAATTATTCTGTGTTCACAAATTTTAGACTTCTATAGCTACTTTGAAAGGTTTGATTATAAACCTCCTTTCTATAATTTCCTTTCAAGACTATCATATGAAAATGTAGAAGGTGTCTTGCGGAGTAGGTGTCTATGCTCACAGTGTTTCCCTTGTCTGTAAACTGTCAGTAAATTGAAACAAGCATTGTGAAATTAAGCACTTATACCTGAAGATAGTCTAAAAATTAATAATTTTCCACTGCATTAATATGTACATGGTGCACATATTATATATTTAATTCAGGTTTAATAGGATACTTGAAAATCTATATTTAACAGGGAAACAGGAATATAGCACATTTACTTCAGAGAAACTTTAACTTTTGGGATTCCTTGATTGCTGAGTGCTTGATTTTAAAAGCTGTAGCTTGCATCTTTATTAGTATAATTTGACTATTATTTTAAAAGAAATAATAGTGATGGATGCTTAGGAATATTTAAAATAGGGTTCTTCAGCTGTGTTGCGTACCAGCTTTTCACGCAGCTTAGCTGGGAGCCAAGTCCTTTTCTAAAGATATAGTCTTCCTAGCCTTTTCTGTGGAACTGTGAAGTTGCTCAAATTTAAATTTACCTCCTTCTTCAGCAGTCTAGCTTATAAATTTCTCTACCCCTGTAGCTGGACAGTTATCATCTAATAGACCACATCTGTCATTGTTGGTCCGATCGATCATTCAATATCCTAGCAAGCTCCTCCATTGACTTCAGGAACCAGATCCAGCTCTGCTTTAGATATGACAATCATGGACTGATAGTTGAAGATAGGGACCTATATTATGTAGTTGAGTTGAGCCTCTCAAAGTAGCCTTAAGGGGTTAACATATCCATATTACAATGTAAGATAGGCACCTAAATCCTTTAAGCTCCTCTGGACATATCACTGTGTTCATACCACCTGCAGTATTCTTCAACTTCTACATCTGTACAAGTATATACATAATGCCCTTTTTGGATATAAAGTAACTATAAAGTTATTTGAATGCTCTCCATTGTATTATAGTAAACAGACAAAACAAAAGATCACACTCATCTTTACACTGTCAGTATTTTTCTAATGCAGAAGAGGCATTTGTTAATAGGGAATATGGAGTCTTTGACATTTTGGGTCCCAATCCTTCAGTGAAGCTAGTCATGCACCTGCTTACTTTGTGCACAAATCATTCTAATGAATTCTAAAGGACTATTCATGTGCATAAAGCTAAGCCTGTGTGTAAAAGCCTTTGCAAGACTGAGCCTAGGTTGTAAGTTTGATAATGACCTGAGGCTGATTCAACAGAGAACAAGCAATCCTTTTTGAACGTTGAGAAGTGTAACTCCAGCTCAGCTGCACAGGTATGGGCAGTGGTAAGAAACCTCGTAGTACATGGAACTCTCAAAACTGACCCCAAAAAAATGACAAAGGGTATCATAGGTATTTTTTCATTTACATTTTATAATGCTGCATTTTACCTTAATCTTTTTAATTCTTGGCTTCAACTTAATTTCATTATGGCTATGAATTCCATTTGAATAACTTTATTGCAGGAGCTCAGAAACTTTCCTGTTTTAAATTCATATAAATATATATATATATATAGCCTGTATGGAAGAGTAGATCTTCTTAGAGAATGGTAATTGTGAGAAATCATAACTGTGGTCTTTGGAACATTTTTGCTTAAGGAGAAGGCAAGACATCAGCACTGTTTCATAAAGAAGTGGACAGAAGAGCTTTCCATACTTATTTGTTCGTACCATGCCATATTCTGGCTTCTGCTGCAAGTGCTTTGTCCTGCTCTGCGGCAGTTTATGTTCTCAGAGACAGCGCGTCACCTTCAGGAGCCTCCCAACAACATCAGGGCAATTCCAGTGGTTGTGATACATCTCCTGAAATCTTTTTCTTGACATTGCTTCCATTAGTTTCTTCCATCAGGAACTTCCATAGAATTTGATAAAGTTTTTTTCATGTGTTTAACATTAAACACGCAGGCAGTGCTACTAAAATCACCATGAAAAATCAAGGAGATTACTTAAATGTAAACTGAGTTCCTGCTTGGGACTATAGATTCTGGCATTTAATATGCTGAGTGTATGAAATATGCATATTTATGCACAATCACAAAAGAGAAATGTTTTATTTTGCATAAAGCTAACTGTTGTCTTATCATGATCTATTCACTGCGAAAATGATTGCTGTACTTAGTGGCCTTTAGGTAACACTGACTATTAAATGTCACTTGTTTGTTAGGCTCAGTAAGAGCAAGTTGGTAAAAAAGAGGCAAAGAGTCTTTGTCCTGCAGCTTAATCAACTTTTAGTCACACTAGACTGGTCCATCAGAAAATTCCAGTTTCCCCAGTTAAAGGATGAATTTAACAATCTCAGCTGGGTGAAGAAGTGAGCAGATTAGGCATGGAAAAAACCATACTAAAGCTGCAGTGGGTGAAGGTGATAGTCCTGGGACCACCACTGCTGGCTTTGTTCTAGTTGTTGGCCTTGGGGAACATGACAGATCTTTTGCTCAGTTTGATGAAGGAAAAAGAATGAAGAAGGTACCTCTTATAAGGCATGGTGCTCCTTTACTAACCTTTTAATTATTATTTAAACGAAGATTAAAGTTATGGAGTTGGAGAGTATTTTGCTGTTTTATAATATAGCACTTCAGGCTAAAGTTTCCTTTATGTTCTTTCTGTTTTTATGCAGGCAGCCCAGAAGATGGACATTTGACAGGCCACAATAGACTGCTCCTTTCCCAGGTATCTCCTGCTTGTTTCCTTTATCTGTGAATAGGAAATGGCTTAAAGGCACCTGTGTTATGAAGGTCCCAGGGGCAGCTGCCTGACTAGTGAATGCCTGATTATGTGTTAACATGCTTTGTCAGATATTGGCAGAATCTGTTCTCTTCTTTTGCCTTTTCAGCAAGGGTACCATTGACAGACTGGCTACCCATTTATAGAAATGTTGTCCATCAAACTGTGAGGAAGGACAATGGTGTTTTTCTGTGGCCAGTGACTGTGGGAAACTTTTCTTTGGCTATTCAGGCAATTTTTGTAGCTTGCTCTGAAGAGGAGAGACTGATGAGTGCAAAAAGTACAATTAAGCAAAGCCAGACTTCAATTGAAGGCTGTAGTGTAGTCTGCTGTTCTCATTTTTTTATTTGGAAAAAAAATCTATGGGTTTTCACGTTGCTGTGTGGCATTCAGCGGGGGGCTATTACAATCCTAAATTTTTTTTCTAGACCACCTAATTCTAAGTAAAAATTAAATGTAATGAGAGCCACTTGGAGTTCTGAATATTTTAAAGCATAATTCCCACAGAAGGGATTCGACCTAAACTGCGTAGAGCATCAGTTGGCTAATTATAGCTGCATTTTATATTACAGCAGGTGTCAGATGCAGTCATCTCAATAAAGTCCACATAATACTCTGGAAAATAACAAAAGCTTTTCTTTGAATGTGGGTACTAATTTCTGCTAGGTGTCATATGAGCGCTGATACTTCTTACTGGCGTTAACAAGAGCACTGCAGCACTCAAACATGCTTTTTGCTTAGGATGAATTGATACTGTAAAGCACTTGCTAGTCAGCCTTGGCAGATGTCAGTAGTTAATACTAGTGTTGCAGAGGTTGGTATATAATGCAAAGAGTCTTATGTAAATACTTTTAGATGATGGGCTGGTTTTGAGAATGTGAGCCGTGCACCAACTTACTTAATGAAAGCTAAATAGACAACAGCAGGATAAGGGCATTTCCTTCAGCTTCTATCTTCTTTTAAGTCCTCTGCAAGTAAAGGGCAGATGGGAAGGCAATAAACTAGGTGAACGAAAACAGTAAACTTAGTAAGCACTTCATGCTTTCATACCATTTTCCTAATTCAATGGAAGCAAGTTTGAGTTACTGAAGTGATGGGTGAGAAAGGTCTTTCCTAAGCCTTGAAACTGAGATTCCCTAAAGATCATGTCTTCAAAACGGCCTGCATGTGATGAAACTACAATCTATAGGCATTTGATGGTCACCTGACTTTTTAATTAAAAGATGGGATTCTATGATTCTAAGAGGAATGTGTTTTAAAATATTCATGAATCAGTAAAATAAATACTGAAGTGGGTAGCTTGCACAGAAGCCCTTGAATACAAGGAATTGTGATGACATTGAAGTGGAATTGCAGGCACAATGGGCAGGGTGAAAAGCACAGGCAGCAAAGCCTGCCCAGCTGATTGTGCTCGGCCTAACATGCAACAGAGGCACTTCCCAAGCTTGCCAGGTACCCTGAGAAGCAATAAGATAGGAGAAGCCTCAGCACAGAACAGCAGGGTCAGGTCATGGGAGGTCTGCTGCTTCTCCTGAAGGGGATAGGACATGCCTGGTCCAAGCATGGACGAGGAGAAGGAATTCAACAAAGAATAATGCCAAATGTTAGGCTAATCTTGCAGGAGGAACAAGCATCTACCATGTACTAGCAAAACACAGGAAATTGAACAAGTGATGAAAATCGCCCGACATTTGAGTCTTCTGTAAAAGCAACAAGCCACTGAATGATCTACTATCTAGTGCTATATACATCATCCCCCACATCATCTTCCCTGAGAAAAAGTACTCCCAAACACCAGGCTGCCTTTGTCTCTGGCATAGAAGCCCATGGAAAATTGCAGAGGTTGTAGAAATAATAAATACAACTTAATATAATAAATCTTTTATTTTTAAAATATAATAAACAGTCAGCTGAACAAAACTGAACTGCAAGTTCCAGCACGTTACCTTAGCAACTCTGTAAGAAAAAACAATTTCAGGTTATGAAATATCGTTTAATATTTTGTAGAACTGCAGAATAGTTTAAATTATAATCTTACCACATTACATACTGAATATATTAGCACGTAGAAAGAGCCTGGTTTTGGCCTGAAGACTAGATGCACGAGTAATTTGTAAAAAACAATTGAAAGTAAATTAGAGAAATATATTCATATTAAGAATACTTGTATTTCTGGACTAACATACACATATTGGTCAAAAAAGTTTCTAAATACAATAATGAACACATATAATCCATATAGCCTCTAAACCTGGCCAAAACCAGATACAGAAACCAAACACAGAGGTACGGAGAAGAAAACGAAGGGAAAAATAATTCCTTGGCTACTCTGTGGCTGGCGTCCAGGGAGCAGAGGGCTGTCTATGAGAGAACTGCTTTAGCTTTCACACATGAGGTTACCTCTAAGGAAAAGACATATGAAAAGGCCTGAGAACAAAAGCCCAATTATAAAAGCTGAAGGCATGATTGCCATTGTACAACTGAATTTACTAATTTACCCCATTTATTCCGCATAGCCACTTGCTGAAACCCTTTAATATTGAGAGCAGCCCAGCTTAACTTGGAAAGCTCTGAGGAGTTCTGTGAAAGGTTGGGAAGGTAAACAAAAGGTAAAGTTAACTGCAGGAACTGTCAACCTAGTTGTCAGTTATCTCCCTTTTAGCTCAAAAGGCATGAGGAGACCACCACTGTACTACATTGCTTTTGCACTATTGCTTTCCCTTGTCTTAAATTTCTGGTGTTGGTATATGCTCCTGTGCACGTGATACAGAACTGGGTATTAAAGCATAAAACCTCTTCCTGCTGGTAGACAGCCTAATTTTTTTTCGTTCCAAGGGGAGACAGTAAGGGGTAGTTATCAGCAAGTAGAGATGCTGTTGCAAAAAGTAACTACCAGTAGTGTCACTCAGAATTTATTACCCTCTGCAGATGACAAAACCCTAATGGCTTCTCCTTGTGACATCTCTGAAGGATTCTTCGAAAGCAGGCATCTGACAGACAGTTCCTATGGTAATGACTGTTACTGCCCTATATATAACATGAGGGGTTTTTGTGTGTAATTCTCCTCGATTATTCTAAAAAACTGAATGAGTTCAGGATAATTTTGTGTATCACCTACTGTGAAAATTGCTTTGGTGGCAAGCAAAATCAACTACTCCGTGACCTACCCTTCGTGATATTAGAGGCTATATGAAACTTACTGCACTCTCCTTTCTCCACAGTTATTGCTACTTCTTCCCCTCCATTTTTACTCTACGATTACAAGGATGTGATTGCACAATACAGGCAGCACAGATGGCAGCTGAAGGTCTGTATCTGCCAGGTGTCTGCGTAACAGCTGAGTCAGTGTATGCAGCTGAGCACAGCTCACTTTTTGACATAGATGTTCAGCGCCATTTCTCTGAATCATGGCCTCGCATAGCCTTTGGAAGTACCTCTGGCAAATTTTAGACTATACTCAAGTACACAGTACTTTGGCAGGCAGAAGTCAGAGGAAGTCTTGCTCTGAATTCATTGTCAATGCTCAGAAGACAGAAATACTTCTTCCATTTGCCACTGTGGATGCAAAAGATGGACTTAATGTTGTAAAAGACTGGGAAAGTATAGGCCCTATATAAACATATCACCTATAAATATAAACAGTATATAAATAATCATCTATACTCAAGGAAAGTTTGCAAGAGATCTGCTCGGGTTTGCTGACAGACTCCAGTAGAGAGAGGAAGGTGAATCTTTAGCAGCAAGGAGGAAGTCACGTAGTCCTGTGACAGCTAGGAGAGAAGAACTGGTTCTTGTAGTTTGGGAGGGCAGGATGATGTCATTCTGAGCTCTGTAGAGTTGCCTTCCTCTTGATAGGGCTCAGATACATCCAAGAGCTCCTTTCTGATAGTTGAGGTTCACAAATCAGGTGTCATGGGGAGAGAAGTGGTGTGATGGAATATACGCACTGTCCTGTGACAGTACCACCATGAGATACCCTTTTCTGTAGATACTGCAGTTATACGCCAGCAGACAGCGCGGATACAAGCTCTTCCAGCCTAATGCTGCTGGTCCCCATGTGCAAACAGATGCAAGAGGTGGAAGACTGGAAACCTTGACTGAAGAGGGGAAAGAAATCTGAGGAAGAAAGAAACCAGTGATGGCTTACGTAAGAAGCCGTGTGGGAAAGAAGAGTTTTGCACCGTATAGGTCCAAGAACTTCAAATAGCTTAGGGAACAAAGGAAGGTAGGAAACGCAAGAGGGAGTTCTACGCATGGTGCCTGCTGTGACTGACACCCTAAGGGACCAGAAAGGGAGCCAAAGCCTGATGTCTGAGAAGGCTTTGTGCTTCTCCAGTAGTTTTATAGGCAACGTGATTTCATTGTCTGCATGAAACATTAGAGATTATTATAATGCTGTAGATCCAAACAAACTGGGGAGATTTTGGGAGGAATGTTGTTCCCTTGAGTAGCTTCACAAGATCAGCTTACAGAAGGGGGTGGGTGGTGGGGAGTGGGAGAAAAAAAAAACCACGTGGGAAAGAACTGAAAATTCCCAGGGAGTTCCACCAACCATCATAACTGTCAGGAAGGTGGTATGTGCATAAGAGTGGCAAGGTCCCAAGGGTGCCAGCAGTGCTGTACACTATTTGTAATGATTCTGTAGTGAGATACAGGGACAAGTTCATCCATTACCAGTGCTTCAAAGAACTGAGCTATAGAGTCTAGTGGTGGACAATTTCATTCCTAGGTCCAAGCCTGTGAGAATGAAACAATGATGCTTGCTGCTCCATGTGAAAGATGTATCTTCTCTGAGAGCTCACTTCTTTTCTTTTGTTAAAGGAGAAAATAAGATTTTCATAAAAATGAAGAGTAAGATAAACACTTGATAATATGTCTGTGGACATAGTTTCATTTTACTTCAGCTGTGGCATAAAAGACCATGAAACATCTTCATCTGGCCTTTCATTAAACCACACTATCTTTAAACATATTTCAAGGAAAGTAAAGACTTTGGAGTATTAAAAATGTATACAAAGATTTTGCAGGTAATGTGTATGTGAAGGTTCAAGCAATCATCCAAGGCCAGAGTACCTGAAGAAAAGAGGGACTGTTAAATTATTATGATCTTAAAAATAATTACTGTAATACTTTGAAGAATACATTTGCCATAACAAATATAGAACATATTTTCTAATTTCTATTATGGTTATCAAGGTCATTCAGTGACAGAATGCAATATCTTTTATTTTTCTCATTCAGATACTGTCAGGTGCATAAATTCTATAGCTAATGTAGAAAGGCATTTAAAAATTGGAATTCATTAATGAAGAAATTATGTCTTTTCCCAATATCACACAATAATTTTTATCTTGTGAACAGAATTTAACAATACATAGGCTCAGGCTGGCTTTATTCTACTAATACATGCCATTTCCAAAAGTGTGTTGCCTATATATTAAACACAGTGCACACACAAGCACCCTAGCATTCCTTGAAAATGAATTTCAAATCCACATTTATTGTAAGTGCTTTGGGCAAGAACCATCTTTTGTTATTAAACAATGCAAATGGGATCTTGGCCCATAATTGGGGCTCCTAAGCACTGTGAATTCTTTCACCAATGTCTCACATTCTCTTTCTCCCTCTCTTTGTCCCTCTGCAGATTATGCCAGTGTTTACAAAGGTTGGGATCCCTTGCATCCTCATCAGTTTTTACATTTGCCCAAGAATCAGATTCAGTTAGCCTAGCATTCTTCACAAAGATAAAAGGGTGACAGATCCTGACACATTTGTGCTTTTGAAAAGTAGAAAAGCAGATTTCATGCATAAACCCTATGCTAAAGCTGTCTCCAAGGTGAAATTGTACCAGTCTTGGCATAAAAAGTGGAAGGAGCCAGATGTTTAAACTACATACAGTGATGTACTTGAGCACTCTTTCTTATGCTATAATCAGAAAACGCTCTAATAGCCTTATTTTCCAGTTTTTAACTACTGAAACTTTGCTTTAAATCTAATTTCTTTGTGATCAAAAGATGCCTAAGACACTTCATTTGTGTCTTCGGTGATAACGAATCTTCACATGTATGGGCTTCTATCAGTATTATTTAAAACTATAATACGGGGCAAGAAGATATATTATTGAATGCTTATTTTACAGTTGCATTACCTGGACAGACGTATACACAAGTCATGCATTAATCACTGAATTACTAGACTTTAATGGCTGATTTATACATGACAGATCAGTATGTTCTATCATAAATAAATGAGTGAATTTACTAAAGTATTGGTAATCCTTTGTGATTTTATTCAGTGACAGTGATTCAGTAAAACTAGAAAGAAACGTGAAATTATTAAAGACTTACAAAGAGCCCGAATAGGTGATACTGCCAATTTAGAAGTCTCTTTCTAGGGTCTGATACTTTAGCCTGTAGTTAAAATGAGCTTTGCCACTGAAAGAGCATTGTGACTATAATGCTTGCTCCCCAAACAGGAGTGGTGTAGCAACAACTATTCAGTCACAGGTTCTTAGGTTGTTTGTATAGTATAAAGCCAGTAGAAACCATTGCAATTCTCTAGCTGGACCTCCCACATAACGTAGATCTAAGAATTTCCTGGAATTAATTCCTTCGGGAATTAGAGTGTATATTTGAGAAAACATGCTATTCTTGGTTATAACATTTCCAGAGATAAAAAAATCTACCAAAACTCTGAGTGTGATGTTTCAATGATTATCATAACAGTGAAAAATATGGGAACTTTAGTCTAAATTTATGTAGCCTTTAATTTCAGCACTGAGTCTTGTTACACATTGATTTGCCCAGATTGAAGACATTGATCAAACTTCATCTTTCCTTGGTAAGACCCTTATAGAACTTGGACAAATCATTCTTTAACTTTCTTTCTGGGCTTCCGTACAGACAGAACTTAGTGTGCCGAAAGAATATGAATTCACAGTACTTGAGCTAGTCAGCTCTAGTTTGCCAGGCACACCCATTTGATGAATGCTAAGTAGCTAAGACACAAACTACCTTACGTTAAAGACAATTTTAATGTAATATACATGAGATTTTTTATTTCACTTTGAAATGAAAGAAACTGCCTCTAAAAAAGGTTGAACCAGCATCAAGGAAAAAAAGTGATGTACACACCCTCTCCCTTTACTCAATACTCTTCTATTGTGCATGCAGATCACATGAGGCCACAGTTATCATTGCCATATATGCATCGGGCCAGGCTAAATCTTATATTCTCAGAAGTATTCAGTATGTTTATGCTTCCGTCTGGTCTGGTCAGGGAGCAGAACTATATCATTTCAGTTATAGACTACATTGCACATATGCTATAGCTGTAGTTATGATTGTTTCTAAAGCTCAAGTATTGGCTTTAAATGAGTTAGGGAGGATAAAAAAAAGTGGTCAGGGAAGGAAAAGAGTTGATGCCAAAATCTTCTCCAACAAGGAGTTCATTATTAATAGCCAGACATCAATGGAAGCTTCACCTTCAAGGAAATCACAATTAGAGGCTGGAAAAGGGTTAAAGAGATATAGATACAGCAGAATGTCAAGGGAATCTTGCTATTGCTTTATCTCGTGGGACCTGTTACACAGTATTAGTAGCCTGGGTATGGATTTGGACGGTAGAACCACTGACAGGCATGTGACTGCATGGAATTGCAAGATGATGAGCACAGCTCATAGTCCCACATTGAAACCCAGTATTCTGCTGCTAAAGAGCAGGCAGAGGTGATAAGGACCCCCCACAAAGAAGCAGGCCTCTAGAAAGATCCAACAAGTTAATTTTTTTCACATATTGATTTAGGCAGCTGGTGTCACCAGCATGATCATGGTATTTCAGAACTCTACCCAAAGCAGCACTGAAATGGACCAGATGTGGATGGTGTGTCATTGAGACCCTGCTGAGCTAGATATGCAGTTCCTGAGAAGGCATTCTTAAAGTAGAAAACACATGACTGTGATCGTGAAGCATTTAGCTGCAAATATCAGTTATGTCACTAGCTTGATGTAACTGCCTGATCCAAATTCAAGGAGTCCTTCTTAGAAAAGACCTGAAATTGAGAGCCCAAAGAGCTGTTAATACTACAGGTTGAGCTTCAGCACAGCGTTGCAGGGAGAAATCTCATCTGAATTTCTACCATATCCTCTAAGTTATTAACAACATCACAGATTTCAGATTCAGTGTATCCCATTGAGAGAATTCCTGTAAGCTTCCTTGTTCCTATGACAAAACTAGGCTGTATAAAACCATGTATTTTTTGCTTGAACCCCATTGCCAAACTGCAGATGACTTGGTATCTGGTTTCTCCTCAGGCACTTCTGCCTGAGACACCTTTAGGAAGGCCTAGCCACAGGACTATACTCGCAGTTGTAGAGCGGTTCTCAGCAGAAACATCCTTCTCTTCGGTAGAAGCAGGGCCAGTGTGCATACTGGTGTGAAAGGAGTGTGGGTCAGAGATGTAAATGTGTGTGCAACTATTGGGGAGCGGGCTGAAGAAACTCAAGCTCATAGTCCCATCTGGTTCCTCTGATCACGTTAGCTGAAGTCAGACTCGGTCATGCTTTGTCTCTGCCTGCGCCTATGACTTCTATATTCCTCATTGGTTTAAAAAGATATGGAAGAGGTCTCCCAGTCAGAAGAGCCAAGGCCTTGTGATGAGATCTGGTCGTACTGGGCCCTTGTAGTTATGCCGCTTGTTTGGGAGGCAGGACCTTCGAGTAAGGGGGCCTAAGCCAAAATTTTCTTAATTACTCTTGAAATTAATATCACCATCAAATGATAATATGAATGTATCACTTTGCTCTTCCAAATACAGAATCTAAGTATTGATACAGTGCTTCTGTTTAATTATAACTAGTTCTGCCATTTTAATCTAATAAAGTCCCAATATCACTCTTTTGATTTCTTTTGTTTACAAATTTTTTAAATTTATTTTTTAATTTAACTCTGTGTAGTTGTAATTCTTGTTAGTATGCTCTAATTTCTCTTCTCTGATCTGTATCCATTACCCTTAACTTTTCTGTTCTTCCATTTGTTTTATATGAAGTGTGAATTCGCTTATCAGTTATTTTTACAGCTGCTTTCACTTGGCTGTAGGCTAGATTTGTTTCATAATTAGTATGCCCTTCTTTCCTTGTTATGCTAATGTTTTGGGAGATATCTATTAAAATGTTCTTAAGCAGCTAACAATTAGTAGTCACATTTTTTCATTCATGTTCTTCTCACATTTGATTTCATTGATTTGTTTCCAGATTGGATTTTATTCTGTTTAGCCATGAAATTTCCTCATGATCCCTTGCACCCAGGCAACCACTAATGCTTAGTTCTGCAAATAATTCCCCTTTACCTCCTCATCATGAGGGCCAAGATGGAAACCTACATGGTAGAGAAAACAGTCTGAATAAAGACATCATCACCTAGGATTTCTAGGAAATCCACTGATGTTTTTATATTGGAAACATGAGAAACATGAGAGCTCTTGTATTGGAGCCCTCTGAGGGGGAGCAGAGTTTGGCCAGTCCTGGCCTTATGCCAGACTACCACCTCTCCCCCTTCAGTCTTTAAGTAAGCAATAACTGTCGATTTTAACATCCCAGTTATGTGAGTTTCCTTTCAAGTCTCAGTATCACAGAATCATAGAACGGTTTGGGTTGGAAGGGACCTTAAAGATCATCTAGTTCTAAGCCCCCAGCCATGGGCAGGGACACCTTCCACTAGACCAGGTTGCTCAAAGCCCCATCCAGCCTGGCCTTGAACACTTCCAGGGATGGGGCATCCACAGCTTCTCTGGGCAATCTGTTCCTGTGTCTCACCACCCTCCCAGTAAAGAATTTCTTCCTAATAGATAATCTAAATCTACCTTCTTTCAGTTTAAAACCATTACCCCTTGTTCTGTCACTACGTGCCCTTGTAAAAATTCCCTCCCCATCTTTCCTGTAGGCCCCTTTTAAGTACTAGAAGGCTGCTATAAGGTCTCCCCAGAGCCTCCTCTTCTCCAGGCTGAACAACTCCAACTCTCTCAGCCTGTCTTCATAGGAGAGGTGCTCCAGCCCTCTCATCGTCTTCATGGCCCTCCTCTGGACTTGCTCCAACAAGTCCATGTCCTTCTTATATAGGGGCCCCAGAGCTGGACGCAGTACTTCAAGTGGGGTCTCATGAGAGCGGAGCAGAGGGGCAGAATCACCTCCCTCAACCTGCTGGCCATGGTTCTTTTGATGCAGCCCAGGATACAGTTGGCTTTCTGGGCTGCAAGCATGCATTGCTAGGTCATGTTGAGCTTCTCATCCACCAACACCCCCAAGTCCTTCTCTTTAGGGCTGCTCTCAATCCATTCCCCACCCAGCCTGTATTTATGCATGGGATTGCCCCAACCCATGTGCAGGACCTTCCACTTGGCCTTGTTAAACTTCATGAGGTTTGCACGGGCCCACCTCTCAAACCTGTCAGGGTCCCTCTGGATGGCATCCCTTCCCTCCAGTGTGTTGACCACACCACACAGCTTGGTGTCATCGGCAAATTTGCTGAGGGTGCACTCAATCCCACTGTCCATGTCACCGACAAAGATGTTAAACAGCACTGGTCCCAGTACCAACCCCTAAGGAACGCCACTCATCACTGATCTCCACTTGGACATTGGAACTGTTGACCACAACTCTGAGTAATGCCAATGAGCTTGATTTTAGGCTCACAATTGGCCTATTCCAATTCCCCCCTGCCCCTTTTTTTTTTCAGCTGGGCTTCTAGCAGTGGTGCCTTAGCAATTCCTTAATTTATTCTCTTTGTGCTCTTTGGTGTTTGGATTAAGTCTGTTCTCAACATCTTAGTTTTTTGTACTGTGTAAATGCTCATTTGGTTCCTCTTCCACTCTGTTCTGTAAGTGCAACACCTCCTCTGACTCCTGTAGTTGGTCCACCTGCTAAAAGACTGGTTCCTTCTCCACACCAGAAGCCACTCAAACTGTGCAGTCTCTGTCCACCCACAGGATAAACTGGTACTCCATTCACCTTGCATCATTTATCTAATAAATCACTTTTTGTTGTATATTTTCTATTGTCTTAGAGTAGGCTTGCAGTATTCTGTGATAAAGTGTAGGATTGCATCAAGCTAATTATTGTTGTGTGAGCACCGTGTTGTACTACTACTCACAGAATACATTTCCATTAACTTCATAATCTCAGGATATATTTAAAATGGGGGTATAAATAAGCAGGGCTTAGAAAAGTGAGTAGTTATATGATTTATCCTGCACATAGCTTTTAGCTCCCCTTTCCTCTACTTAAACATCCTCTGTCAGTCTTCCCTGCCTTCAGCTGTAAGCAGTAGTGCTGTTGTAGCAGTGGTGATCTAAGAATAGGCAGAGATACAGCGCATGGAGAAAGATGTAGATCAGATCAGCTGGTGTAGTTGCAAAAGAGAGGCAAGCTTTTGGGAGCAGTCTCCTCACCAAACTGTTAGCCCTGCAGAGCTGTGATCAGGGACTGCCTGAAAGCTTGTGCCCCTTTCCTGCCTCCACTGGCTTGTCTTATAGAAGACATTCTTTGTATGAACTGTGTGTATCCTAAATCACAATGAGGAGATGTTGTTTGCTTTAATTAATTGATGAGTTTTTTCTCGATTTCTTTATTCAGAACCTGAGTGAACCGTTTTGGATGTCCAAGATCTCTTCTTTGAGAGAGAGTTCTATCTTGGATTCTTCTTGTGCTTCTTTTTTGGAGCACTGTCTTTAGCAAATGATTTGGAGAATGTTTGAATTCCCAGATCAAGGCTATATCAAGGGTAATTGTTAAAAATCTTCCTACATATTGTCATTCTTTTAATCCTGTTGGTCTCCCCCACGTTTTTCCTGGTTAGGATTTCTCTTGTCAAACACTCAAAAAAAGTAAGAGGTTGAAGGGTAATGTGATGTTAACACATTTATAATATATTAACTGTAACATTTGTGTCTCAAACAGATGTCTGCATAGGTCTTGAAAGAAATGAAAAGCAAAATGCTGCTGTGCAAACTAATTCACTGTTTTGTCATAATATTTCCAGAATTGCAGTCAGCTATAAATTAGTTTGAAGGATTTTTTCTGTAATAACAATTTCCAGCATGAAGCTTGACGTTCAAGTTGAAATCTCAAACTGCTACTGATATTGAAGAAAAAACAGAAAAGGATTGGAGGAAAAAATAGAGAATTTTTTAGCTAAATCTGTTCCAGTTTATATTATGTATTATGTAATTATGTACTCGGGTCTTGTGGCAGTGACATCTTTAATGTAAATTGATACAATAATGAACTTTACTGAACAGATTTTATACTACTTTAAATTTGAGTAATATCTATATATCTTTATCTAAATTTGATAATTCCACATCATAAAAATATATTTCTATTGATTGTGCTGCACAATTAATCTTAGATACTTTAATTACAGTTTATCTTAGTCAAGAATTTAAATTTTGAGACACTCGGTTGTTTTTGAAAAATCTTGATCATACCATATTTTCATATTTTAAAGCACACGAAATTTTCTGAGCTGAGACACAACAAATTGCAGAGGATGGGATCGTGAAGTTGGATGGATCAGAAACTCATAAGTGAAATCTCAGTATTTTGGAAGTGTTGAGAGGGGAGAGTTTAAAAAACTGTGTCCTGTAATTATCAGATTAGCTTCCTGGTGAACATGTTGCAGAAATTGCTTCTTTTTTTTCATATGAATGATTTATTTTTTTTCAATCTGGATTCTGTGATCTTATATTAGAAAGGGCTGAGCATGCAGTTAAATAAATCATAAATAAATCATAAATCATTTAAGCACCTGAGTAATTCCACTTACTTTAACAATACTGTTTCAGCATCTGCTTAGAGTTATATACATGCTTAAGTACTCTGTTGGGACTTAAATGATGTGGTTTTGGATAGCCTGATCTTGTTATTACTATTGTCACTAAATATATATAAAATGAAAGTACAAAGCCCTATCATTAATACCTGTATTGCTCTGCTCCTATTTATTTCAGAATAATAAAGTTTTCCTCTAAGAAAAATTATTTACTTAATTCCTTTACCAGCATCACAGTACACTATATTAGTCCTTGATGTAACATTTTCCCAAATACTCTCTGAAAATGAAAACCAAATGCATGCTATCTATTGGTTCCCTTGATTATGTATAACCTGAAAGAAATTCAGAAGGTAGTGAGGCATGACCTTTCATTCCTGAGGCAATATTGGCGATCCTTCATCAAGCTGTGCTTTTCTAAATGGTACCCATTTAATGTCCAAAAATGCTTTTTAAGATTCCCTCCTCCCAAAAGGCATCCAAACTAAATAGCCTATAATTTCCTGAAGTGTTCCCAGAGTCTGTCTTCAATAATGACGTTATGTTGGCCATTTTCCAGCCATCAGGTCTTTTTCTGAATAGAATGACTTTGTAAAATGTCTGCAAAACTTGCAATAATAACACCCTTACTTTTTAAAAGAAATATTGAATATTGGTAACTATTGATTAGTACAATTCTGTTATTAAATGCCAATATATTATTATACCACGTTATAGATTAATTATTAGTTTCCCTTTCCCAAAACCAAATCCACTGTCTATATTTCATCTAGAAAATACTCACCTGAGGCATTTAATATAAATGCATATTTGAATTCTGTACCTGCTTGCATATAGTTATTGATAGTAAATGTCCTTAAAACAATGTGTTGTTTTACAAGTAAAAAAAGAGCTAAATTACTTTGTTTAATACATTTTCTCATAAACTGAAATACAGTCTTTACAGGACAGATTTAAAAAGGAAACTAGCAGAAAGTTAGAGAGATATCCTTGCTATTTAAAATAGAATTTCATTTAAAGTGCTTCAAAACTAAAATAAAAAATAACCAGAAAAAAGTAGATGTAGGACACATACAACTATATTGCATAAAAAGACGGGTATTAGGAATGCTCCTAGTACACTTGTAGGTGTCATGGCCTGCAGGCTCTAGCTACAAGCCAATAGCTTGCTAACACAGACCCTGAAGTGTCATATTCCTTTCTAAACATGTTAAGTTTAGTACTAGTAGTACTATCACTGATATTTCTCTGAACTGGACCATATGCCAGTACTGGAGTTTAAGCCTAACTATTCTCCATCCATGTAATAAAACAGTGGTTACTGCCCCACAGAACCTACATTTGCAATGTTGGAAAAGAAAAAAATCTGGATACTGTAAAAAGAGGACACAGGATAACAGTTAGATGTCAGTCACTAGCAGTCTCTATGAAACCACTGTTCAGGGCTCCTCGTTAAGTCAATGTTAACTGACTGACCATATGCATACTCCCGTCTGCACCAAATGCAAGGTAAAATATGTTACGTGAAGCTGCTTTCCATGAAAATAAGGCCACGTGTGCATATGGTCAATTACTACAGCTCAGTTGACGCTCAATCCTTTGCTAAGAGGTGGTACTGCAAGATGTCTAAGCCATGTGTTTTGGTTAGTAATTTTTGTGAGGTTTTTGGTGGTTTGTTCAATATATTGCTCCAGCACTTCATTTGCAATACAAATTTTTCATTTTAAATAATTCATACTTAATTACAGTAGTTGTCAGTTTATGTGGTCCTTTTCATTCTTGAAATGCTTTAGAAGCATTAATTCCCACAAAGTTTTGAGAAGCAATTAAGTATTAATGTTCCATTTTTACAAACAAAAAACAGAAAATACAGAGGTTGGGCAAACATTTCTGAATATCAACTGTAAAATTAGGCACTGACTAGATAGATACATGATCTAATTTTCAGAGGCACTGAAGAAGACATTTGCATATTCAGAATGGAAACTTTTGTCCTAGTAGTTAAATTCATAAAGAATCTTGAATACCATAATACTGAGCATAACAAGTTTTTAACTACCCGGGATCAAGACATGGGAGGAGTTTATTAACTCAGAGTAATGTTTACAGCAGGTGAGCATGAAGCTGCCTAAGCTAATACAAAGGAAAGACTGATTCCCAGATTCCAGCTGTATAAATAACCCTTCACAAACTTTCCTCCACATGGGCTGAAGAACTCTGCATCCTTTCCTGGCATGAACTGCTAAAGTCATTTTTAGAGAAAAAGGAGATTGAGAGAACTGGGGACTGTGAGCATGATCATAAAACCTATTGCCTCGAGCACTCACAAGACTGGGGAAATTTTAGGACTGCTGTTTAACAGCTCTAACAGCCAATGAAAAATGTGTGTCCCAAGAAGAGATTTCAGCCAAGCAGTGAAGCTGTTGGGAGCTGTGGATTTGACCTTGCTTTTTCTCTCAGCCTGAGGAGAGAACTGAACCTAGGGGAAGTGCTCTGATCACCAGAGGATGGTAGAAAAAGCAGGTGAGTACATGCCTTTATTTTCAATAAAATAAACGGCTAACACTCAGTTTCACACAAAATCAATCTCCTAGATACACACTGCGCATGCTCGGAGCACAGCTACTATTTCAGGTTTCTAAACGGCGTAAGTGGGATGCACCCAGTTTCTCGATACGAACAAGGGAAAGTGGGTATGAGGTGGGTGTTCTGCTGATGAGCATTTGTGAACATACATGGAAAGAGATGTCTAAGTAGTAAGAATTTTAACTGGTAGTATCTCTGGCTTATGGGACTAAGTTGCAGCTTTGAAGATTTTGACAAGAGTGGTGCTGAGACTTGTAATATATGCCTTAAGGATATGCCTAAAATGATGCACATTCAAGGGTTCACCTTGAAGTTGTTTTCAAACATTTTGACCCCCATGAGCCAATATTTCCTGTTTGCATCATATATCTACGGGCTGTTGTGTGTAAACCAAAGCATTGCATTTCTATTTCATGAGCATAGAGGTAAGATTTTTCCCAAGTTTCCTTGTGGGACACTGCTTTGAATCATTTGGCAGCCTTGTCTCTTCTTCTAGGCGAGCTTCCATTTCTAAATACTAAAGAAAGGAAGGAAGTACAGAAGCAAAGAATAGCAAATTGCCACCTTCCTGCTGAGAATATACAAGTGTCATCCGATGTGAATATCTGAGAAAGTGTAGAAAGACATGGCATAGTGAGTAACATCAGAGTGAGCTTCACACCCTGGAGCATGACAGCTCCCAGTACTGAGCTGGTGATCATGTTTACGTATTTACAGTTCTTAAAAATTTACGGGTCCAGGATTGAAGGTGACTGTATAATTTACCCCAGTGTAGGCATGACTGGAGTGACTAATCCAAAGCTACAAAGGGAAGTTGGGGCTAGAGAGAAAATCAGATGGTAGGATTTTTAGCTTCCTCCATCTGTAGCCCAGATCACTGCACCTTACCTCTCCAAAAAGCTAGATCAAAATGTAAAAGTTGCACTCAGTGTTCAAGAAAAAGCAAATAACAATGAAAAATGAAGAATAACTGATGTGCAAATTGTTAAAAGCCATTTATATACATACTATTAGCAAAGGATTACGTGCATCGATGAATCAGCGATTTTAATCAGATGAAAATACTTCTGAGCACAGTTCCAGTGTGATGAATATGCTAGAGTTGTAGATCACCAGGAAGAAGATTAATATTTCGTGTATAATTATACACATTTCTTCTCAATTCTTTTTTTGAAGACAGACAGCATATAGGATTTAAAGCAACAGTCATTCACTTCACAGAAGCACAAAGAAAATGTACAAGGAAGCATGCAACTGCCTGCCCCCACGTACCAGATTCCAGCATCTCTCTAGAAGACATTTTCTACTTAGTTTCTTGTCTACTCCCATCTTGCTCCCCTGAGCCTGGTATCATTGCCCCACTCAACATTCTTCTTCTATCCTTTTTCAGGCACGGAGAGGCTCCTGGCCTGGGGCAGTGAATGCAGAAGTGCAGTGCTGGACAGTTAGCCCTTGCTGGCCGTGGTCTTACACTCTGACCTTGGGATGAGATGTCTCATTGTAGCTGTGTGGTGACCCTTGACAATGGAGGTTCCTCTGGGTCCACTTGTAATGAGGTCTGCAGTGGATGAATATGTTGAATATTCCATTTACAGCCCTTCTAAGAGCGTGTCTGTGTTCACAGCCTTTGATGCTTTCCTCTTCC
Organism: Burhinus oedicnemus; assembly: GCA_008921705.1. Classification (NCBI taxonomy): domain Eukaryota; kingdom Metazoa; phylum Chordata; class Aves; order Charadriiformes; family Burhinidae; genus Burhinus; species Burhinus oedicnemus. Next base: position 5,128,899 of record VFFE01009207.1, read on the forward strand.
TTCGGTGGGCAACGCTGTACCTTCTTCTTGTACATAAGTACAAACTGTCCACCTTTAGCTTTGCTTGAAGCATCTGTCAGCATTTTCCCTGGCTCACCTCCACACTAGCTTGCCAGAACAGACAATGATCTCTGCATAGATGTAGCTGTTTTCAAATGTGTAGTCTCTTCCATCCAATTTCCATTTGGAAAGCCTGTGAGCCTCCTACTGGAATGAGAACTTGCATTGTCTCTATCTCAGCTGTTTGACACCATTAAGTTTAACCATTTGTGCTGTGTTGTTTTGCACAGTGCCACAGGACATCTAAGGTAGAGTGTGAAGTGCAGTTTGGGCCAAGCTCATGGTTCTGTAGGACAGGGTGAACTTGGGCTTCTGTAGACCGTCTGGATATCCATAATACTCTGCAGGTTGGGTGCTCCGAAGTTCCCCACTTGCTATCAGTTGAAGAGCTCAAAGTGCACCCTGAGGGACGGTTAGTGGCTAGGCAGTGTAGACAGTGCATGAGGACACCCTGTGGGATGCTGATGCAAGATAACATAGATGTAATTGTTTCTGCATCTGTGGGTCAATGGTCATTAATTTGCATTCATTGACTGCTTGATACTGTCAAAGGTCTACAACACAGCAATCTCAATAATGTAAGAACAGCAGCCCGTCCTATTTCAAAGAACTAATTGGATGACTCATCCTAAACATCAATTAGCACGATCGGGTCCTTAGTGATGATTTTTGAAGCATTATTGTTAATTTTCTTGTGGGATTTTTTATAGCTGTCATCTGTTGCTATCAGACAGTGTTAATGCGATACACAGTGTGCTCTCTTTGTAGGAGCAAAATGAGAAAAACATTTCCGTGCTGCACACTGATAGCTACTAATTACCTTTGCTGGGGAGGACTCCATTCTGTGTTGGAGAAGTATTTAAATACATAAAGTGGCAGAAAATCATGTTAGGTAAAATTGAAATAAACTCCACAATTTCTAATAAAAGGCCTGGCTTTTGTTGGAGCTGTACAGGTCACCAGAGTGTAGCTGTTTGCCACAGTGCATCCTTACATGCTGGTCATCCAGATGAGGAACTTTTTCAGATAACAACACAACTCCCTCTGACATTAGAGGTAAAACAGGAATGGGGTGCACACCAGTTTCCCAGTTCAGGAGCACTCTTTCCTTGCTGCTAGCTGAAGAATATAAATAGGCTATATCCCTGCTGCAACTGTAGTGGGGGATCAAGATAGCTCAGCCACAAAGCGTTCCTACTGATGGCAGCATTTTTTTGGAAGGGAAAAATTGATCCAAGCTGACAGCTGTGCTGGAATGGCTAGACTGCATCTAAGTCGTTCAAGGCCAGTTCAGACATCTCACCCTGCACTGCAGCCCAGACACGGCATAGAGCAGTCCCTATGCAAAGAAGGCACACTTTACACAATTACTGTAGGATTTTGTTATTGCAGAAGAACATTTAGACAGTTTGGTTTAGAAGTTAGAAAAAATAAGGACAAGTATAAATAAAGGGACATAGTCTGAACGTGGACAGGGTCTTTTTGCTCTTGCAATGCAACAGGGCTGTAAACTGGCCCTGAAAATAACAGCTGAAATCACTTTAGATACCCCAAAACTGCTACGCAAGCCACCTTGAGACAAGACAAGCTGCAGACCTTGCTGGCTCACTCTGAGAGCACAGAGGGACTGTGACCTGCACGGCAGCAGCCCCCACAGAGGAGCTCAGCCAGCTTTTTTGGCCAGCTTATCAGGTAGTCACAACCTGGAATGCAGGTCACAAGCATCTACAGATATTCAAATGTAGCCATCAGTGCCCAGAAGTGGCAGCATCTGAATGCTCATGGGTACTCAACATTAAGTGAATTGATAGTTTCGCTTTACTTTTTGCTGGTAATGGTCTACTTTATAGAAAATACACCCGCATGTGGCACTCTTGTTAGTACTTCCAGCAGTGAGACAAAGAAAGGAGTAGTCTGGAGAGCGAGCTGCCCAGGGTCACTATAATAAATCTGTGGTTGGGGAAGGTCTGCACAGCCTTTGTCCCTAGGTACCTATAGTTTGGACAAATTAAGAGGTTGGTATACTTTTCTATTATCACCAACTTAATGATCAGAATTAATGAAAATGCTTTAGGATTTTTTTTTTACTCTCTCCCTCCAGCACATTTGTATCTGCTGTCTGGAGCAATGACTATGCCACGCCTTTGCTTTACTCCTAGGCCTAGAGAAAGTTTTATGAAGAGAGATAGAAAAGTCTGGGATTAATTACCCAAGAGAGGAAATTAATAAAAGGGGACAGATTGGAATACGTAAGATAGTGAGAAGCAGAGAAGACTGAGGAGGAACATCTGTTTTTTGAGGCTATGTTTAAACTGCAAGTTCCAGGAATACTTCTCCGTCCTCTGATTCAGGTATGGGATTTAAGTCGAAGCATACTTCGCAGGTGGAGACATGCCATCTTTGTCTGTCCTCCTGCTCTGTGTTGCTTTCCATGGAAAACGAAGCTTAATGTGAAGAGCAACAGTGCTGGTAGCATACTCTGGTCAGGTTCCTACATAAATCACAAAGGAGCAGGATTCTGATGCTTTGGGGTTTTTTTATACATATACATGCATAGAAAGAGAACCTACCAGCATCTGCTTATCTACTCACATTTTTTCTCTTGCCCCAGATTTTGCCTCAAAAACAAGTGTGATGGAACGGAATAATTTTATTTTAAGACTGTTATCATCTGTTTCTTACCATCAGCTGGTGAGGGGAGAAGAGGCGGTAGCTATTACATCATCTAATGCTTGCCTGAGCGTATGTGGTGTTTTTCTAGCACTTCTATATAGTGCCCCACCGTAAACAGGAGGAATGGAAAGTGCCTCCATCCAAACTAACTTGTAGGCGAAGACGCCCTTCTAGAACATGAGAGGTGCACCTGTTAGCTTGCTCACACCGAAGTGGGATGTTCAGCCTTTAGTATCCCACATGGCCCAGTGAGCACTCTCCCTACTAGACCCCTTGATTGTGTGAAACAGCAATTAGTTTCTTAAATCAGCGTGAGAGTTTTGAGACGAAGCAGTTTCCTTCTGATCTGACAGATCAGAAATAGGTGCCTAAGCATTGAAGAAGAGGGTCATTCTCTACTGGCTAGTTTGGGCATCTCTCTCTTGCCATCTGTTACGAAGCCCATTTTGAGATGAGTTTAGCCCAAAAGGTGCTTAAAAGCTTGGCACTGCAGTAGCTACATATCTGTGGTTTTAGCTTCTAAGCCAAAATCCTCCTTTTTCATTGCCTAAATATGCTTAGCGCCTCTAAAAATCAGGTCACGTACTAACTTCTTATATATGAATATGGCATCTGCAGCCTTTACCAACAACAAGTTTCTATTTTCTTCCATCTCATTGATAAAGATATTGAATAGCATGGAACTAAGAATAGATCTATGTGGAACCCCGTTATATAATGATGCCCTCTGTGCAATTACTTTTTAGCTGTATCAGCCTTTTCATGCCAGTTAAAATATGCTACGCAGTTTTTATGTCGTGTCACTTTTAACCAGAAGGTCAGAGTACGAGGTAAAATATCTCAGCTCAGTTATATTAAGCATCTTCCTTTAGCAACAGAACCTTTTCATTTCATCAAAAGATGTAATCAGGTCTATCACTAATTTTCCATGAAAACTCCCTCACTGAAACGGATTATGTTACTGTCTTTATAAACTTACTGATTAGATCCCCAGTATTTTGTCTGGAATGAATATAAGGTTACTAGATTTTTACTTACTTTGGTAATGTTGTTCAGGCATTTAAAAAAAAAATGCCAATGTGTTAGGTGTTTTCCAGACCACTGAAACTTTGACAGCATTACAGTATTTTTAAGAGGTTGTTCCATGGTAATCCCAGCTCTCTCCGTGTCTTCTAAATCTTTCCCAACACAGTTCTGCCATGTCCTTCTCTCCGTGTCCCTAGCTCTCCTCCATCACATGACCTAACTCCCCACACCACTGCTGTGCACTCCTTCCGGCGTCTCTGATCTCTGATACCGTTGTCCCTGTCTCCAGCTCCCTTCCATCTCCTGTATGGCCAGTACGACAAAAGCTCCATGTTCTCCATGCTCTCTATATTCTTCTTTCCATGTTCTCTACCTCTGTATTTTGTCCTGCCAGCTGGGGAAGAGCCAGCACATCTGGCGCAGACATGCTGGCTAGCTGGCTAGTACATGTGTGTTCGCTGAATAAGCCGGCTGCTGCCAAGTGCAACGGACAATGAATTCTCCTCTGTGGCATGAATAGTCTTTCTCTTCTACCCAGACAGCATTTTTTTTTTTTCCAATTAAATGCGGAGGAAATTAATTCTGTTTGCTACTTCTACGTCTCTGCTAAATATGACTGCAACTAACCCACAGGGTGAAAATTATTTGGGGGTGGGGGAAAAGGGTGGGGAAGGAGAGGAGAACTAATGGCCAGCTGAAGGGACAGCCACATGGACCACACTATTTGTTAAGCCATGCACACAGATCAACCTTAGAATGCTTCTTTGGCCAATTGCTTTAAAACTCTAGGGTACATATTATGCCATCCTGCAGATCTGAAAATGATTTAATGTCAGTGTGTACTGTTAACATTCCCTGTCACTGGGAAAATAGGAGGTACTTTTTTATCCCTGAGGTGTCGCTCAGTTTCTTTCCAGTTGCCAAAGAGAAGTAGTTGTATCATGTTTTGATATGAATTAATAATATGTTTTTACAATAATGGGTCTAATATAAACTTCAAATACAAAAGAGAAAACTATCACATCTGCTCGTGAAACGACCCTGAGATTAAGAGGGTCAGTATTAGTTCAGAGGCTTTTGCTGGAGACCTGTAAAAAGCACAAGCTATAACTTGTACTGCCGAAGAACGCTCTTGTTAACTTGACTCATGTGAAACCCCTTCAGTTTGCCAGTATTGTGCCCTGCACTGCCCCAGACTAAGAAAGTGCACTTCACTTAATATACATATAAAAATACTAAACAACATAAATTCTTCAGCAAGAGCTTGAAGCAGTATCTGTGCTACAATCACATATCACATTAACATTTGATGTTATTACTGCTTCACAGGTGCAACAATCCTTGGTCCTTGCCCCTGTGGGAGAGCAGTGGTTGACTTCTATTTCTTTTTTTAACTGTTTACATTTTTACTTCAATCATAGTTTGTCTTATCTCTCCCTCTGCAGGAGGGCAATCATCAGTGAGATTTGCCGCGAATACATTGCGGCTGATGTTATCTAATGGAACCTGCACTTATAGCCAGACCTGTCAATAACCCTAGCACCATTACAGTAGATAGCTTTTCACAAGATTGGCTTCTTCTTGCAAAGATTATTCAGTACCATATGCGCAAACAACAGCAGCCATTATTGCCCTTTATTTCCCACCTCTCCTTTCCTTAGACTAGCAAGTCTCTTTATTATTATTTGACAGCAATGAAGAATAGCCCAATCTTTGCCATCATTTGGTAACAACAATTCTTAGCACTTTTCGTGTTCAAAGGGCTTTGCAGTCATTATCTAATTAATCTTCACAACAGCTCCATGAGGCTGATAAGAAAGGTTTAGCCTCATTTTATAGACGGGGAAACCGAAGCTGTCAGTTTAGCCGCTTGATTTTCAAAGGTGCTGTGCATTCTTGGCTCCCATCAAAGTTAATGAGAGTGCAAAGGGAGCAACATCTCTGAAAATAAAGGAGCTCGTGCAAGCTTGCAGAAGAGGTTACTATCAGCATGTGGTGGGCATTCCTTGGTCCCAGACCCGTGCTCAGGCTGTTTGGCCAGGCCTCCCTCAGATCTGGGCTGTCAGTGGCAGGCTGGCCATCACACCTCGGATATTCCCAGCTAGCTTTTCATCAAAATGTTTCAGTGTCACAGGGCAATACTTCAGAAACTCTGCACTTGAAGTTTCACCCCAGGGGGATTTTATCTGATCTGTCCTCACTCTAGAAAAATGCCTTTAACCTGTTAAAAGATGTCACTGTGCAATGCAAGCACCGGGTTTCACATACATTGTTTCACTTGCAGTTTTATGGCTACTTTATACAGAAATTGCACTTATTTTGAAATACTCCCTAAGCACTAAGGAACATAGACAGAATGCACTCGCTAATGCTTCCCTAATTCATGGAGGTAGCTGCTTTACCAGTCACTATCAGATCCTTAATCAGTGGAGTTGTAAAGCTTGTAGATATTCAGTAAAAGTGCTTAATAAAAATCATTTAATTCTAAATTACAAGAGTGCACTTAACCCTAAAGATATTAAAACTGATTGTTTGACGCACTGCACTGAGTGGTAGAAATTTAAAAATAAAAGCTTTCCTTACTTGCATCAAAGCGAATAAATCTTCTAGCCTTCGTATCCTGGTGTCATGATATTATGCTGTGATAAACTAATCCATTTTAGAGTTTTAAGCTGTAAATACAAAGTACTTTGACCTGACTGGTGACAACAGGAGAAACTGAGTTTTGAAGAAAAGAGCCAGCATTACGGCTGGCTTTCCTATTACATGGTTGTGAAGGCCATCTGTCTCTGTCGGTGTACTTTCCGCAGTGGATTTATAAATCTATCCTAGTCTGTCTGGTGGTGCAACATAGTGGAGTGCTGTAGTGGTCATTAGATATTTTTGGTAATATATTATAAAACATCTATGTCTCCACTTTGTGAAATATACCATAAAACATTTATATTCACCCCTATATGCATGGATCAGCTCCCCGCAGACACGTCCGCATGCACACACGCACACACAGCCCCCCCCTTGAGGTGGTTGCATTCTTTTCACGCCCCTTCCACCAGTAAACATTCAGAAACTGGACCAGCAAAGTCCAGGCTTTGGGTGGGCGGAGATGTTGGTATTTATTTACATCATATGAAAAGTAATAAATAAGCATATGTAGACCTCATATCAACCTTTTTCAATTGAAATGATTTTGCAATTTGTTTGTTGTCAACATGTAGCCTTTTTGAAAAACATCAGTAGCAGTGATTCTTTTGAAGAAATGAAAGACTTAACATTTTTTTAGGCAGTTAGTAACAGAAGTATTTCTTTTTATCCAAACTCAAAAAGTGTTAATATTTTATTGTCAAGAAAGAGAGGACAGAAAGGTGATGGACGTGTCTGGATTTTGACAAAATGCAAAAACTTACAAACATGTATTCATTTTTAGAGCAACAAATACCTTTTAAGTTCCAGCACTTTTCCCATGGGAACAAAAGTCATCTTCCTTCCATATCTATTGTGCAAATAACCATCACAGAAGTATTTTAAAATATTCTTCCCCTAGCTCTTTAGACATTGCCTGTCTTCCTGGACAAGATGCTGGACTTGCGTTAAGTACTAGCGCTTGGCAGCAGGACTGATCTGGGTGTCAGGCTCTCTCACAGTTCTGTATTTCTCTCACTGCTGATATTGTTTGTATTCAGCTTCCTTCATCTTCCAGCTTTATAGCCAGATGTTTCCAGATGCATTTTCTGGCAGCTTTAATAGAGCATTCATGCGTTATGGAGTGTTTTATTTGCCTGATTTGGAGGCTGTGGGAAGGTATGGGGTTTATTTTCTCTGCACTCCTCCAGAATTGTGATATGAAATAGATCCGTTCACTGTACTGAGTATTGCTTGTAATAAAAGAGGTTTAATTCCATCTTATGATGTTAAAAATCTCCCGCAATTATAAAATTATTTGTCTAAAAACTTTTATGTGTTCTGGTTGTTTGGATTTTCTTTATTCCAAAATAGAATTTAAAATCTTGGGAACAAAGTCAAGGAGTCATATGCCTTTTGATTATTTTTTTTTCTTGTAATGTTTTCTGATGCGTTTGTACAGTATGTTTGATTGCTTAATTGTTTAATTTTGCCTTCCATAAACAAGATTAATTGCAATTCGCTAGCCTGAATAAATATATACCCATCACAGTAAATATGCAAGTACTGACATTCTGCTTCTGAGCCGTAATGAAAACTTAAGACAGATAGAAATGGTGCACTGTAATTCTCAAACTGTTCCTGACACCTCACTACACAACATCAGAATAAAATGGAAGATTTTGAAAATATTATTGCATAGGCTCACAGCCTCGGATGGCAAGAAGGAGACAACAGGCAGGCACTGATTTGGAGGCCTGCGTCTCCTCTCCCGTCACTCCTGGATCCACTGGGCCAACCTCCTGTTTCTTACTGATTTGAAAGAGAGGAATAGGATCTCACCACCCTTTAAAGTACTCTAAAGAGAATTCCTACCACATTTAGAGGTCATTGAGCTTCAAAGAGGCCACAGTCAGGGTTCAGGAAGGCTGCCTGCCTTTGTGAATCTCCCATCATACACTTAAAGCCTCATCCTCATCACATCATACTGTTATACTTCATGTAACGGAATTTACTTAGTCCACATAGTGCACAGCTTGACAGATAATGGCTTAAATATTATATATCACGAAGGATGATGTATAGAAAAATTACTAAAAACTCCATTAATAGTACCCATACTAATGAGAATTGCCATATAGTAATCACCTAATTTAACACAATGTTAATTTAGCTTAATTTATTAGTTTAACCACTCACACACATGCAAGAAATATTTCCATCCCTCTGACTCCCAAGCACCAGATTGAATTAGTTAATCAAAATTTGCACACAGTCGGTTGATTGTGAGCTCAGTTTTTACCCATTTCACACAAAACTAAATATAAATGTAACTTTTCTATCTAAGATAATCATTGTGACTACAGAATACAATACGACTGTTTAAAACAGCAGTTGAAACATTTTAACTGAATTCGACTGCTCTGGCTCTGCTCCTTCTTTTTGCCTTTGGCAAAACCTCAGGTACAGTGTATGTAATCAGAGTTTACACTAGACTATGTCCAGGGTGACCAGCTGGCTTAAGATAATGTTACAGGTACATTGCACATGTATTGATAATATTACGAGATTAACATTTCTGCATTTACTTGACCGGAGAACTAAAGTAAATTAATTAAATATGTGTGTTAATAATTTAGAGAATTGTTGTTAACTTAAAAACCACAACCTTCTTGTTCTGCGTCTTGCATAATTTTCCACATGTAGGCAAAGAATTTCCCACCTTCACCTTCTAATAATTTTGCAAAAAGATATGTGGCTACATAAAGGACAAAACAGCAGCAAGAAAATGGTTAATACCCTTGTTGATATTACTCAATACTTTAGATGACTGGAAAGGGAAAAAAATCTGAAATTCACTGTAATTGTTAAGATTTTTTTCTGCTTGTTTACTTTTTTACTTTATCTCAGCTTAGACATTTAAAAACTATAAAATGAACTTCACTGCAGCTTATTATGGGCTTCTCTATTTACTTCTTAGATTCTAACAAATACCTTTGCTATATTAAATATTTCTACTGATTATTTTGTTTGGAAAAATTTACTGTTACAAAAGCAGAAGTTTGGATTATGTTTCAGAATTTAGCCCATAGCTAACAATTTAATGAGTCTCATGAAAATTATTTATCAGGCAATGCCATTCATCAGAGTCCTTTTTCAACCAATACATATATCCTTGATACTCAACATGAATGCTATGTAACACTAATTGCATGGTATAGAAACTCATCTCTGTCTGCCTGAATTTAAAAATAATTTCTTAATACTTGTGTTCCAGAAAAAAGAAAATGCTCAGAGTAGCCTAGTGGCCAGATTCTCAGCTTGTGTAAATTAGTATTAAAATCACTGATCCAGAATAGTTATTGTTTCAATGGCATGAGAAAGAATTTATTGAGTTTTCATTTCCAGGAGTTTTTCTTTACTCAGCTCTGTCAGATGTACGATACTAAACTATTGAATAATTCCTTTTTAAATTAAACAGTGGATTCATATCCTACCAGATTTATGAGCCATTTATATTCCACTAAGCCACACTACCCAAATGGTTATGTATACAATTTTGATGAGCTGGTAGTTTAAGTACAGAGCTAATACAGAGAGCTTTTCCTGAAGTGGGTATGGGGATATTAGTATAGTTGGTGTTTAAATATGTTTTCAATGTGAAATAGAAAAGCTGGAATAAATCAGTTTGCCATTAGAATTCATAAGAAGTTTTAGTCTACAGTTTTTCAGAATAATGTTAGTGTTATGATAAATCCACAAGCATGTTGATGCTGAAATTACTGTGAACTATATACTAAATATTATGTATGTGTAGGTAGTGCATTTGAGTTCACTGAAAACTGAATATGGGTTGTGGTGGCAGGATTACCCCCAAATTATTAAAAACAGAAATTTGAGTTTCACAAGAAATTCACTATTATGGCAGTTTTCTGGAAAGCCACTAGGTGGAAGTTATTTTCCTACTGAGCAACTTTATTCTGCTCACAGAGGCCATCGCTTTCTAATATAAGGCTGTAAAGTAGTCATTTTCCTTCAATATTATCCATGCTAGAGTTTCAAGCAAACACTTAGCACAAAAAGTTGTCATTTACAAGTCCTGGAATATAAAGCCAGAAACTGTCTTTACTTCAACAAGTGCTAGGCAGGAGTTAGTCTAGTAATATTAGTGCAATTAAATTGATTAAAACAATTGCCAAAGGAGAAAGGATCAAGCCAAATACAGGTGAAAAATGGCTGTAAAACTAATGACAGATAGAGAAAGAAATTAAGCAAAATATAGTATTAAATCTGAGCAGAAATTAAAAAAAAGTCTGGTTAAAACTGCGGAAGGAAAAAGCTCCTTTCATCAAAAATGCTTCCAGCTTTTTGAGATCACTATCTTTATTTTATCAAATTAATCTTACAACACAGGATTTCCGATAAATTATTCTAAGTTTGACTTTCTGGTCTTTTCTGACCTTGTCGGTACAAAACCCAAATAGCAGTGAAATTTGCATTTCAGCTTGAACTCTTCAACTGTATTTGCAGAAAAATTGAAAGGATCATGACTTCAAATCGGTTACTGCACCTCTTCTAAGGAACAGAGACTTCCTCATCGTGCAGAAGATGGAGACTGGTCTTTCCTGGATTTGCCCTTTACTTTCTAGCGGTCCTAATTTCACTACCAAAGCTCATGTGAATAGCAGAAGACCATGCTCGCAGTCTCCATTGCAACTATTGCTTTCTTCTCCCAGCATAGCCTTTACTGAAGAAGAGGGTGGGATGCACAGCACTAACGACTGGCACAACTTGCGTTTCTTGCCAAAAGGAAAAATGGGGCAATTCTGAAATATTTTTTGCTGAGGCATGTGATGAGGAGGAGTACAAAGAACTAGAGCAGAGCATATCATCCCTTTCATGTGGTCTCCAAAAGAGAAGGGAAACAACTGATTGTTAAGCATGCAAATATAGAATTCATACCTTGGGTATAATGCGCACTGCTGGGAATGCCATGGGATTAGTGCTGATAGGCTGCCTAAGAGATCTGAAAATCATGACTCTTCATGGCAAAATTTTGTTGTTGTGTTCTTTGGTTTTTTAAATTGAGTAAGCTTGCAGCAAAGAGTTAATTACCAGGAACTCTTAGCAAATGAGAAAAAAGCAACTTTTCCTTTGTAGCCCTTTTATTTATAAGGAAAAGTAGCAACATAGTCATGTTGTTTTATGTAATACTTGAGCATTATATAAAAAAATCAGGAAACTGATAATTTAGTGATAGGATAAATAAAAAAATAACTGATAGTATAAATAAAAAAATAAATACCTAAAGGAAATCCTTATGACCTTATAATGATTTTTAGCAGGATGAAAAATGAAAGTTCAGCAAATCACTCTAAGATCTACCACCATTTTCTCATGTAAGGATATATCCTGTATGAATCATGATGGTTAAAAAATTTGTAACAGTAATACGTCTAGATAATGTAATTGTGCAAGTCATGGAATCAGGTGGCCTGAAATGCTTCCAATGAATGCTATCAGTGGTTAAATACATGCTAATAACCAATATGAATATACTTCCTCTTCCTCTACTACTTCATAGAGCAGAAGAGAGAAAAATCTGTTGAAAAAGCCAGGATGGGGGCAAGCAGCAGAGAAAGTGGTTTTTGAAGGGTTTTTTCTCTTCCTACCTGAACCTCTTCTCTCCAAATAGATTCTTCCATGAATCATTTGGAATAAGAAGAGAAACAGATATGGGGAGACAAAAAGTCAGAGAAAAGCTAAATGGATACTCACTCCAGACTACAATCAATCCTCGAGAAAAGCCAGTTAATGATACTTGAGACAATGGGCCTGATCTCCTGATCCCCCATAGCCACATGAAATTCTCCCACTGTAACGGTTTCATAGCAGCCTGGTTTCTGCTTCAGCCCATCCTTCATCCTTTGTGGAGACACAGTCTGTGGGCCTCACCATAGGAGACGATGTTGTGTCCAGGGCAGAGTAAATGGAAATTAAATAATTCAGAAGACAAAGCTGAAGGCATTTTAGGCAATTAAATTTGTTAAGATAGGATTTTTTTCTTTGTTGTATTCATATAGCAATTTTGACAAACTGTGTCAGTTGTCCTGGCTCTCTGCTGGAGAAGGAACCCTTCTGCAGTGTCTCTAACCAGCGAAACAGGGCTTGCCTGGTAAGGAGATCTAGGAGTCCTGACTCCAGCAGAAATGCCCAGGATCTAGGATACCAACTCTATGACAATAATCCTCTATACTTTGAAAGATTGAGTTGAAAATGGGGCCTTAGGACTTCTGTACCCTCTGTCTCATAGTGAAAGCAGTCTGTGACTTTGGGGGCCTTTCTAAGCTGTACCAATCTAGATGTTCTCTGCAGTAAACCTGGGGCAGAGCTGGTGGAGGCTGAGAGAGGTATCTGTTGCAATGGTTGGCACTTCAGCTGAGGGCAGGAAAACCCAGGGATTCCCAGCGTGTTGCAGAGCAGGTATGATGTGGCACCATGAAGAATGAAGTAGGATGGATAAAGGGAGAGGAACCGGAGAACAAGAAGAAGTTAGGAGCAGGGCAGAAACTGGAGATAGGACGGGAGTAGTGGTGGTTGTCAAACAGTGAGGATGAGACAGTAAGCACAGCAAAAGAGGAAGGCTCTGGGGGCATGAGAAAGAGCAATAGGTACAGACAGTCATGTGAGATGGGACCCCAGGGGACTAGAACTTCAGATGACCTTCTCATCCACCTTTCAATCAGCTCCAAAAGGTTCTGTAGCCCTAAACACTTCAGTCCTACTAAAGAACCTATTCCTTGTGGGGTCATGCAAAAAGTTTGTTTTTCCAAATTTGAAGATTTTATAATCTGGGAAATAATTAAAAAAGCAAATTTTTAAAAATCCCCATATAAAGAGTTCTGTAAAGGTCATATAGTCAAACACTCAAAATAAGAATTACCAGAATTAAGACTGCCTTTATTATTAAGAGTATAATAATACATTCTTTAATTCCATGATCTTGTAAGCTTTCTCAGCATGAGAAACCTTAAGCTTATTTCACTGTACATAGGGGCTAGTCTGAGGATGAATCCATGTTATGTGCTTCAGGATATTACCACCTCAGTAAACCTATCTTTTTAATTGCTGAAACCCGAGAAAGCATGTACTTGGTGAGAAAGGGAATTGCAGGAAGGGACACAGAGTGCCCAATGACTAAGGCAATGAAACACTGTCCTGACGAATGGCTTCTTATCCCAAACTGTGCCATGGAGTTCCTGTGTGATGCTGAGAAACCATAAGCCACCATTTTCACAAACGGCCACTATTTTTACTTTGCCACTTTTCAAACATCATGTTTGTGCTTCACCATTGTACCAAGCTCTGACCTTTGCATCTTAGAGCCCTTGGAAGCCCTACTGTGAAAATAAATGTCTTGAGAAGTTAAGATACAACAAAATTAGGACCTTGGTCCTTCAAACCAGACACCCAGATTTACTTGTCACTGTCAATTTGGGCATTAATGTCAGTGCTTATGTCTGCACTATGGAACATCAAAGTGCTTTTATACTGGAGAACTCTTTTCAGAGGGGGATGAGGAAAGGGTGTGCATCAATCCCTTTTCCTAGCCTTGTTTTATTCAAAATAAATCCATAAATCCGCTCCAAAAGAGAACTTCAGTAAACAGAGTCATTGCCACATTCCCTTACCTGAACAGTCAGGCTGTACTCATGGGATGCATTTTCCCTGCCTTTTGCTTGCCCATCTGGAACACAGAAGGGATAATGTCACCCCTCCAGGAAGAAGCAGCACAGGTCCTAGTGTTTCTGAAGAACTCAGAACCAGGTCTGAAAGGGACTTAAATCAGACACTTCTCCCACTATCATGATGCAAAGACCTCTGGGCTGAGTCTGCAGAATTTGGCTTCTGTGGCTACACTGGTGTTAATTCATGGGTTCCGGCTTCCCTGCATCACCGCATTGCAGCAGCACAACCAGACTACTTTCAAACCTGAGCTGCTGAGTCTACATAAAGCTGTTCTGCATTGTGTGGATGTACTAGATCAGGCCAATATTGGCTAGCGCAGGGATCTTCGCACTGAGATCCACTGCAGTATAAGACATGCCTTTAGGCCCTTCCAGGAAATGTCATGAGCTCCGTTCTGCCCAAAGTTAAAATTATGAAAGCTCCTGGAGGTGACCAAACCCTGGAGGTGACTAATCTCCATAAGCACCTTTCTCTCTAATTGTGGCGTTCCCAGGTGCAAACATAGGCACTTCTACATGGCCAGAAATGCCCAGTTCTGACAGATCTGAGCAGATTCATCCCAAGCCCCAGCCCCAGTTTCCATGAGATACTAATAGACGTTCCCAGAGCACAGCTGACTAGGGATCTCTACACAGTGCAGTTGTGGGCACCATTTTCTTTCTGTTTTCAGCAGGAAGAGGAGGAGATGCTGCCACCTTTCTTACAATAGCCAGTTATTGGAGCTATGCTCCTTCAGTCAGTGAAGGCCAGAGTGAATATAAATGGAATCCCCATAGGGCATTTTAAAGAGGGAGATGTTCAGGATTTCAGTCAGTCCCTCATGTCTTCACAGATATATTCAGCATATAGTTGGGACTGTCTCTGTGCCTTATACAGAAACTGTTTTGTATTAAAATGTAAAATATGAGGTGCCAGAAACTAAAATCCTCATTCTATTCCAGTGCTTAACTGTTAGTCATGCTCCTTCCTAAGACTTGCTTTTCTGCACACAGGTTCAGGTTCGCAACTAACAAAAGGAGAGGAGCTGACATATGGAATATCTTGCTAAAGTTTATGTGGGTTCAAGAGAAGATGGGACAATTGTATGGAAGACAAATACATTGGAAGTTAATAAACATAGAGAAATCGCATCCAACTCAGGAATTCTCTAAGTAGACAATGATTGGAGGCTGGAAGAGGGCTTAGAAGTACTATACATTTTTTCCCCTCTTCTTGTACTCTTTCTGCAGCATCTGCTTTTTGTTACTGTCAGAGAGCAAGAGACTAAGACATGGCATATGCAGCAGACAGGGTGGACACAGAGAAACATTCAGCAGTAACCCATTCCATGACGATCAACCATCTCATCACGGCCACATGAGAAAAAATCTGAGAGGTTTATTTGTGACTGGGGTTATAGGGTTGTGGTTGCAATGGTCATTTAAAGACAGCAACCTAAGGCAAGCTGTGTGGTAGCACAGGATACCTTTGATTACATCAGGTTAATACCTTTAAAAATAACTGACTTGTCTTTGGGTACATAGTCCCTTCTGTAGGTGTGAAGCAGAAGCAGGACCTTCCACAGCACCAGCAGATCCTGTACGATGAAGGCTGTTTTGTAATGCAGTCACAGAAGATACTGAATGATGTTTGAATAGACAAGCTCAGTGAGGTTTTCCTTAGCTGTTCAGGGCTTGTCTTTTGCATTCTTTTGGTGCAGCTTTGTGCTATAATATTGATAGGAAGGCTATGGAATTCCTCCTTAATACCTGGAGTAAAACCCAGTAGTTCATCTCCTCACCGATGAAACTGCATCATGCTTTTTCTGCATTACCCACATCAGAACCTTGTGATCCTTTTAATTAGCATTCCACACCCCCAAAAGCACTACACACTCTGGACTCACTCCTGTTGATCCTCTTCATAGAAATAAAAGTGACAGCTTCTGTGAAAGGGGAAGTATTGCAGCAAACGACATATGAGCATTGAGCAGAACAATGCAATGAGTAAGCAGCTGAACCTTGAAGGGAATCTCCATTGAAGTAAAACACAATAGGAGAGGCTAATTCAATTAGCAACTGATGCTTGTTGCTTGAACAAACTTCACTGAATTTTGAAAAAAAAAAAGCAGGAAATACACAGCCAACGAACATGTTGGCAAAAATAGACAGACACGTGTTAATATCTTGAGTTTGTTCAGTTTGCCTCAGATCTTAGTAGGCTTCCCATCTTACTGGTGGGGTTTTTTTTCTGGTTCCCTCTCATCTTCTATATTTTCTTCCACAGATTAAAATGATCTAACATGGCTAAGCCTCTGAAAGTATTTTCACACCATCCTACTATCCTATGTATTTCGAGTACCCTCCTGTACAATCTTTCCTCCAGAACTGCTGCCCTCGAAGCCTTGAGTTACATACAGACTTATCCATGCTATTTCATTCCTATTGCTATTTCATTTCATTCCAAAGAAAGATGCAAACATTCATCAAGCAGAGGTGTTCCAGGCCACTAGTTGGAATGTGCTATTAACCAGACAAGGGAAAAGCAGAACTTAAATATCACACAAATACATCTAGTTCTCCAGGAGCCCTCCTACCCGGACCAAAGCAGCCTGAACAGTGACGGCACTGATTTAAACTTATTACAACAGCAAGCCCATTTTTTCCCATCAAAACCTTATTATAAGGCAGTCAATCCTTATGGTCACTTTGGGTAAGAGTGAGAAGGAAATGAGTCAAACATCAGATCACTAGGTGTGATCATTTTCACTATTAGTATAAAAATCCTGCCAGGGTAAGCCAGAATACTTTAAATCTAGTTAATGTAATTTGATCTGATTTTTGAAAATGTTATTAAGACAACAAACAAGCAAAAAATAACAAGCAAAATTTAACCTTATTTCTATGTAAATACATTATTTCATCCTTTTAAGAACATCCATTGCTGTCACACATAACCAGTTTCCTTTAGCTTAGCAATAAACAGAATTTTACTTAGCTCATGTCAAAGTTTATCGTGTGACTTTAAAGCATCTGTTAACTTTAACAGCTTAAATGAAATCATCACTGAATATGGCCTCAAAAGGCAAATTTTTTTTTTTTAAATGTTTAAACCATTCTTGTCTATACCCCCTTGTCATTAACTGGTAAATCAGTAATTTATTTCCTATTAGAATTTATATAGTTTGCAGCAATTAAGAAGAAAAGCATAATTGCTGACAAACCCAGGGCACTATTTAAATCACTTCCTTGTTGACAACATATTTCTCCTTCCTAAAACTGAATGTCACTGAAATCTGATTTGTACAGAACCCTTGTGGACTCATCATTCAAATGTACTGCACCTGTCACCTGTGTGCTAGCATTCTGCTAAGGATCAATTTACATAACCTCATTTAATGGTTCATAAATCATACCCATTAAGCCCAGCTAACAGGAACCAAGGGTTCTAATTTATGCTGCCTTTCATAGCAGAAAATTGGGAGGCTGGAGCCTGTGGATAAAGAACCCAGGTCTTGCCTTTGATTGTTGATTGTGATGGTAAATGTATGGATGATGAGAACAGATTTTCACTTTATTGATTTCCTGCCAAAGCACAGCATGCTTTATTGTGAAAGGGGGCCTTTTGGCAGCAGTGCTAAAAGTGGCAGTTGTTTAGGAGCCCTTTGCCAAGATGACATCTAAGACAATACCGAGTGGTAAATACTAAAATAATATCAAGCTGAAATGTTAATTTTTAAAAAGAAACCTCCCCAAAGGTTCATAAAATCAGTGATGTTTTCTACCCCAGAGCACCTCACTAATAAACATGAAGCCAGGTGATTACTGTGGGATATTAATTTTTTTTAACTCTATTTTTCTTAAATTCTTTATTCTATTATAAATTATTCATGGTATTTCAGTCAAAGTAATGCAGATGTTTGAAACCCGCTGTAGAGTGACAGTTCAGCCAGAGTTGTGTGCTGGGCCTGTCTTGAGCTTTGTACTCTGATCCTCCCTTTGATTAAATACCTGGAAATAGCTTTTTCTGTCATTTGATTTTCCATTTTTAAGTTCTATTATTTAGTAGGTGGCTGCGTGCCGTAATGAGTATATTGCCAAATGGAATATGCATATGCATAGGCATACAGCAGTCTTCCCACATGAGTTTAGGCAGGGTCTCAAAATACCAAAAATAGTCTTGGTATTACTTTCTAGAATGAAACAAACTGCGTTGGTTTATTCCCCTTGCCTCGCTCAAAATTGCACCCCTTCCTTTCAGCTTGGTCCATAATTTTCTGCTAAAAGTAAGAAAACCTACTTTTCTTTATCTTCACTTAGGACAGACTGATTCCCAACAACTGGCAATTTAATCACTAATCCTGCAGATGGACAAATAACTTTGCAGGACTGAGACAACAGCTTGTGTCTTCTGCCAGCCTTGATACGAATTTGATAAAGACAAACAACCTGCTGGTTTTTTTCTTCTTTTCTAGCTACACTTCAGGAATTAAGAGCTTTATCGTGGAAGATGCTGGCCATGCCCTGAAGAGATACTGAAGTTACTGAATAGTCTAGATGTAAAATAACTTGCTCAGAAAGAAAACACTGCCCAGAGCTTGGGGCATTATCTGAGCTGGGACACTACCTGTTGAGGCCACTGTAGATTTCCCTTGTGACTTTCAAAAATTCACTAGAACTCAATTCACAAAATGCACTTGTTTTGTTCAGTAAATTCCTAGTATAAAATACACAAACAGCCAAAAGAGGAGGTATTAAACCCCTACTACTTGCCTCTCTTCCCAATTCGTGTTGCCCTGTCAACTAAGCTGGAGAATTGCATCCTGTCTTTTTACATGCTGCTTTCATACGGTGGCCGTCCATCACAGGTCTGCAGGGCAGAAAGAGATCTCCAAACCCAGAACAAGCTACGGTACTCTGGTACTTTGAGAGGGACTTTCTTCAGCTGGGAAAGAACATGAATAAAAATATCCCACAGTGTATCAAAATCCTCATAACTCCTCTATGTTATGAAAGGCACTGTATTCTTTCCTGCCCATGTTTGTGCAGACCTTACTCTAACAAGTGTGCTCTATGAGATCTATATGAACAAGAACCAGGCGTACACTTTGTAGATCCTGATAAGTCCTAGCTATAACGCAGCAGTTTACCTCTATCAAGATGGATATACTGGGCATCCCAGCACTGATAAACCCAGAAAAATAGAAAATTAGGTGGATTTTAGGCACCTTCATGGACAACCAAAGATGTTGAGGATTTTAATCTTGGGCTTTGAGGGAGTCCTAGTTGTCCCTTTGTCGAGTTAGATCTTCAAGCTCCAAGAGTAGCTTTTGACAAATATTGCTGGGACAGTTTTACACGTCACCACCGTGAGCTTCCTGCCTCACCCCTCTCCTGAAGGTAACTGACTGCAGCAGAAATGGCAAAGAGAATATGTGGCTGTACCTCAGCAATTCTAGTTCACAGGTCTGTCTGTTAACTTCAGGGCTGTTGAGGTTTGCACTAAGACTGGAATACAAAGTGCAGCGGCTGGGGAATGAGCACACATTTGATCCAAACCTTCCTCTCTTCCTGCAATGGTGGCAGCAACCTCTGGCAAAGGAGAAGGGAGAACAGATGGGAAAAGCAATGTCTTAAACTACCATAGTTGCTTACTGTTGTGTACAGAAGTGGGTCCCTCAGCCTCTGTCTCACTTTCCATTTGCACAATGGGGAGATAGTGCTGTAAGAACTGGAGACATTAAAAAGGATAGGAGCAATTAAGTCCACATTAATATCTTAGATTTCTTCTCTCAGTAGCAGCATATATTTAAGTGTTTTGCAGTATTGAAGCCTGAATGTTAATTGTTTTGTAGATTGGAGTCCTACATTGGTTTCTTTGTCTCATGAACTCTAATATCATTTTTTAGAGATGGAAACTGTTGAGTCTCCTCCAGTTATTCTAATGCACCTGAGTCCTGGGCTCAAAAATCCCTACTCTTTGAGTCCTTGGCCTTCGCTTAAACAGAAACCAGCAATCCTACTGAAGAGAGGGAAGGCTTTGTAATCTCAGCCTACATGCTAGTGGGTTCATATCACTGTACTCATTTTCATTTGTGACATAAATAATATTTCAGATCAAGATTCCAGAGGTGAAGGGTTTTAAACTCGAGCTTAGCTCTACTAAAAAAAAATACTTGGCTACTGGAATTCTGCTATTCAATTTCAAGGTCCTATTAATCAAAACAAAATAAGCACAAAACCACAGCCCATAAAATAGCATTCTGGTTGCTATTTATATGAGCATTATTTATTTTTCAGAGGCAGGAGTGAGCTGAAGCTTAGTGAAAGAAGCATCTGCAGGTGCTGGAGGATGTCGCTGGCAAATCTTACTGATCTGTTTTAAGGTGTAACCACACACAGATGTTCCCATGCCTTCCTGACAAAGGTTGCTGCTGCTGTAATAATGAGAGCAGCAGAAAAGGTCCCATGCCTACATCTTAAGTTCACTGTCTGAAATGCTTTGTCCTTTCTTGTAGAGGTGATGAGCCCAAACAGAGCAATGCAGATAAAACCTCACGAGATGAGACCATCACAGACATGGTGTTTGGAATCCCCAGTTACTGTGATCACTTTATTTATTTAAACGAAATCACAGTTGTTTCAATAAGGACTAAAGCAGATCAAGACCAAGTCTAATCTCTGCAGAACATTTCCTCCCAGGTGCTACCCTTTCAAATCTTCTGCACACAGTTAGCTTAATGCATTGCGGGTAAGCCCGCTGACATGACTAGACCAGATCCACAACTTACATAAACTCCATCCAAATCAACAAGACTCCTATGAGTTGCAATGGATTATGATCTCCATGAGTTAGAGCTAAGCCTATGAGAGAGATTGTGGCCACCATTTAAATCAATCATGTTTCTGCTTTTGACTTCAAGGCAAGCAAGTCTTCACCCTGCAGCATTCCCATGTAATGTCAGTAGCGTTACTGGATATACACCATGGTGCATAAGAATACCCAAGGGCACAGCAAGCATGTGGTCTGAACAGCCAAGGTACGCTGTATGGAGGGACCTGCCCATGTATGTATAGACCTATTACAGTCAGTTCATATCGACACTATTCCACCTGTATTAGAAGAAAGTGAATTTGCTGGACCCATTGAACTGTGTCATTTGGAGTTACCATATCTCTTAGTTCTTCTTTCAATGTCCCAAATACAGACAGCTTTCTGTGGCATACTGAAAATGGGTTAAATAATTTCTCACAAGTTTAGTCCTTTTTAAATATTGCAATGAAAAACCTAAAATATGCCAATATCGATTCAACCGTATTGCTTAACAGGGAAAGAAGCGGACTTTTTGAGGTCATGGAAGTCCAAATAATACTTTTTGTTAGCTTTTTTCCGAAAGGTGAAAAAGGTTTGTGTAATTGCTTTGTCTATCCTCATGCTATTCCCCATTCCCCTTAGTAATTCCTCAATATGTGGTCTAATTTCAATGAAATGATACAGAACGTTTGGAATTCTTAAAAAGAGATATTTCAGATTCAAGCTGAGTAGGAGATAAGTGAAAGTAGGCAGCTGGGCAGGGGTATAAAATTAAAGTGTTCTCATTGCCAGTAAGATTGTGGTATGACATCAGCCATCATGCCACAAGACATCAAGTCTAACACAGGAGACAGACCACGGAACCAGGTTTCCTAATTCTGATATTCACAGACTTATTGCTTTCTCTGAGGGTTTTAGATTCAAATCTAATTATATATCTACAAACTAAGAAATCTGCTGACATTTTTTTTAAAAGAAATACAAGGGGCTTTTCCCTAGTATCTTACCTCTCCTTTTGGAAGCTTTTCTGGCCTCCCAATTATAGTGTCTAAATGAATAAACATCTGAATGCAGCAATTTGTATGATTACGGAAACGATGCTGATGGAGTTAGTATGCAAACTCCATTCCAATAAAAGTAGGTTACTCCTTTTTTGTGAGGTAGAAAGATGTAGGTTAGATTAATTTCAGTAGTGGGTAAATCCCTTTAGAGATATAACTTTGAACAATTCAGAGGTATCTGGGATGGGAAAAGGTATATTCTTGTTCATAATAAATGCAGGCTGGGTGCAATAAGTTCTAGTGTTAGCTGTGTTTCAAAATAGCTTCACTTATTAAATATATATGCATCTGTAAACACAAATCCTATAGAGTGTAGTTATTCTTTACTGATCCACCTGTTCAATTGCTACTGCAATTGATGGGGTTTACACACGATAAATTGTGAAAAGAAATTAAATGCCTAGCTCTGTGAGATAACGACTATCTGTAGTCCCTGTTGACTTCAATATCTTTTAGAAACAGTCTTTAAGGACAGTTTTAAGATTTTTGTTAAAAGTCTATCATGGACCCCTGCTCTATTCTTCCCTAAACAGAATAAAAAGAAAGACAAAGAGAATAAGGTAGATTTGTCTCAATAATATCAGTAGCTTTATTGTGCACATGGTATATTTAGACTGATTTGAAACACTTTTGAAACACCTACAAGATCAATATTGACCACAGAGCACGGTAATGGTGGAGCTTCCTCTTTACATGCTCGTGTCTTAGCAAACCAAATTCTTAACATTCTTTGTGTATTTTTCTTTAATTCAATTTGGTTTGTATAATATGGAGACAGGGACTGGATTTTTGGTTGTTTGGGTTTTTTACAATTTAAAGGATTTTAATTCCGCTAATTCAGTTGCCGAGGTGCAGAAAAAGCTCAGACTGTCATGGGCCCTATCCATTCATGGTGGAACTGCAGGAGACAACAGAATTACACCAGCGATGAATTTTGCTCATTGTGTTTCTTCCACTTAAATTTAATCAACCCTTTGTGAACCTCTTTCATTTCAATGGCATTATATGAAACAACTCAATGTGATACAATTCTTCTGTTAAAATTGCATTGATTCCTCTGGAGATGCAGATATCAACACAAGTCTATAAGATCTCGTCTCCTTTAAGGTTACTAAAATAATTGTATTTTTATTTAATGCTCTTATGCTTTTAGGTAATAAAATATCTAAATGAATTTGTATGTTAAACCTGGAGTTAAATTGCATGAGTTCAGTGTTATATTATTGCTCTCTGTTTGCACCAGTATCACTGAGAACCGAATCAAATCTTTTCTTTTCCAACTAAGAATGATTGTACTTCTGAAATAAAATGTACTTATCTAGATTCCAGATCATTATTATACAAAATGCTGACAATTTATTTTGATACGTTTGATGAATTAGGGATATTTATTTATTGGATATAATTTTAAAGTAAATTGGGAACACTAAAAAAATAATACATTTCCATGTGGGGACAAAACGTTACACTTCTACAGACATTAAAAAATTCATATTAAAAGTTTGGTTGCTAATGGAAGCTTAGCAGTAACATATAAAACGGATCACTATAATTATAATCCCCTGCTGTTGGAAAGAACTCCTTTTGTTGTCACTGCTGGCTTCTGAGGCAGAAAAAAATTATTCTGCGGTTCTTCCAACTGATGATGTCAAAGCACTGTGCAAACACTAGTGCTGAAATTAACAATTAGAGCAATTTGCTCAGTATAAATCCAAGGTTATTTCTCATTCTGTCCCTTTCCTTTCAAGCAAAGGCATGCCAACACCCAAATTAACAGACTGCCTGTATCATTCTTGTGTTACTGCAGCCATCTGTTCAAAAGGTGCCCTCCATGCCAGGTCAGTGGTTAAATATGTCTTTAAAATTGAGACACTAGTCATGTTACTTCTGCTTGTTCTGAGTTCCTTTTTTTTCTTCCTGACCCCATTTCCATGCTTGAGCCATTATCAAAACATTCATGTTGGAGAAGATGTGGTTTCCTCTGCACCAGATCCCTAAGGGTCCATCATCTTTGTGACCTAACTCCAGGGAAAGCTTATAGTTGAGGATCCTGAGCTGAGAGGTGTTCTCTCCAGCCTGCCAACTGGATTCAACGGGTGAGCCAGGGAAGTGCCTCTTCTTCACATTCTGCTCCTTGGGAGCTAAGGAAGGTGCCCATCAGCTGATTGATCCCTGAAAATACTTTCCTTGGTATATGACTCTCTCCTGAATGTGGAAAGTCTTATGTCCCCTCAGGGCTGAAATTTTAGCTATGAGTAGGTTGAAGCTGGGAATGAGCTCTGCAAGAACCTGGAAGGGTCTGGGCTTTTGGTTGCTGCTTGTTAAAGACAAAGGGCCAAATACTGCAACACACATATATTCATAATTTTCAGAGTATGAATAGCCCCATTGATTTCAGTGGAACTATTCAAATTTAAAAAGTATGCATAATTGTTTGCACATTCACTGACCTAAAGGTGATTCACGTGTCTTTTTCCCAGTAGCTTGAACTCCCCCTTTAACTGGACTATTAGACTCACAAGTCATCTCGTCAATATTAAGGCAGGATCTAAAACTGTGAAAGATTAACAGAAACTGCTCACTTTCATGCTTTTTTTTCCTATTAAAGGAATTTGCATCTACATTTTTTAAATTGCTTTGGGGTTGGCTTTGTGTGGCTGTGTGTAAAATTGGCCAGTGCTAGCAATCTTTGTAAAATACTCATATGGAATGTTCACTGTATTTTCTTCTTCTCAGATATGCTTTTTAAAACTTACCTACGTTATGATAATAATAAAATAAATGTTATGTTCCTAAAATAACTCTTCAACTGCAGAACAGATAGCAAACCCATTCTTCTTGCAGTGAGCAACAGTGTACTTTCCAGCAACCGCCAAACACTATGAAAATGGTTTCATTTACTTCCAGAATTTGCCAAAAACAGATGATGACTGAAACTGGTAATGACTATTTTCTATTCTCTATCCCTAAGTAATTGACCATTAATTATAATATCAATAGGCTGTGGATAAGTAAAGCAGACACATGTTAGGGCTACATTTCATTTGTAACTGTTTTGTATATATCATAAATCTCTAATATTGGGCTATTGTCACACATGATGAATTATTGTAAGCATGTCAGCACATAGTGGAAGTCAAGTACATTCAAATACTACTCAGTCAGAATTGAATTTGGCATGATAGTCTCATAAAAGGGGACTCAATTGAGAGTTTCCACTTGCCTGCTCTAAACTTGTCACTTGTAGGTGCTAAAGAGCTTGTTGTGTTGGTTTAATTAGTCAACAAATCGGTCCTTACTTGATTGCGTGGTCGTATCACATATGTTAACACTTCACTGTTTGATGGAGATATTAACAAGTGACAAGAGTCTCTTGGTCTATGGACTTTAAAGAAGAGAAGCTCTTCTATATTATTTCATTTGGTCCTGCCAATATTTATTAGATCATGCAGGCTGCAGGCTGCCAGCAAGAGAAAGACAACACAAACATTTTTCAGGGTTATGCTCATCTGTATCCCAAAGAAGGGTCACTAAACAATCGATGGTAGAAGAATATAAGTAAGATGAGTGTTTTCTACCACAGCTTAGAAATTCATTATTTGATACAGTTTGCTGCAGACCTCCTTGGAGCTTTTTTCACTTAAAGATAATTTATGACAAGAACAGAGAGGTTCTTGAAAATGCTATAGCAACTGGAGCTGAATGATGCCACTCTGGCACTAGATGCATAGTCACCAGAGGCCAGTAAAAAGGAAGTTTGCATTTGTATGAAGAACTGTATTAGTTAAGCATTCATCAGTGTTGTATAAAATATTCATATTACTTGTTGGTGGAAGATTAAACAAAAAAACTTCAATAATTAAAATGGCTTATTCCCAGGAGTGGGGGGTAGGGAAAAAGTTGGTCCTCTGCAAGTTTGCAAAAGGGCTTGTCTATTCACTTTTTGTGTAGCGGCAAACAAAAGAGGAGTGCATACTTTATAGGCTCCACTTGTTTGACCACTATTCTGTTATAGCTTTTATCTGTGCTTTACCAGTAATCAGGTCTCTGAAGCATGTGCTGTATTAAAGGGAAATATATCACATACAGAAAATCTCCTTAATAATTGTTGGCAAGTGTCTTACTAGAAAAAGCCATTTAAAGCATTTTGATAGGTGCCATAAATGCTATCAGTCATAAATATTGACTGACTGGTCTTAGCAATATGTGAAGAATTATAATGAGAGAGGATCTCTTTAAGTTTGTTATTGTAATAGTGTTATAGCTAATTTTATTGCTTTTTGTTGGAAAGCTAGTGCACAATGTGAATAATTCCATTTGTAATAAACTTGCTCATTAATAACCAATGATAGAACATTTTTTAAAAAAGTGGCAGAGAAGTTGCTTGCCTGAATTTCTCTATGCACCATTTTGCAAAAATGTTAGGTGCATTCAAAAGTTTGAACATATATATAAAATGAATTTTGTAAATAATTGAATAATTTGTTAATAACAAACATACAGATTTTGGAAGTGCAAATGCATAATCTTAGCAATAGAAAGTTGTTGTAACATTTTCAGCTGCATTGAGGTCCCTCATTAGTACAGAGCATTTATTCATACACTTATGTGTAGACACACATATTTTTGTGTAAACAGTAAGATTATTTACTAATAAGCATATAAAATGCGGTGGCTGTTCTAAACTGATTGTTATTTATGTGAGTAGACTCTTGCCAAGTATTTTTATCTGTGGTTCTCAGATGTAATCTGTATTAGTTTGAATTGTTTTAATTAGTTTGAAAGTATTGTTCACTTCTTATTGAAGTGTCTGGAGTTAATTGCCTTATATTGTTATAATTTTTATTACAATAACAATGAAGATGCCAGGTAGGAATTTAGGGCCCAGATATTCTGGAAACATCACAAACACAGAACAAAATACGTTCTTGCTTTTGTCTCAGCAATAATTACCTTTTTCTATAGTGTAGTATTTTTTTATTGTATACGGTCATATTGTGTATGCGTGGAATAGAGATTATAAATTTCCAGAGGTTTCAAATTACTCCTGCCCTGGGCAAGAGACCACACCTTTGAGAGATGTTCAAATAAGAATCTTTGTGCAGATGCCCAAAGTCTCTTAGAGACTTTGTGGTTGTGCCAATCCTTCAAATTGTTGGGGAGCTTCTGTGGATTACTAAGTACCCTTAATTTCTATCAATTGCAGTAAACAGGGGAAATGAAAAATAAATAAAACTGTAGACTTCAAAATGCATTTGAAGCCTTTCCAAGTGACAGCTTGCAATGTCCTAAATTGGTGACTACTCTGGATTTGTTATGAGTTAATTTACCTTGATGTTTCTGGAAGTATCACTCTCCCTGTGTACTAGTTCAAAATTTTCTTCATTACTTGTTAATTCAAAATACATTTTTTTATTCTAAAATGCTGATTTAGTCTAATCAATGATCAGTACCTTGTCTTTCTCTTTTCCTGTCTTTTTTAAAACAGATCTGTTTAACTGGTTGCTTTTGCTACAGGTTATTATTTTGGTGTGGCAGCACTACCAAAATTCCACCTCCTCTATGCAGAGCTGAATGACCTTCCCAGTGCCACCATCATGACTGACAGCTTCCTTCCCGAAGCTGAAACCAGAGGCTGTTGAGGTAAGGCTGGTAGGGCAGTCCAGAGGAGCAATGCCCACCCCGCAGGTACTGGGGCTCGCTGTTAGATCCCTCCAAAGCTGCCTCTTTTCCAGGTTGAACAAACCACAGTCCCACAATCTTTCCTTACAGAGCAAGTGCTCCAACCCCTGACCATCTTTCGGTGGTACTTTGCTGAACTCTCTCCGGCTGATCATTACCTTTCTTGTACTAGTGCACCCAAAACTGGACAAAGCATCTAGATGTGGTCTCCTAGGGCTGAGTAGAAGGGAATAATCATTCTCCTTGGTCTACTGGCTGTGCTCCTGTGACTGTTGCCCTGGATGCTGTTGTGCAGGGGCACACTGCAGGCTCATGTTCAGCTCATGGCCTACCAAGACCACCAGCTATTCTGAGGATCAGAGCTGCTCCCCAGCCTGGCAGCCCCCAGCCCGTACTGCTGCAAGGAGCAATTCCTTCCCAGAGGCTGGACTTCACATTTGTCCTAGTTGCATTTCGTAAAGTTCCCATTTGCCTGTTTCTCCAGCCCATCTTAGGTCCCTTCTGGTGACAGCCCTGCTCTCAAGTGTATCAACTGGTCCCACAAGTTTGCTGTCACCTCACACCTAATGAGAGTGCACTCTGCCATCTGCTTCAGAGCATTGATAAAGGTGGTTAACAGGACAGGTCCTGTAATAGATCCCTGTAGTGCTCCATCTGTTACCAGCCTCCAGGTAGAGCATGACTCATTAATCACTACCTTCTGAGCCTGATCATCCAACCAGTTATCCGTTTGTCCAACAATCTAGACCATAACATCTCACCCTGGATACAAGAATATTTTGGAGACTGTCCAAAGCCTTGCTAAAGGCAAGGTAAATGACATCCACTGCACTCCCCTCATCCACAGATCTAGTCATTTCATCATAGAAAACAATCGGGCAAAGCATGATTTTATCTGCTGACTTTGCAGTTGCCACCTTCTTCATACACCCATAAATGAATTCAAGGAGGACTCATTCTGTGATTGTCCTGGAAATCAAAATAAGGACTGTACTTTCCCAGATTGCCCCTTTGGCCTGTTTTGAAGGTGGGTGCAGGATTTGCCCTTCTCTAGTCATCGTGGACCTCCCCCTGATCTCCATGACCTTTCAAAGATGACAGAGAGCGGCCTCACTGTGATACTGGCTATAATACAGATTCCAACATAGATAAGAGGAATGATGCCCTAAAACCCTTAAAAAAATATGAACTTTTTTGCTGTTCAAGCCACAATTACATACTAGGAAATAATAAATAGTTTCAGTGTAGGGAATTAGTTCAACAGGACAATTTGGGTGATTGTCATCACCCTGTCAATAGCCTGGAAGAAGCCCTTTCAATAGCCTGGAAACAGCCTTTTATAAAGAGTGGAATTATATGGAAAGTGTTAAAGAGAGTCTCTTTCTGAATGCTCTTTATTCTGTCCCTCTGGATTCTTCTTTACATATGTTCATTGAGACATTGAAGTTTTTTTCACTATTGAACCAGTGCCACTATGAGAGGATGAATCGCATCCCCTTTTGAGTCATACATTATCAATATAACTGCTAGGTATGCATTGACTGAAACGTGCAGCTCTATTAGGACCAGTTCTTTCTTGCGTAGAGAGATGCCTCATCACAGCATACATATGTATATGCATAGTCATTCTTCAGATTAGCCATAGCCACATCTTTGTAAAATGCTTAATTACCAGAACACAAAACACAGATTACATTTCCTCCCTTAATCAACTTCAAGATACAGTCGATTCTGCCTTGGGACTGGAAGATCAATGTGATGACATCTTGAGATCCCTTCCAGCCCTATTACCCTTGTAATAAACAGGAAACAAAGAAATCCAATTGCCATCTATGTGTGCTTGGATTTCCTGCGTTTCCAAACATGAATGAGAAAAGTGATACTTAGCCATTGCTACTGAATTATCTTTAACTATACATGTAATAGTCAGTCAAAGACTGAATTGTCTTTAACTGTACAAGTAAGTCAGCCGAAGAAGACGAACACATTGTTATTTGAAAGTAGCGTTGACAATGCAGTAGTGCTCAACTACTCTTAAGTCCTTAGAGAAAATGTTTATTTTGAAAGATAAAAAGATATTCCAGTGGTATCCCCCCCAGCCACATTCTTAAAAAAAAATTATTCTAAACACAACCAGGGATGCATTATTTTTCAAGGGAAGCTGTAATCTAATATCAAATGCTTGAGTCTAACTGGACATTATATATCGGAAATGTATGGATAATCTGTGAATATTATGAGTGCTATCTGCTATTAAGCTAAATATTAAATGCACAGTTTGTACAGTGTGGCGTTCAATTATCTTAGAGTCTCTGGAATTCCTTGTCTTTCTTCAGTAGCTGCAAAAGAACCCTAAAAGACTGGCAGCTCAAGTGCCTCACTTTTAGGCAGCTAAAGTGTGGTGGAATGAAACCTGTCTCTAGAAATAATGTGTAGTTCATTGACGTTCTAAGCTGAGATGCTGAGCTGTAAGCTAAGCTGGACTGAGGCACAAATACATATCCTGTTCTGATACGTTGGCTAAAGCGGTGGTTACCTCTGACATGGGAACTGGTGTAGTAAACCCCGCTATAGGTATAGTCCAGAGAGCTTGAAGCAACAACTCTAAAAGTACTGCAGTTATTTCAGCTTGTCTGTCACAGCCCTTAATGACACAGATGTAACTGCAGAGCAAAAAGTACTGATTTCTACTCAAGTTTGTAAAATGGGAATCATATGTTATTAAAAGAATAAGAAACAGCAATAATGATCCTTAATGCTTGTGTGTGGGTGCTCTCCACATATCACTGATACCAATATATGCCTCTGCCCTTACATGCAAAGTACGGCCTCCAAAGTGTCATCTGCTCCGCGGTTTTTGAAAGGTCTATGTGTGATCCACTAGGTGTCAGGGCACTGCACGCAGTAGCATCCTCACAAGATCAGATACACGGTGGGTTTCCCTGATCCACGCTTGGCTCATGTGGAGTTTCCCACCAGCCAGGTCTTGGCATGGCTGGTAAAGGAACTCAGGAGTAGTCCTGCCAACAAGCCGGACCCTCACTTGGATGCCATGACATGGAGACTCTAGGCAGATACTCTCTTTACCTCAAGATGACTTCTAGTATGTGTTCAGCTTTGCAATAAATCAACACTTGCACATTGTCTGTGCAAAATTAATAAAGGGATGGAGCTACCTACAGATGACAAATTTCCAATTCAGATCAGTGCTGAAATCTAATAAATGTATGAAATCCAATAAATGTAAAAACAGGGATTTCACCTGCAAGGCATCCCACAAAAAAGAAGAGGCGCAATTTATCATATGTCAGGTTTAGTTATTTCACAACAGCCACATAATGATTATATCTCAGTTACAAGTATTAAAATGTCCTTTGGCTAGTTTCAGATTCTGTTGTGGTTCATATGCTGGCAAAACAAGAAGAAACTATATCCAGTTTAGGATATGTTTCAGGTTGCCGTACTTGCACAATAGAATGCTGGTACATAGTCTTAAGTCACATAGGCTCTAAGAAAATATCAGCATATGAACAATATGTCCACTGCTTAGTGGCTACTTTTGTTTTGCCAAAAAAGAAGGGACATGAACATATGCTCAAGTTTTCCATCAAAGTGAGGGCATGAATGGCTGTCCTAGTTTATTAAATATGTTAAGAGAGGAAGTTAATAGGTAATTTGTAGTTAATTTCAAGTTCCTTGTTAAGTTTAAGGTGCCACATGGCACTTGCTCTAACAGTCAGAAGGTAGCATTTCTAGCTAAGTGCTTCCAACTAATTTTAACCAATTGTTCAGTCACACTTAATAACATATTTCAACTATTGATGTATGTGTGCTAAAGTGTTAAAATTAATTCTTAGTGAACTCTAAATGTTGGCAGAGCCACTGCAGGAGATTATTGTGAACTTCAATTTGAGACCATTTGAGTTATAAAGTGATTTCAGATTTCTTACCCTCTTAAAAAGCAAAACATCTGCTCAGTACTGGATAGCGTACGTGAACTGTAAGGTCTGTATTAAAACATCAGGAAAAAAAATTAATGACATGTTTTATTGATTTTATGGTGTCTTTCATGGGTCCTTAATCTGTACTCCAGGGAAAAGACTAACCTGCAGAAGGGCCAGAAGGTTCAGGAATACTTGGATTCAGCGGTCCAAAGTCTTTCAGATAGGATCTCAGTAGCTGTGCCTGCTAGCCAAGTGGCAACCCTGAGCATTGCTTGGGTCTGTAATGCCAGACTAAATTCCAGTAGACAAAGCTCAGCTACTTAGGGTTTGTGTAAGATGTGAGGAATCGTGAGTCATCTCTGAATTTACAGCAAAACATCAAATATGCATATACATGCAGATGCAGACAAGGTATATATGGTAAAATATGGAACTGTGATCATTTATTATGCTTCTATGATTATTGCACTTACCTCCTACATTTCCATCTCCTGAGCAGCCCTTGATTGCCACAAAAAAGATACAAACTTCCAGAAAAATATTTTCCTCTCAAAATTAAAGTATCACTCAGTAATCCTCTCTGCAGTGGGGGAGAGTACCAGAAAGCATGGCAAAACCCAGGAGGATAAGAGTCAAGCAGGCCTGGCAACTGAAGTTGAATATCTTTAGATAAATACTTGCGGTCACTTCTAAAAGCTGCAACTCCCTGTAACAGCAGCTGTTCTAAAAGTAATTAAATCAACTTGACACTAAATATAGCCCCAAAGAATGTTTAAAGGATTTCTAAAATAATTTTGAAGTGTTTCTTATTTGCTGGAAATTAGAAATTACTTCAATTAATACAAAAATATACTCCAACTGAGGCTATAAATATATACATATATATTTAGGCTATATGTATATAGGATATATATATTTAGGCTATAAATATTTTAAGCTATGTATATTTTTATATATGCACATGTATACACACTGAAGAGTTTACAGCGATTCTTACAGAAGAATGTCACATCTTTAAAGGTCAATAAACAATATAAGGGTTTCAAATCGTGGCCATTAAAAACAACCCTCTAGGCAAGCATTTCCTTTTTTCCCCTGTGGTTAAAGTTTACAGGCCAAAATTGCGGTGGGTTTAATCCTGGACAGATTGCCAGTGGACGACCTTAACCCTGGAGTACCTCAACCCTGGAGTACCTAACAGTGCAGTGCCTTGCCCCAGTAATAATAAAGAGAAAGCCCCAGCTAGCTCTGGAACTTGCTTTAGGTCCTGGAAACACCCCTGATACCAACCCCTAAAGGCGCACAACAGTCCTATTTGCCTTTATTCACTGTAAGGACTAGAAATATCTATGCTGCAAGCATGGCAAGGCAGCTAATCCCCTCTCCTGAAGGTGGCTTCCCGACAGCTGACCCCATTCCAGGTACGTCCCTTTCATCACAAGATTGCTGTGCACCACAACAGAGGAAGAGGCAAAAATTGGTTTCATAAGTATGAGCTTTACAGGGAGGGAAAGGAACGCATATTAAAAACCTAATGTTTTTTAAAAATCTCCTAAGACCCATATGGCTATGCTATTACCACATCATTGAACAGAGCAGGAAACAAAATATAAAAGCATCACTTTAAACCTGTAGTTAGGGTATTAGGGGTCTGATCCAATGCCAAGGGAAGACAATAGGGAGGGTTTGTATCAAATGCTGAATGCCCTCAGCCTATCAAAGGGATTATGGACCATTTGATGAATCTGTGTCATCCTGTGCTGGACCATGCTAATCTTATTGTGCCATTTCAATTGTGGTAAACATGCAGCTGATGCAAACATATATAGGACTTACATTTTTTTCCAAATCCCAAAGGATTTACTGAAGGAGATGTAAAACTTCCCCTCCTTCTTGCATATCTCAGTATTGCAACTTACTGAAACATTTAAACTTCAGAATTTCTTCATAAAAAGTCTACATCAATTCCCTTACTTAGTTAATAAAACCAAACTCTACCAAATCAAATAGGATACTTGATTCTTCCGTCACAGAAAATATTTTACCCATTATTGAAAAGTTGTCTTATATAAAGGAATTCAATTTTTTTTTTTGATTGGCATTAGACTCACAGACAGACAGAAATAAGCTGCCATTCTTCCATTTGATAGCCAGACGCTGCCAGTTGTTGCTAGGGCAGTCATGCTGTTAAATTAGGTCTAATGAACGAGTAATTGCTTTAGGTATAGTGAACCATTTCAAAGAAAACAAGGATTCTAATTGATTTGCAATTTGTTTGGCACATTGCATTGTCTGGGGCTATTGATTAGTCTTCTGGATTTCACACTGCATGTGTTTCCCTTTATTAAGGGAATAACAGGTTACTGATTACTTTCCTTCTGGGTTTAATGTAGCGGTTAATGTCTACTTTGTTCTTGTGTCATGTCACAGGCAAGGAAGGAATAATATGCAAGTGGGTGGCCCTTTGCTAAGAAACTCCCCTGCTGCTTTGAGCTGTGTACTCTAAGACATGCTGAAAAGCAGATCAAGAGAAAGGGTTAGAATAGCAGGACTCACAAGTTATGGCCTGAGTCAGGCTAGACCCAGGCTAGAAACTTGGCTTTCCTTCGCTATCAAAGCACAACACAGTATGAAGCGGTTGGTGGTAGATTTGTTCTTGTTTGATTATGTGTCTCTATATAAGGAAACATGCTATAGTTTTATATGCCTCGGTTTATATACAGCAGCATCTTAAATAGAGAAGCTTACAACATATTTATCCTTTTACTGCAAGAGATTTACTCCATAGCATAAATACTCTGGGGAGCATGCCATTGCACATTTTAAATCTATCTTGGTTTGCAAAAAAGTGAGTTCATTTAATTAACAGCTTTGTTCCTTTCATAGGTCAACTTTTTATAATACAGTTAATGTATATTAAAGTGTAATTAATTTCTAATTTCTTAACATCCTTAGCTACAAATGTAATCCTTAGCACATCTTTAACAGGTACGATCGTAAAATAAAACAGGCTTTGTTGTTCTAAAATTGATCGTGGCTCTGGAGATTATTTAGCTTTGTATTTTGTGCCCCTGTGTTGGCAGCCAGTACAAATGAAATTAAATATAGGCATTTAGATTACTTACAGGGTCTAAGGAATCATGATTTTGTGTCCTTACTATGTGTCTTCCTCTCTCAGAGGTATCAGCCATGTAACATTCATGTATCTGAAGATCTCAGCATAAGCCTGATCCAAAGCCTGTTGATGTCAACAGTAAACCTCTCATTGATTTTCAGAAGCTTTTGCCGGTGAGCCCATCAACTTTCTTGATTTACCTCTTGAGAACCCATACACCATTTCAACAAGTAACATAAGTTTCATTGCCAGGTGAGCCACAATGCAGTGCTCTAAGTGCCCTAAAGCTCCAGGTAGCACCAGTGGCACCAAGTGAGCAATCTCAAAAATCTAGACTTCGCTCCACGTGCCAGGATTTGAAATTTCTAATGCTGTAAAGGTGTTTTTGCTGAGTTGTTATTAAAATAATTATCTCTAAATTGCCTGCACACTATGGTTGGGGTTTTTTTTCTAAAAAGGACTATGATACATCTCTGAAACACAACATTAGTCATGTTCGTTTTATTCCAAAGATAAATTTAAAATTTGGTAGCTCATGATCTTTCATGATCTAGAAGCTGCTGATTTCTAAGTGTTTGCAGTGGGATATAGAGCAGCTGTGACTTACCTTGAATTCATCCTGAATTTCAGGTCATCCTAAATGTTTTAATTAAATCAGTTCCACACTTTCAAATCCCTGTTAGACTGAAATTAATTAAGCCCTTGGTCTTATAGGCAGAAACAGAATAAATAGTCTCAATAATGTAAACAAAAATAACAGCAGCCACAAAAATATTTTGGTATCATGTTTGGCAACCATTTGGCATTCACCAGGTACAGAATACAGTGTTCTAAAATTGTCACAGCTGTTCCGGGATGCCCTATGTAATTCATTTTTGCTACCCTGTTCACAAATGATGAACCATTGTATACCAAACGTATATACCAAATACCAGATGTATACCCAAATAACTCTTATAACTTAGCAGATAGTAATCTATTTCTTTCTATATTCTATGATCTTAT
Organism: Burhinus oedicnemus; assembly: GCA_008921705.1. Taxonomy (NCBI): domain Eukaryota; kingdom Metazoa; phylum Chordata; class Aves; order Charadriiformes; family Burhinidae; genus Burhinus; species Burhinus oedicnemus. The sequence continues at coordinate 5,164,628 of VFFE01009207.1, forward strand.
GACATCAGCATGCCCAAGCCATACAAAATGTGTACTTAGGTATACATTAAATTGGTAATTAAATATATTTTATACCATGTGGGTGACCTAGTGTAATTGTAAAGTAAGAGAAACCGTAACATCTTATTCCCCTGTGTTTGTATTTTAAGCCTTATATGTGGTGGGGGAAGTCTGGGATGGGAGCAAGATGGTGCAGCCATTCAACAGTTATGGTGGACTACAGGTTTGAGGCTAGCAATTTGAGGAACTTGCAGAGACAATGCAAGAGAGTTGAGACATTAATGTCTCTCGCTTCCCCCAGCCTTTGACTCAGTAAGATAAACCTGAAAAGGAACACTTTCAAGCAGAAATGCTGACAGGAAAAGTATCAGTAGCTATTGAGAATAAAGATTAGAGTCCAAGTCCGTTTACAACCTTTAAACCAGATTAGAGATTAGCAGTATAGAAGCAAGTATTCTAACATGATACCACTTGAGCCTTCCTAAATGGCACGTTACAGCTGATCATTTGGACCACTGTGTGCTGTTGGAGAAACTCAAGATGGCTTTAATGGGGATGATCTGAGCTGATCTCTTTCAATAAACTATACACACAGAGGTAGATTGCTGTGTTAAGATGACAGATTTCCCCCCAGTTCAGGGAAGTCTTCTATGTGCTCTGTATGTGTATTTAAGCTTTTCATTTCCTCTCGCTACTTTGTTCCGACCAGGACTGAGATACAGCATTTAATTCTCAACAAAATGATGTGGAATGTGACAATGAAGCAATGATCAGAAGTGATTCTACTTTTCACCTTTAGTTGTAGGGCTTGCTGTGGAATGAAGGCCATGGGATGCATCACAACTAACAGATACTTTACAGACAAATTCAAGAGCCAACACATTGTCAGTAAGGTTATTATGTAGTTGGTGCGTTCCAGTGAAATCTTTTTTTCTGCTTAGTAGGGGGACTTACAGGGGAAATTCTGTTTCCTAAATCTTCTTCTAAATCTTCTTCTCTTGGGTTCAAATAGTAAAGTTTTATGCCTAGGTCCACGAAGTTGCATATGCTATGGGGTGGTCCAGGATTGGGGCCTCTTAGCATCCAGTAAAGAACCTGGCTGCCAAAGGCCACACCTCCCTTCTGACTATATGAAGGGCTGTGTAGAAAAGACAGCTGCATGTGCCCAGATTTCACCATGAAATGGGGTTTCCATGTATCCAGGGAAGTCATTAGGCCTGACAAAAGAATTAATGTCAATGCCCCTGTGGAGAGTGTTCCACTTTTTAGAAAAGAATTGAAAACGTGCTGGGACAGAGAGAAGGAATGTGAGATCCATGACAGCTGAGCCTAGCACTTAGGATAATTGCCCAGATCGAAGAAGTCCTGAACTCCCTCCTCCTGAGGATTTTTCTGTAGTTTATCTAACAGGTACAATTCACTGAAGAACTGAGTCTCCTCTTTTCTAGTTAGTTAAATTCCCTAATCTTTAGAAGCACCTGTGAAAATGTACAAACAGTGGACATTTACCTATGGAAACCAAATTCAAAGGCCAGCACCTATTCAAAGTTTTTTGTCTCTGACACACATTTCCTGGTGAACCAGACTGCGAAAAATTGTACCAGGGAGAAAGGTAGCACTTGTGACACAGTCTCCTACTTCAGTATCAGAAGCAACAAAAATAAGTGTGTATCAATGCCTCAGCTACCCAACACATCACTCAGTATGTTAATGTAAGTCCTTCTTCTTTTGTGGGTGAAGCTGAAATGTAAGTTTGTGAACTTTGCATCAGCCCTGACTAGCAGAGTTAAAATCCCACTCTCCTGTGTACTGGACTCTGCCTCAGAGGATGCAGGTAGGATATATCTACCTTGTGAGTCACTGCGAAGCTCAGCTTACCACTACTGCTTGTCATTAACAACAGAAAGATTCTTCTTAGTGTGATATAAACAGCAATCTAGACATACACAGATTCTTTCCAGCTAAAATTCAGGTTTCTAGAGGCATTGACTGCCTGTGGCTTTAAGACAGAACCTTTGAGGATTGCCCCCTTTGATGTAGATACTTAAAGCACCCATGAGTGGCTAATTCTTTCCGTGGCTATAGAGTTTAGTTTCTCAGCTGATGTATACAAAAATATTTTCACTGAAGTCCACAGAGGTTATGGTCGTCAAGATGACCTTAAATATCAGATAGCTCCTCAGAAATGGAATGCATTTTCTATTCTCATTTTCATTAGTTGTTCTCCGTCACCCATTGTAATATCACGTGGAAGCCACAGAACAACTGAGCCTAGTGTGCTGGGTACAGCCGCAACACGCCTGACTGAGATCCTTCCTCTTGTAACTGATCCTTCTCCCATTATTGCCTTAACCAAAGGCTTGGACTCCATACTTCAGTCTCACTCTCCTACCTCACTCTGTCTTCTTTGGGAAAATCACCGCAATCCCAGAGAAAGTTTTTATTGCTTCTTTCTGACTCCATCTGTGTTGAGCTTTTTTATTAAAATTCAAGGTCAGAAATTCAGTTGCTGAAACAGCTTACTCCTCTCTAACATGGCTTTGCCGGTTAGTATGCACAGGAGCAAATCACATTTTAAAATATTTTAAAAACATGGAGGAGCTTTAAAGAAGTCTTTAAAAAACTGGTCTTGGTTTGGTGCCAGCTACAGATGCCATGCTGATTACAGAAGATTACATAAATTCCCCAAGCTTTATTATCCTTTCACTTACACCTATAAACTTGGGAAGAATTCCACTGGAGTCACCGGAGTTACACAGATCTAAGCCTATGCTAGAGAAGAATACGGCCCTTCTAGTTAGCAAGCTACCTGTGTTTTCAGTGGGTCCAGTTATCTCTACCTATCCACTAATATAAAAAAAAATACCAAAGCATAACATGCAGGGTATGATCTGTCTATGTAAATACTTCAATCTTCATTGATTTCAACAGAGTTGCACAGATTTATGTGTCAGCTGAATTTTTACTTGAGTATGTAGGCAAAAAATCGAACTCTTTCGCATCTTTGCTGTAGCACATTACTGAGATTTTTATACAGTGTGTATTGCTAGCTCTGGAAGCCTCTCTGTAACAATGGCTTAGAACGAGGGGTAAGATGTTCAAGGAAAAGCCATGTATGTGCAGAAAGAGCTTTCTCTGCTATACAATTGCATATCCTGCCAGTTTCAGAGACCTTTTGAGCCTGAGGCCACATGAGCAGATCATGGGTACTGCTGGGGACCTACCTGCTATGAATCCAGCCATTTCTTCTTTCAGTCTATTTAGCCACTTGCCCCATGCCATCCTGTGACAATGAGTTCCACAGCTTAATTATGCACCATAAGAAAAACTCATTGCTTTTGAGCCTTTTAAACTGGGTGATTTTATGGGGTGCCCCTCAACTATTTTTTAAGAAGATGCAATTAGGTTTTTTCACTCATTTTCTCCACACTACCTATAAAAGTATAAGCCTCACCTATATCCCAGTCGGTCACGTTTTCCGTACTGATCGGTCTGTTTAGTTTTTCCCAATTTGAATCATACCACACCATTGCTCATCCTTGTTGAATTTATTTTCTGTCTACTGTTACTCTCTTTTGAGGTGGCTTACAAGACCGATATACAGTATTCAAGATGAAGGCATACCATTAATTTGCGCATGATAGTCCTTACTCTTTTCTGGGGTTTGGGTTGTTTTTTGCGTCAGGGTTGTTTTTTATTTCTACAATATGGATCATACGCTAGTGATGATTCTGAAGGATTCCTAGGAGGATTGCGAAGGCCTTTGTAAATCAAACAGCTCCAGGGATAACACCACCACATGTTCACATGAAAGCGGGGAGAGGTTGGTATATTCCGTGCTTCTTTTTTGTGTTATTTAGCTGACAGTAGCAACAAAGAGAATTAGAATTTTGTGACCTGCCAAGTTTCCTCAGACTGCCACCAAGAGCTCCACAACCAGTGCCCAGGAACCAACGACTGGGAACCCAATTGCAAAGAATAATTCAAAGTAATTTTTCTGAAAAGTTGGGATGATCCTACGTTCTACCAATGTAAAAAAGCCTTAATACCTTCACTGTGGTCCCAAGCTCTCAAATAAGATGAGAAGTTCTTACTCTACACAAGAATCATGTATTTCTTGAACAATACAAAGTTGAGAATAAAAACAAATTTGTTCCTTCGAAATTGCCTAGTGAAGCAGTTGTTTCATACTGCCTGTTGAACATTTGGGTAGACTGATTCAAATGTTAAAGCTGTGTTCAAACCAGAAAAAATAAAAATAATAAGCTGTCAGAATAATTACTAAGAACATACAAGGATTATACAAAGTAAACTGCAGCCTGCAAAAAGAGAATTGCATGTTAGCTAATTGTTAATTTTAGCAATTGCAATGGCTAATTACTGTGGCACACATTGACTATTAGCATGATGCCCCAGCACCTGCTTTCTCCAATGAACAGATTTCTTCATTGCTCGTGCAGGAGCAAAATGTGTAATTATTGGCCATCATTGGGGCGATTTTTCAGTGATTCTTTTGTGTGATGTGAATGACGCATAATGACATATTTTATTAGAGGGCAAATAGCTGTTTGTTAATGGAAATGATTCGAAATCCAAGAAACTAGGAGCTAGGAGCATGTTTTCAGTATCAGCATGAATTCAAATGTATTTTCTTTTAACTCTTTATAAAAGAAGCATAGAAATCAAATCTAAACTTAGTATAATATATTTAATGATATGTGCAAACACAGCATTGATTAATTGCCTCAAATGTTTTCAATGCTACACCATTTCATTTGTTACAGCAGTCTGCTAAATTTATGCATTTCTTATTTAAACTCTTCTTTCCTGGGCATATAGTGTTAGCAAGATTATGTGGCTTGTTCCTCATTTACTGGGAAAAAAAAATCATCTTTGTAACTTAAGCAACAATTATGGGCTTTATGAGGCACATTTTCATTGCACACATTGTAGAACACAGTGCACTGGCATTATTATTCCTGAAAGTACATGCTTGAATGTATCTATCAAGACCCAAATGTCAGCTACTGAATAGATTATGCATAGTTATCCAAAACAGAATATAGATACATAAAATCTCAGCAACAGAATACTCAATTTCTGAGAAAAGATTTTTATTAGATAATCTGCACAATACTTCTGAAGAACAATGCAAATGAAAAAAACACATATGAACCTTAGACTACAGTGGTGTTTAAAATAGCAAACTGCTTTGTCGTTTTTGAAGGACAGGTTATGACTAGAATAAGAAAGCCCATCTTTTCATTTTGGTTTTATTTGAATACTGTTCAAAGTTGACAAAAGGGGTTACTAGGGGACATAGTTTGCTGAATTCCACTGATATAAATCTAGACTAACTTGATGGAAAGCAATGAAGTGACTTTGGCTATCCAAGGAAAGTAGAAGCCTTGCGAACCTCTGTGAAACTTTTAACAATAAGTAGGAAACCTAAGCCTCTTCTAGACTCTTCAGATAATGAAGCCAAAAATATAACATTACCTTAGAAGTATAGTAATAAGATACTTTTTGGCACGACTCTGATTTCCTTCCATTTTGACAAAGATCCAGTCACTGAACTTTGATTGAATTTGACCCAATTTACAAACACACGAGTCAGATGAAATTCAGAACTAATGGATGCATGTGAAGTGACTGATTGAAGTAAATTCAGTTTTAAAAGCATATTCAAATAAATAAATAAATAAAACACGCACATAGTAGGTGTAATACGAAGATAAAGGATCGTATCTTTCACATTTCTTCTACAATTGCACATGAAACATGCAACACATTTTAAAACAGCAGCTTCAAAGGCCACCATAAGAAAATTAATCCAACTCTACATAGACTGAAAATCTGGCTTGTCCCATATACTGAGCCTGAGTTATTTACAAACTTGAGGAAGAAACTATGAATGGGCACTTCCTCTTCTCCCCCAGGGCCTATAGCTTCTCTGCTGTTGCAAGATGTAGATAAGTTTGGTATTCAGGTTCACTGTTTGACCCATTAAACTGGTATTGAGGTATAATTTGTGTGTTTTCCCAGTACGGTTGCACATAGAATGGGGTTCATTTCCACAAGTTTGAATAAATTTATCCAGTTCAGTGAACCTGTTGTTAAGCTTAGCAAAACTCAGTAGGTGGCTTTAAGTCCTGTAATTAGCCCATTACATAAAATCTGTACTTTAGATTTTTGCACATTGGTTAATAAGTATAACGTGCTTCGTATATATAAATAACATTACATTAAATGATGCAATATAAAGGAATTAAAGGCCAAAGTAGTTAAATAAAATACTTGAAGGAGATCTCAAATTAGCATGTTTAATTCCAACTCATTGAACAGGAAAAGGCTTTAGCCTTACTGTACCAGTTCCATACAATGTGTAGAATAGCAGATATTTAGTCTCCATTTTACATAAGGTCGCTGTCATCCCTGACCTCTGTGTGACTTTGAAAAATGTTCTAATTAGCCTGTTTCTTTTAAAATCTAATCATTACAATGTCTAAATATAGTCACGAATTACCAAGACAGCACTTGCCTCAACAATTTTTCATAGTTTGTACATAGCTAATTAATTCTTGATCCTTAATTTTTGCTTTCCAAATGAAATATGTGAGGAAAATGAAGTCTACAGCTAATTAACCCATGCAATGCTTACTGTTTCATAGTTAAAACACTTACCTTAAGGTTCAAGCTTTTTAGTAGCTGTAAAAGCAAAACAAAGCTTTGAATTCTACTGCAATAGGTCAAAGTTCCACTTCAATCTGACAGATTATTATATTTGTGATTTTTAAATGTTGAACAAATTATGTAACCAAAATCCAAGACTTCAGTTTTTCTTCAAATCTATTGATGAATTCCATTATATGAATTAGTATTTTGAAAAGTAATGTTACATATATAACCATTATCTTTTTCCAATTTTTTTTCTTTTTCTGTATAATGAATACTATGTAACATATAGCCCTCTTCAGAGATTCAAAGTTATCAATGCATGAAGAAATATATTTGACAAGTTTTGTATAAATGCACATATGCATACTTAGATCTATCTATCCATATATATACACACACACATATATATATATAGGGAAACAAAATAGTATTTTGGAGTTATATGAAATACTCAGAATTAATACTGCAGCCAAAGGAAACTTGCTCAGATTTGATCTCCTGAAAAACTCAATAGTCCTGGACAGTTTGCCAAGATTCATAAATACACAGCTTCTAGTGGATGAACCTGTCCTTACTTAGGTGTTTCTACTCAATTAATAGTAAATCAATGGTTTCACTTGATCTCAACCTGAAGCTAGATCTCATTCAAAACCCAGATCTCATTCATTTGTAATTTTAGGATTCATCAGCAAATTCACAGAAAAAGCCTGGATAAACATCTTTATGATGCTCCACAAAAAGAAAAGATTGAAAGTGACAAATTTCACACATCTTGTTATGCTTATTGTGACATGGGAAATAAAACTATCCCAATTTCCAGTTGTGTTCTGTTTATCGTGGGCCATTCTATACCATCACCTTTGAGTGCCTTTGACTTTTTTCCCATTTCATTTATTGCAACTGCCCCCTGTACTGCTCTGTAGTTGTTGCTAAATTTTTCATTTTACTAACAATCTTAGTTGCGATTGCTTCTTTATATACATATCTACATTGTCTTCTTTTTTCTCATATACATTGACACCTGGAGGATTTTTGTCCTTTGGCCAGACGTTGGAGCTAATTCCATTCTTAGTCATACAGGTACATTTCCTGCTGGTTTCATACAGAGCTGACATCATAAAATTGGAGTAAAATTTGACCTCTGCTATACGCAATTATATTTCTCATAGAACTATCTGGACTATGTTTGGCGGTAACAGAAATGTTGAAGAAAATATCACATACAGTGTTAATACATCAGAAGTAAGACTAAGAGGTGGAATGACTTGCATTGATTGAGTATTCTGCAATTTGTGCAAAATTAATCGATTCAACAGTTCAACGGTTTAAAAAAAAAAAAGATAAGAAGAAACTGCAGGGAGGAAAACAATCAGTAGAAGACCCAAGACAAGGTGGATCTTCCTTAACCTGTTTCATCCTGATATATTCCCAGCCCTCCATCCTGTCTTGTAAAATACATGTCCTTTGGTTACCTCTGAAGGCCAGGTTAATGCTCTGCTTTTCCAACATCTGTTTAGACATTTTTTTTTCTGACAAATTTGAATCGAATCTGTTAAGTACACCATCAATTACACTTCTTTACACTATGGATCTGCTTAAGTGAAAGAGTTAGGAGGTCGCAGTGTATGGGTTATTTTTGTGAATGGCATACGTGATTCAGTGTCTTAATTGACCATGTGCATGAAGTCTACTTGTGGGGAAAAGTTACACACGAGGGTGAATCGGCAAGAACACTGAAGGGAGGCAGTTATGGACAGCAATTGTGAAGCTGCCTTTTCCTCTCTAAATTTAAAACTCCTCATTAACATCTAGCAGTAAATTAATGAATCAAAGAACACCATCTTGCCTACCAGCCATAACTCTCTGTTTTACATGAAGCAGGAGCCACTAATGAATAGAGCACATCAAATCAAATAATTTTTCTACGTGTAAAAAAAATACTACATGGAAGATAAGGAAAACTATTTCTGTTTGCTAAGTCATTTTGTAAATGTACATGTCATATTTTCAGGCAATGTTTGACCACATTCATCCTTGCACATCTTTGGAAAGAAACTGAACTTAATTTACAAGATCAATAGATGTGTCTTATCGTAGCTGAAGAGGTATTTTTTTTCCCAGCAAATAAATTGGCCTCAATGGAGGACTTAGTTCCCTCTTTCTAGAAAGGGGCAAGCATATACAAATAGATGACTAGTTGCCTAAAATGAGACCCCTGAATATATATATACATGGCAATAAATTAAAGTTTTCTCAAGTGGTGAGAAATGTGTGGTTACTTTGAAAATCAGGTCTGTACAGTGAATTAGGTGCCCATCTTTTGGTTGTATACACATTGCTAAATATCACATCAGGCTATTGGTTGCCTCTGCATCAGTTCTAAGGTTCCTGTACCTCTGAAGTTTATCAGTGGTACCTATGAAGCAGCAAAGATACAGAATTTTATTTTTGGTTGCTTTTGGATCAAGAAATTATTAGTGACATCGTATTTGGAAGCATCTACCAAGTTTAAGGACTTCGGCAGACTAGATTATTTTGGGTTATTGAACTATTTAAATAAGAGAATTAACCACTGAAGCACAGAAATGTAGGAGTAATATTGTCATAAAGGTAGATAAGGCAGAACAAACTGAGATAGCAGAAACTGTGTTTCCTTCACTTACGGTTCTTGGCTGAACAATAGTACTGATGGCTGTCAGGGCTTGCTTTAGCTAAGCCCCTAGTTTTCCTAGATACACACACTGATTTGAAAATACGTGCTTTTAAAAATCCTTGACTACTTTTCCTTGTACAACACATTAAAGACGAACAGGCACAACAGAGCAAAGATGCTGAAGAAATGGCGTGTTCTCTGTTCCTCCACTGATTGTGCTTTCCTGAAGCTGACAAAAGTCCATTACAAACTTCCTTTTCATACTGGAGCTTTTAAAATATATACTGAAAACATGTTACCTGGGAACATTTTGTGTGGAACTAACACAAAAGACAGACAATTTTCTTACAACTATTATTATGAAGGCACTAGTCACGACTGGATAATGAAAAATGAGTCGACCTTTTTATTTAAATGTAGCAGACTACCCGTGAGTGCTCTAGTATAACCAGTCATCACCAGGCTCCCCAGCAGCTGGCAAAGACCAAAGTAAAATACAGAAGATAGGCTACATGAGTTTATGCAATGCGTGTGATAATTATTGTTTGATCTTTTGAATTTATGTTTTGAATTGTAGAAGTTTTAAGCATGCTGGGGAGTTTTGAATAATTTACTGAGTTTGCTGTCTTCTCTGTCTTCTCCTGCTAAGACAAGCTTTCTTTATACTGTGAATCTAATTATGTATACCTTGAAAAATTGAACGGCATATAGCTCACACAGCAATTAACTCACTTGATTTCACCTCCTATCTTGGGATGGTTGAAAGCTAGAAGCTAGTCCCATGGATTCTATTGGGACAGCCAGAATTTTCATTTTCCAGTGATATAAATCTCTGGGAGACAAACAATTTGCTGGTGCAAAGTAACTGGCTTCAGAGAATACAGCTCAGCACAGGACCTAGCCAAAGATTTTTTTCTAGCTGTTCAACATGATGTGAGAACTGCAGACTCAGAGGACACTAAACAGTGACCACTCTCCAACTCGGATGAGGACACACTGGTACTCAAATGAGTACAAAGTTTGAGTTAGAAGGGATGCTTCTGTGGTAGATCAGTTTATTTCAAAAGTACAAAGGTGATACGAACTTTCACAGAAAATATCATGGTAGGCAGAAAGCATGTCATGTTGCCAAAAACACATGGTAAACATGACACTGCAGTGTAATACATTATTACCATCACTGAAGTGGAGCCTATGCTTCTACTAGTACATAAACTCATGCAATCTGTTTCATGCAATCACTGAGTAACTTAAAAGAAAAATTTCTATATACAGCATTAATAGCAATACTTTTGATTTACAAAATACTCATTCTAGAAGCTGCTGAAGATGTAAAATTACAGCTTTGTTCATTGGTAATTTCTACACTTGTGGTATTCATTTTGTGGGCTAGTTGTTCATCTTCTATCAAAAAGATCCATTATAAAATAGGTATTAGAGGATAAGAAAAAAGAAAGGTCACTAAAAAGAATATGACTTCCTAATATAGAATATGATGTAACTGCATTTCTTATGGTCACCAGCAAATTTTATTTTGTAGTAATTCCTTCTAAAGGTATACAAAACACAAACTGACTGCATTTAGCTCAGGATTGCAACCAAAAATCCCTGCAGACAAGACACCTTGATAAAGTGGAAGGAGTTCTGAAACACACAGTGACTGCAGGATCAGGCCTAAACAAGATACCAGGATTGCATTATTAATTTTAACCTATTATTACATATAATAAAAAAGAAACTATATTTATTACCAAAAAAAAGCAGCCCTAAACACTATTAAAGCATAAAAATTGTGGAAAATATTTGCCATTATGAGAACAGGAGCAAGTTCTGTGACAGAATCCTTATTTTCTGAGGCCATTCTGTTTTAGGGACTGGGTAAGAGACGAGTGCTTGTCTTCAGACTGTCATTCCACTACCCCAAAAATCATACTTTCAGAGGCAACCCTGCTAATGTGCAATTTAGAGAAGGGAGAATAGGTGGCTAGGAGGGAATAAGAGTGCAGGGAGGGAACTCACACAGCGGAGGAAAGTTTTAGATCCAGCAAGAGGAAGTTATCTAGTCTAAATTAATTAACCAAGCTTTTTTCTTGGTCAAATGTTTAGAGAGTTATACTAGAAGTTCCATTATTTAGGGTATAAAATTCCAGCACTGCTCGAGTGAAATGTGCAATGAAGCTTATTAATTTTTCCCAAACAAACTGTTCCTAATAGGTTCTAGCTGTCAGAACTTCCCGTGCTTTCTCTGAAAGTGCTTTAATTTCATATTCACAAAACTTCTCCCACGTTAGCAAGTGAAGCACAAAAATTTCAGCCACTTAATGCAGGAATCTGGAAGGCCCAAGAGAAAGAATTTTGCATCTCTTTTTTCAGAGTACAAAACCTTTAAAATGTGTAAATAAAGCACCAATTAGGTTTTCCATTCTAGAGGATAATGAGAAGTGCCCATCAAATATGCTACATTCTTAAAATGTTGTGATTTAGCAGGCTAAATTCAAAACACAGTAGTAGCTTCCAGAGTAAAACCTGATTGCACTTACATGTCACATTCATAAAAAAACAACCAAAAGAAAAAAAAAAAAAAAAAAAAAAAGGAACGACACCCACATCCCACCCACCCCCCCCAACGCACACACATCTCCCCAAATCATAAAGCTCTAATTGGAAAGCTTCCATCATCTGAGTACTTGCTTCCTGGTATACATGAAATGATCAGTGGGGAAAGCAGGGTCAATCGAGACAGACTGAGAGTGAAATTAAAATAAAAAAATGTCTAAACATTTAACTGCAAATAGGAAATCTTTATACCCACCCACACCCTATTCTGTAGCATAAAACTAAGGCAACAATTATTCATATACCTCCAAGTAATTTGCAGGCTCCATACAAAAATCTCATTTAAAATAAGAAATTGCTATTTCTGCACATTTATTCTCCCCAAATGCTGGCTAATTGCTGCAATGGCCATTATAAAGAATAATTTTCGCTTAGTGAAAAAAAAAAAAAAAAAAAAAAAAAAAAAGAAAACTTTTTG
>VFFE01009207.1:5177012-5209193 GCA_008921705.1 Burhinus oedicnemus
GGTTCATTGTGAGGGGAAAACAAACAAACATAAACTTATCGCCCCCGAAAATTTGGGATTTCGCGTGTCGAGCTGCTCGTAGAGCGACGCTAATGGATCCGCCCCGCGCAGTGTCTCTCCACCGCCTCGAAAGGGCTCCGTCGAGTGCCGCGGGGAAGCCGAGGCGGGCCCGCTCCCCGCCGCGGCCCGGAGCCGTCCCCGGCTGCCGGCACCCCACCGCCCCGATTAAAAGGCCGACCCGCCGGGGCCGCCTGAAATTCACTGGCTGCTCTCGTCGCAAATATTTTTTATTTTGTTTTGTTTTTAACTGGAAGGAAACGGGAAGCACAGAAGGGGAGCGCGGGAAGCCAAGAAGGCCGGTGCGGTGCCCCCCGCTGCCGCGGCCCCCACCCCTCCCCGCTCCGCCGCCGGGCCTCGGGGCGCGCTCCTGCCCGGAGACCGCGTTACCCCCCCCGTGGCGCGGCCGGCCGCTGGACGGGTGCCTGGCAGGCACCATTCTGCTGGCTGAGGCAAGGCCACACCTGACGGCCACCATTTTAGTGCCCCGCACGGGTGCCGTTCCCTTGCCTCAGGCAGGTCAAGGGCCTCCCGTCTGCCATTGCCCTGCCTCGGGCAGGGCAGCAGGGCACAGCGACCCATTTACTACCTCAGGCAAGGGCGACTGCTTTCAGGGTGCCACTGCCCAGCCGTGGGCAGGTCAGGTGCCTCCCGAATACCATTGCCCTGTCTCAGACAGGGCAGCACCTCACAGCGGCCATTTTACTACCTCTGGCAAGGGCAACTGCCTTTGGGGTGCCATTGCCCAGCCTTGGGCAGAATGAGGGACACGTGTAGGCATGCCAACCACAGGGTCTGTCTTTGAGCGGATGAAGCAACAGGAGTCCCAAACTTTCTGTGTTCTGCCCAGGAGAGAGTCCCCTCCCGACATTTCCTGACCACCTACCTAATGGTGATGCTCTTTGCAGTCAGGGTGAGCCCTCTGTGGGGCCTCGTACCACAGTCCAGGGCCAGGAGAGAGCACTGGAGGAGACCAAAGGCAGGTTTAGGCAAGCCCCCAGGGACAGACTTGCTTTTCACCTGAGCTGCTGGAAGTATGCGGGCTGTCGTAGGAGCTTCCCTTCATTCAGCTCCGTACCACTCCTCTGGACTAGGAGGCACCAGGAGAGCATCCCTGGGGCCAGCCATACAGTGGTCCTGCTTTTGGCCTGTGAGAAGGGCACGTTGTTACTGTAGCTAACCTAACCAGACCATTTCTAAGGTTTACCAGAGCGTTTATAATGTGTAAATCTCTTCGTATTTGATGAAGTTTAAAAGCAGGGGAAGGAGAAAACTCGGGTGTAACAGGATTAAACTCCCTTTCCTTCATGCACTGGCGAGCGTGGCTTTGACTGGGGCATGCAGCATGTCCTCCACCTGCTCTTCAGCCCGTGATCACAATAACCTGTTCCTGGCTCCTTCACAGCCAGCAATGAAATAGTGAAGTCCAATGTCAACACAACTGGTGGAGAGAAGATTTTCACTGTGGCTTCTTGAAAACATGGTGAATGGGTACCTCAGGCTGTGTCCCTGTGAAAATACATGCCCTCAAGAGGAACAACAAAGGCTGTGTGCAAAGGAGGACAGCACAGAGTTACAACACATCTGATGCCTCTTCTGTGGGCTTTTCTCAGTCCACATATTCTCTTCCTTTCTCTTTTTCCTCGAAGTGCTGGCACCAGGTCTTTAGCACTGTCCTGGCAACACAAGTGGTACTAGGATCATTGTATGAGGGAGGAGGATGAGTAACAGCAGGAAACTAAAGCTAAGTGATGTGGAGGGAGGGGACTGCTGGGGGCAGGGAGCTGTGGATGAGCGTGAAGTCTGGGGAGCACTATCCCCCTGTGATCCCAGCTCCTGTTACATGCGCTTCATGTGCTTAAGAGACGTCCTGTAAATGATAAAGCAGAATTTTTCCTCTGAAGTGAACTGATAAAATAGCACATTTCAATGGACTATGGTTCCATCAGAGCTCCTCTGTCTTGCTCTCGAGACAGTCTTCATGCATAAAGCGCTGTTGTTTGTGAAGAGGAAGAGCTTTGAGGGCTGATAGCAGCTGTAAACTCTAGAGTGGCCCTGCTTTAGCAAGTGCAAAGTCACATGTTTTCCTCTACTAAGGGCTTTTCGGAACTGCACGTAGCAGTGAGTCATGCTTTTTTGCCATACTTAAATTTGTGACAGCTCACTTCAGGTCAGACAACTTAATCACATGAATGGCTGGTGGTTCAACTTTGGCAGTGCCCGTGGTGTCTGACAGCAAACTTTTCAGCGCCCGTGCATAGCCCTACCTGTCTTAACCCTAAATTAAATCTTTTGAACAAGCTGTAAACAAACATAAGGAAGCAAACCTGGGTAGGTGTCCTTTGTCTGTGGGCAAATGGTATTAGGTGATGATGCCAGGGAGCTGTGTGTGATGATGGTTTTCATACTCTGCTTAATTAGAAATTAATTAGAAATTAGGGATATTCACTGTGGCCACTGACTGCAGCTGTGTTAGCTCATTCTTCTCAGCGTAGTGTTAGACTGTTGCAAGTGCACAGCAGTTACGTGTTTCAGCAGCCAAAGCAGTGGAAACCTGCTCTGCTGCACATGCAGGAGGAACCAAATGTGCATCAGTCTGGCCTTTAAATTTGAGGTTTTCATGTATGGTACAAAATACATACTTGCAGGGACCTGCTGCAAGACTCTTGTCGGGAGGCTTGTGTGACATGCAGTGATTCAGTGTGGTTATAAAATATGATGTAATTGGCATTAACCAAAACATATTTTTCATATGCCTTCCAGAGAAAAACGTTTTTCTATACATCAGTTAATGCCATCACATAGCTGATGAGGTGTGGCTGATCTCGATGGAAAATAAGTATTTGATACAACATCAGTATACCTATATCACTTTGCTGTGGCATATATTTCATTGCACCTTGTCTGTACTTTTGGATCCCTGGTTTAAAAGCAACAGTTAACCTTTATTCCTAAGAAAGAGATTAATTACTTAAATATTGGTAAAGGTTGGTTTGCACCATGACAAGCTAGCAACATCAGTTTGCAGTAGCCGCAACATGGTGTTAAATGGATAAACTCCTTAGCAGCACAACACTTGGCACAATGATGCACATGCTGGTAAGCCCATTGAAACTTACAGGGTAGTTGTACCGTAGAGCTTGAGGAAACCATGCTGAAATATTTTTGAGACACTATTTTTATGCCTGCCATGTTAGAATCGAGTTTTAATGGGCATGCAAGATAGATGTATGCTGAACGTTATGTAGACTTACCTTCCTTTAGCCATTACGTTAATCCCAAACCGAAAAAACTAAAGACACAAAAAGAGGAGGGCAAAAATATCCAATAAGGAAATTCTAAGAGGAACAAGCTTGCAACGATCAGCAAAAGTGAAGAAAAAGACAGAGAATTAAGTATCATTGTACAATCAGGCAAACTTCTATATTACGTGTATATTGTTGGTTGCTAAGTTTGCTATTTTTATTTATAAAGTATTTCAATTACTTATAAAAACTTAAACAGCTAATCAGTTAGAACTGACAGACATTTTGGCTAAATACCTATAATTACAGTTGTTTCATACCTGAGCCCCTGTTACTGATGTTGTGTAACAAGCAGTCCTGATTGCTGACATCAGCCCACTTAATGTTCCTGCATTTATGTGATAATTAGATAAAATCAAATAAAGGCTTACTAGTAACTTCATAAAATACAGTAAATATATTACTGAGATTAGATCTAAAATATTATTTATGGTTTCATCTTTTTCTGGTAGCAAAAGGGAGCATGAAAATACATAAGCGTACCTAGGAAATGTTACTTTTTGAAAGCATGTTTTCCAGTGTAACAGTGTACAGGTCTGTGATATGTGCGGTGAGATTTGTAGAGATAGTATCTTTGACTAGACCCACTATTTAGAAAAGAACAGTCAATTCAAGGCTTTGTGCTTGGAAGCTTTCTGCTTTTCCCAGCTCCATCAGCTCTCACTTGCACCCTTAGACCACCTCTGCTACAACATGGACATTACATGTTTGTGTTGACCTAGAATATAGAGGATCAAACTAAGATGCCCGTGTAAATGAACATGTAGAAATGATGGTCTGTTTAGAAATGAAGCTTCAAAGATATTTTAGAATATCGGCTTATTCAGAAGATGCTTCAGATGTGCGAGGTTAGAAAAGCTGACAAAAAGAAGCTTCAGTCATTCTAAATAAGGCATAACTGAGCTGCAGATTTGGATTGAGTTGTAGATCTTTCTATTTAAATGGAAAACCTCAAAACATCAGTTATTCAGTACATGCTACAAGTAAAATGCATGGGTAGTGTACACGTTGCAGAACATCACTTTTAACGTTAGAGCGAGAAAAACAGCTTTGTTGACTCCAAGGTGAAATTCATTGTAGAGCAGAGGGTCTGCAAGGGGAGTTTTTTCCTGCATTAACCTGGCAATCTGGATGTACAGGGAGCATGAGCAAAGTGACCGCTCTGTAGCAGTCACTCCATGCCCATTGGAAGCCAGGGGGGAGAGTGCTCTCTCCCAGCCATGTGAACCCAAGGTGACTACTGACTCCAAGAATAGTCAGTAGTGGCTTGCATTTTCTCCTTCAGTCTGTAGGCTAGAGGAGATTAGCACTGCAGCCTGTCAGGCTGTATACAAACAGGCAGTTGAATTCCAGTGCTCAAAGCTTTCTGCTCTCCCCTGTTCAAATCTTTATTTCACTGTCATTCAGTCCTACTAAAGCTCATCCCACTAGGCACTCCGTGATTGGGTCCTAGCCTTTTGGATCAGTTTGCTCTTAAGCTTCCCTTAGTCTGAGTAAGCTGCAGCATTGCTTCTTTTCTTGACATCTCTGACATGTATCCTAGGCATCTACTTTCCATCTTTAATCCCTTTACAAAAATGGGTTCTTGCTGGCCACCTGCCATAAGCCTGCAAGAGCAGCTTTGGCTTACCAGGCTTCTCATTAAAGTGAGTACCCCAAGCTCCAACTTTCCAGGCTCTGGGTTATCGCTTCCTGGGCATATGTAACAGTTAAAGTAAGACAACGCACAGTTTGTGAAGATTTCAACATCAGTCACTCTATACCTGGACTAATACAGCTGTAGACAAAAATAACAAACCTTTACAGGTGTTTCTTCACCTCATCAGACTTGTGTGTCCTCTGCATTCGGATGAGAGTACCTCTGCAGAAATCTTTGCCTTTCCTATCTTGCCCTCATAAGCTTTTCCCTGAATCGTGAAATTTCTCTTCTGTATATCTATTTTCTTTCCTTCAGCTGATCCTGCAGTTAAACAGAACCATTCTGCTTTGGAAGTATGCCCATCCGTTCTGCCCCAGCATTCTGTGTGCAAGTTACCTTTGAGTGACCCGGCAGTCTTTCAAACTGTGCAGTTTGAAAGTAGTCCTGTCCTCTTTCCAAATCCTTCAGAAAGGTTGGAAACAAATGGTTTCATCCAGGATATGGCCATCCCATTGCTTCAAAATTACTTTTGATTATTTCTCATCAGGTAGATACATGGCAGAGCCATGCCATGATGAAAAATAGCCAATTTTGCAGCCTTTAAGATAAAGCAATGGCATAGCAATTTAATAAAATCAATGAGAATTTATACATTATGTACAGATTCTCAAGACTGTCACACGGGCATTTCCACATCTTGTGCTTTTATCAGGAAATTCTTAATATATATGTTTACCTGAAATATTTGGTTTTTGGAAATGTGGCTACATGAAAACAGCAGCTTTCATTTTTTTCAGAAAATTCTCATGTGACTGTAACCAGAGAATGGCTGTTTTGGATCAGATCTAGCTAATCCGGGACAAGAGGAAACTCTCAGAATCTAATAGACAGGGGAACTACAACGTGGTACTACTGTGGTGTCACTTCCGCATGGAAGCAATCAATGGTTTAATGATTTCCTGAGCAGAAGGTTGCACTGAGGTCATGTTGTGACTAGTAGCCACCTGAAGAGTTTCCTTCCATAAATTTGTCTAGATTATTTTTAACCCCTTTGTACTCCTCGCCCCACAAAATCCTGTATCAATGAATTCCACACTAAGATTATGCAGCATTTCTTCTTGTTACTTTTAAACTCGCTGCTTCATCCTTTCACTGGATGCCCTATAGTTCTTCCTTACTCACACTCTTAATGTTGCCATTCTTTACAGGTCTTGGTTTCCAAACTGAAGAGTCTTAACATATTAAACTAAGACTCAGTAAGAAACTATGTTATCCTTCTGATAATTCTGATTGGTTTGGTTTGGGGGTTTTTTTTCTGAATTTATTGTAGCCTTGCTATATTCCTTTGTGGTGGGTTCACAGTAGGGCTATTATTTAATATGTGGTTGCAGTACAGACTCATTCATTTACATGGAGATACTTTCTGTTTTCTTCTCTATCCCCTCCAGTAATTCTTATCATGTACCACATGTGTCATTACTGACCATTGAGCTGATATTTTCGGAGGACTATACAAAAAGAATGCCAAGAGCTCCTTCCTGCACAGCTGGTTAATTTAGAGCCCATCTTTGTGTATGTAGAACTCTATGTAAGGGGATTGTTTTTCTTCAGGTCTGTTATTTTGCATACATCAACATCAGGTTCATCAGCCATTTTAGTGGCCACTTACTAAATGTCTTGAGATCTTTCCACAGCTCTCCATAATCAGCTTTAGTTTTGAAGAGCTTGAATATCAGCAGCAGTCTTTCTTTTCTCAGGGCACTCCCTTTTTTCTCGTGATTTATGAGTATTCTGGACAGATAACTAGAATGTACTGGTAACCTACTTCCATATCTTTCATCATCATGGTAAAAGCTAGACATTTATTCCTGTCCTTTAAGCAGAGAACCTACCCTCTTATGCCAGGACAGCTTCATTTCAGAGTCTTTGGTGAAGAACCTTATCAAAACCATTTTTGTTAATGTGCCGTACACTGTGTAGCCCATATATGAGCATTGATTTTTTTTTTTTTCAAAGTAATCCTGGAGTTACTAACTGCTGTTTGCTTAGAAAAACTGGGAGGAAAAACCAAACACTCAAATTTAGTAAATGCATAAACAGGATCCTACACATATGTTAAAAATTGTTATTTTAAAGCCTGTTTTGTAACTTTTCAATGATTGGTGTTGGCAATGCAACTAATTGCATGTAATTGGTAGTACTTTAGTATTTATTTCCCTTCCCATTCTGTATGGCTTTTATTATACATGGCTACTTGACGTTAGGGAGGAGGTGCCTCACTGAAAACCCATTTCACTGAAATAAACCCTGAGATTTACTCTGAAATTGAAGGGGATTTCCAAAGTTCCTGGGCTTTGCATTAGTCCCGTGCAGAAGGCAGACTATCAGGCACTGTACGCCAAAGCTACTTTTCCTATGCAAAGAACTGAATGGTGTGGAATGCTATCATTAATAGGCACTCATAGTATTGGAGATAAATGTAGAGAGGGGAACTGTAAGCATACTTATAAATACAGAAGGCTTAACTATGCCGTTAATCCACAGTCACCAAAAAAAGACTGCATTGAACCAGAGGATCTGGGGATACTGTTCTTCCAACAGTACCAGGCAACATAGCTGCTAACCACATTAGGACTTGAACCTTCCAGCAAGAGATCCTCTCTTGTGTCCATATCCTGCTCCAGGTTTCCCATATGTAATGTGTAATACCAAATGAGATGGACAGAAATATCAGGAAAATGCAAGGACTGAGATGGTCTCGGTCACTCATGTTGAGTCACCAATGGGAGTAGTCTATGTACTGTGGCCCTCATTAGCCATTGAGTCCTGGCTATGGAAGTACAGATCCTGACATTATTTTAGTAAGTGAAGGTGCAGAAATGTCATAAGAGCTATAGCATATATCTTTTAGAAGCAATCCTGAAATTGGGCATATAGAGAATACGAGTTTGCTTTCTTAGTGTTTGTGCCTTCTCTGCTGTTGCTTTTGTATCACAATTTAAAATATCAATATCTATACTTCGCTGCAGCTTGCTACTTTGATAGAGAAATGTACTTGACTCCCTACAGTTATTGCAATTGGAGGGGGATCTGATTAGGATGCTTTTCCTAATTAAGTGATATCACCTAAAGTGAGTTTCCCTACCATTGTCTCACTGCAGTGTAAAAATAACAACAGAGAAGAATCATTTGGTTATTTTCCTGATTAAAATGTCTTTACTCATTCATATTTTACAGGGTAAAATTCCATCTTAATGAAAGACTGAGGGTCAGTTTTCTAACACAGCTAATTATGTGTCCTCATATCCCAATCACAGTTAGGGCTCAATTTCATTGAATTCAGCAGCAGCACGTCTCAGTAGATCCATACATAAGGAGAAAGCCCAGGGTGGGTATTCAGGCACCAGAGATCAAACAAAGGGTCCTTCAGAGGGTTTTTTTGTCCACAGTCAAGTCTGGGAGAAAGCTGGGTATCATCCCCTCCCCAACCAAATGCAGCATATAAGTGGGTCTTCACAGTGTGCCTGAACTTCTTTGACTTCCGCTGATTTCATGACATCTGTGTATTTCAGATTCAATTTTTATGTTTCTGCTTTGCCAATAAACCACTCTCTCCCTAGGGGAAACAATTTTCTAGAGTTTTCTCCCCTTCTGTGCTCTTTTTAAAGGTCCAGATGAGCCCATATTTGACCAAAATTCTGCTCTCCTAACTGATGCAGGTAGTTCCATTAAATTGGTTGGCCAAATAAAGGGAGGTTGGAGCATCTTTCCATATGTCTTTTGTTAATAAATACAAATAAGATAGATGAGCTCTGTATTTTATCAGCACTCTCTGTTTGTTTCCCCATTTTGTTTAGGGTATCTGTTCTTGAAGTTGCATAAGAAATCTCTTTAAGACCTTAAAAGTTAAAAAGGCATAGTCTTAAAAGAGATGTTTCTCCCAGAAAAAGAAATAGTTTGTTATGGCAACAGAGCGGTTTTATTTAAGAAAATGTTAAAGGTTTAATATAGCCCTTTCTCTTTTTAATTAAAAAATTGCAAGCACAGCTGTTGGATCCAAGTCCTGCAGTTTTTACAGCCAAATACTATATTTATGGAAATCTTGCCCAAAACACACTTCAAGATCAGGCCCAGTTAGATAGATTTTTCTAAATAGATTATTGCTCATTCATTCATTCATTGTTTACTTGTAACACTAAATTTTGTATTACTTCAGTTTCTTCTGATAATTGTATGCAGCACAGTTTAAAAAGCATTTTCCTTTATACTATTATAAAAGTTGAAGCAGGATTTGATACAGCTCATTCATTTCATACTGACTAGTTGTACTCCATGTAGAATATTTCATCCCTGTGCTGCTGTCTTCTGTGCCTTTGTGCCTGCATGCTTAGCCATTAACGGAAAAATAGACTTTCCTGCAGTTCTGAGTTTTCTTTCTTCTACTTCCTTTCCCAGTTCTGTTGTTTTTATTGATTCTATTACAATAAGTAACACACAAAAGAGAAGATTAGGGCAGAAAGATTTCCCCAGTCCATCAATAAATTTCCTAGGCTTCATTAGCTGTAATTTCTTGAAAAGACTTAGAGTTACATTTACATTATGTAAGTAAAATGTATAATCCAAGGGATCAGCTCTTTCACATTCAATAATGTGTACCAAAAATAATTCAGCTGAAGCCAGTGGCTTAAAATTTGTACGAGAGAGCAGAAAACCAGGCTGGAGTACAAAATGGTAAATTCTTGTCACTTCTGCTTAAGCAAAAATCTAGAGAAAGACAGCTGTGAGAGTTTTGTCCAAATGAGAATTTTGATCCTCAGCCAAGGAGCATGAAGAAGACCAGAATTAAGTACCAGTATTTTCCAGATAGAAGTGTTTGATAGACTGCTCTGTGCTTGTGGGGTTTTTTTCTTCAAATGTTTTTCTTTTCATTTGTACACACTGCACCAGATTCTCTCCTCATTAGCAGAAGACAGTTTTGTCTGTTGAAAATGATGACAAATGCGATAATTGAAACTTCTGTTTAAAAAATTGCTCATACAGTATATCCTCTTGAGCCGAAGTCTAATCTCAGCTTTCGAGAACTTCACATCATTCCCTTTACAACTTTGTCTGTCCAAAGGATTAAAATATTTTTACCTAAACCATTTGACCTTTCCCTGAGATATATTTGCTTTCAGAAACAATGAGTTCAGAGACAATACTGTGACTACTTTAATATTCAAAGTTGGCATTATAGCACTGACATTGTATTTACTAAAATATGGTGTCAGCAATGTAATTTTTCATTAACCACTTTTCATAAAATTGCCCTCAGTGTTAAGAACATTGGGGTCTTTATAAGCAAGCAGTGAACAAATGTTTAATTGAAATATGAACATGAATGGCACAATAGTCCTGCTGGTCAGTTTTGAATGTCTCCTGTAATAGGAGCATTAAAGAATTTGAAGGCATATGCTCTATTGTAATATTAGTTTATTAAATACAAATGCAATTTCAGAGGGGCTAAAGAGCAGTCTTTGAAAATGCATTTAATTCTGCTTTCAATTTTTGTTGCAAGGGGTTTTGGGTTGCAGAGTTTTTTTAGTTTGGTTTTGTTTGGGTTTGTGTTTTTTTTCCAAAAACAAGCAAACTGATGATACAAGGTAGTTGCCTCTTAAAGTAGGAGTCCTTACATTCCCTCTTCCTAATTAATCCCATCCCCAAACCCCATTACTTTTGCAATAAAGGTGGCCCCTGTTTGGTTGGGTCTGGTACATTTACAGCTGACGGGCAGAAAATGTCTTAGTACTGCTTATTTATTGTTACAACATGAAGAGCAACAAACAGTGAACAAATAATAAGTAACGTCTGAGGAAAATATGTTGTCAGGATTCAGAAAGTTCACAAGAAAGCTGTTCTGCTCAGTGTGGCTTTTTAGACAAAAGATTTTTTGTCTTTTGCATTCTCTAATCTATATCCTGCTTTAAAAACAAGCATCTGAGCTTGGAAACACTGCCTCTGACCTCAAAAATACTGTATGTTTGTACATATGTACACAGTGAATAATAAATCCCAATTTTAAAATAGTACCTTTTAAAGCAAATACTGTATTCTGATGTATTTACTAATAGTAATCCATGGACAAGCTTTGGTTTTCTTTGCCAAAGTGAAGTTACAGTTACTTCTTTGGAAAGTAAGCATTTTAGCTAGTTCATCTCAGCTGTTAGGTAAAATGGGAAGCTGTTTAGTGCCTTTCTAAGACTGTAAAATATAGTAAATTTTACATGCCTGTTTGAAACGCATGATGCAAAGAGTCTTAACCTTTTAAATACACGTATTGTAGAATCAAAATTAAATAAAATAAATAAAATGCATTAAATATGGTGCTTCTCTGTGGCAAGTCACTGGCCTTATACAAGTAAACTCTGCAGCCTTGTCTGGGCCAGAACATTAGTTGAATAGTTGCAATAAGAAGAGAGAATCAGATGCTATTTAAAGGCATTAAGCAAAGTGTAGATGATTAATACAGGTAACTCAGCTGTGCATTCAGTTAATAGAGAAATAATTATTATAATGTAGCACTTCATTATTTGTAATGCATGAAATGGAGATTTTTATATGATGCCTTTACAGAGCAGACAGTTCTCTTGCGTAACAGATAACTAAAGTACACAAAAATTACAATAAATACAGAAAGGCTGAAAGATCTTTTAAAAAGCAATATGTATGATTTGATGATTAAGAATAGATATTAACCCCCCCAAATGCTAAGAAAATAGGATTACAAACCTCACTGTTCAGTGGTTTAATCTCTGTTTTTATGGAAATGATTTAAAATCTCTTCTCTGGTGTGGGAAAGACTGTCTGAAATACCTCCATATTTTGAATGACTAAGCTATATATTTTCTACCTATTTTCTTCATGCAGAGTGTGGGAAATGTTTATTCTGAAGCCCAGATGAAGCACCAATGTAAGAAATGTTGTAAAGCATCTCATGTTGACTGGAGCTAATTAACTGCGATGCTCCAGTGTTGTTCTCAGTTTTAGGCAGGAACACACAGCACAATACCTTTTATTTTGCTGTTCAATAGGTTTTTGCTTAAAAACAGATTAATTCAATGTCCTTACAATTTTAACCCTTTTTTCCTTAAAATCTTCTTAGTAGATGCACTAGAAATATTTCCAATGGTGTGTTGCTGTTTGTGTTTTAAAATAAAGCATAATTTGATAAACTTGTTCTACTATTGTGCCCTTCTACATGTACATGTGAGATATACTACATTGTGATTGCATTTCCAAATCACAGCTACATTTTTTAAGATATGTATACAAAGAAAAGAAGCCTAAATATAGAAAAAACTGAAAGAAAATACATGATTTATTTCCCCTACTTCTCTCATATAGAAGCTAACCTTGAATCAGAAGTAAATGCTGTTATCCTGTACATCCTATATTTGCCTCTGTATATCTGTGGAGACACATACGTTCAGGATGTTAGAAGCTGGAACACTGAAAAGCTGCTTCAGTGCTGTGGAAGCAGGCATTTGGTTATTGTGAAAATCAGATTGTTTTAATATTGAAGATGTGTGAAATGATTTGCCTTTAGTTGGTGCCACAGAAATATTAATATCTAGAGAAAGTTCAGTGCAGTGAATTTTATTTAATATTAAAACAAACCACCACTTCTAAATAATTTTATTAAAAACATCTCATATTTCCCATTAGCTAAACACAGGGGGAAAAAAAGAAAAAAAAAAATCTCTGTAATTTTTCATCTGACTAGCTGCAAAATTACCTATCACCTTTTCATGCCACTTTCCAAATCCTTTATCCTTGTTTCAAAAGTGCCCTTTTATTTTTGCTACAAAGTTTCATCATTCCTGCCCATACTTACTCTAAGAAGCAGAGTCAGAACAAGATATTAATCTAAAACCAGAAGGTCTGAAACAAGTCAGCTAAAGATTTTAAATTCGGGAATAGTTCAGCTCTGCATCACGTAGGAGCCTCTCCCCTGTCTGCAATGGGAGCTCTATCCCACTTGGAATCGGCATCTCTTGAGGCCATGTCTTGTGATTAGTCTCTGCTCACCGCTCTCGCTGCCCCTCTGGGGCACCAGATTCTCCTGATGCTTAGGAGGGCTGCAGGGACTGGAGGGACAGAAAGTTGGCTAAAACACGCAAAAACAAACTCCAGAGTGAAAACACCAGAGTGAAGGCTGTCAGCTGTTGGACTGTGAAAGAAATCAATCCCAGCTGAAATGCTATGTATATTTTATGCTAACAGTAGGTAGGACCTAGCTGCTCCCCCATCCTTTCTCTCCATCCCCTGTTATACCCCTCAGGCAACCATGACATATTCTCGGACCCCTATGAAATCACACTTCTATAAAGTGGAATTGGAGCTGAGAGGCCTCTTCAGGCTGGGGGTCAGTGAGAGCATACTACATCTTTTGTTTCTGTTACGCTGCTCCTGCTGCTTATAGGGATTTGAGAGCAAAGAGAGGAAGGAGAGACTTGTGACTGAGATGTTAGCTGCACAGTTTGGCAGGCTGCTTTCCCATTCCCCATCATGCTACAGACTTCCAGAGGAGCCTTGAGCCTGTTTCTTCATCTCCGTCTACCTTGGTTTTCTCATTAAGATCTACCCTTTTTCTCCCTCTTTTTCTCTGGTTGAGGCTGGGGCTGTTTCTGGGGTTTAGGCACTGCAGTGAGATGATTAAGCTCCACTTTCCCATATCCATCGTCATCACCTTTGCACCAGAAAGTAGGAAACATCGCAGGTCCTATGTGTGACAGTGATAATCCATGGAGAAAGCAGAAATTCATTCCAGTTCTGATCACAGTCAGTTTTTCAGTCCACAGAAGAATACACAGTGAAATCCCACCTTGTGGCAGGTTTCCACAGGGGTTAAGAAGAGAATAGAGACTGCTTGTAATAAATAAGTATCCAATCACCTATTTACATTAAAACCCTTTCTGTGGTGTTAAATATTCAGAAAGAAGAATTCTACCCTTCGGCACAAACACTATATTCCAGTTCTTCTGTATCTTTCTGCCTCCTCTCTATTTTCTCTGGCTTCTTATGCTTTTCCTTTGTTTTTGCATCTTCCTCTTTCTCTGCAGCCGTTTGAGTTCCCATTACTACCACCTGCATTCTTTTTTTCATACTGTCTCCTTCCTCCTGTTATCTGCTAAGGTTTTGACAACAGAGTAGGTAAAATTCAAATGATCTCTGCGATGGGAAGAGAAGGTGTGCTTGGTTTCATGTTTTCTGAGGGCATTGAATAAGGCTTGTTACATTTATACTTGGTTGACTGAGAGTTGAGGCATTTGAAAAATGTGACTGTGACTCCTGTACAGTCTGAATATATCAGCTGGGTCATTGAGATATATTATATAGGCCATATGTCTAGCATCTCAGGTCTCCAAACCATGTTTTTTTTAATTAACTTGGGTCTAGTAATGCTCTGCCTTGGAGGCAGGTCACACCTTTTCCATAGAAAGTACCATTTGGCTCTCTTCTAGAAGTCCCCTTATTGGAAGTATTGTTGTGTAGCAAAGAGATCCAAAAGCAGCCTTCAAATCTTATTTCAATAATATTGTTCTGGATGTGAAACTAGAATTGAATAAGAAAATGTAGTCTGATTCTTAGCATAAAAGGCTAAAGTGAAAACCATGTTTCATATTAATTGGAATTTCTCCTTTCCCTGACTGTGTTGGGTCTGAAGAACCCCTTTTATTGGTGTTGTTAAAGGCTCATTGCAGCGGCCTGTCAAGGTAGAATTTTCAGCCCCGGTTAGCTCCAGGTACACCAGCATGAACTGGTAGCAGAACTGACTTTTGTGCCCTCTCCCTCCCTCTCTTCCAGCAGAAGTGGTTAGATTGGAAGCCACACACAAGGTACCTAGGGACAGCTATGGCAGTGTATTCATTCCAGCAACAGACAGGTGGTGCAAGCGCTCTGGAGGCCTCTCCCTCTTGGGTCACATCTCCAAAGAACCCAGACTAACTGTGGCTTGGATAGAGACTATGAAAGACAAGCTGCACTGTGTTCCCATCATGTATCTGCTTTCTCGAGGTAGACCTAGACCATCAAGGAATTTGTCAAAGGATAGACTACTGGAGCCCTGTAACACCTAATTATAGCAGGCACTATGAATTTGTATTTTTTTTTAGTGTGGACTTTTCAGTGGCAATTAAGGTTTCAGTACCTTCATGTGGACTCAATGATCTTAAAGGTCCCTTCCAACCTAGACGATTGTATGATTCTATGATTCTGTGTGCCTGTGTGATGGCAGGTTTGGGTTGTTTTGTTAAGAAACCCATGTTTGGTTCCTGGGATTGGAAAGGCCCCAGGATTTCACACGCTGTGAAATACAGTTTTCTGGTAATGACGGACTTGTCGATAGAACACGCTGAGGTAAGAAAGTAATGTCTCTCCCTGGAAAGGGAGGTGGCTGGGAATTGATTCTCTGGCTCGTTGACCCTACACATGTGACAGATGACAGAGTACATATAGAGAAGCAGTGTCCCCATGTATATTGAGCATTAACATAGGCACAGAAATATTTTTCTTCAACTGAAACATTTGTTCCCATTCACGATTTCAGAGTTTTCTGAGGGTAAAAGCTTCACAAACTTCTCTCTATACGGAATTCAAGTTGGGTATAACATAAATGCAGATCTCAGGTTATCAGTGTTAACTTTGTAATTCAGTGGTCAATATTCTTGATCTCCAGTAATGCCCTTTCTGAACAGGAGATTACTGAGTCCTTCAGGGATAAAGAGGCTTTGGTCTAGGATTCCTCAGAGTCACAGAAATTGAGACCAGAAGGGGCCAGTGCGTATCTCTTGCCTTACTGCCTGCGCACAGCAGGCAACCATATGTCACCTAGTAATTTCTACATCAGGTATCTGTCCAAGATCCAGGAAGACATACACCTTTGAGTTAAAGTGGTGGAGGATCTATCATGCCACTCTTACACCTTCACTATTAAAGATTTGCTCCTTATTTCAGATGGACTCTGCTTAGCCTAAGCTTTCAGCTGTAAGGTGTCATTATGCTTTTTTTCTACTAAATTAAAAAGACATCTACTATAGGAAATCTTTTCTTAGTTACATGTAGACTGTGACTGTGTCATCTCAACCTCTTTGTTACTGCCCTGGAAAAACACACTTCATTGATTTCATATACTGGAAAAGCCTCTCATATTCCTTAAATAAATATAACTAAAATGTCAGTTCTGGATTGCGGTTGAAATGGACTGCGTAAGAGGGAACAAAATGGAAGGTACTGGTTGTATTTGCAATGAATTAAAAACCAATACATTCCTAAGAGCGTCATGTAGGGAGAGAAAGGAGTTTGGATTGTGGCACAGACTTCTGTTTCCAATTGCTATGTGAATTAAGCAGATGTTGCTTCTTCACACCATGAAAAGACTCATAAAAACTTGTGGTTCTTTTTCTTCAGGGTATGTATTAACTATTCAGGATAACATTTGTCCTGGTCAAAATAGTGCTCTAAACTGAGATAATAACAGCAATGAGGACATCAGAAATAAGAACAGGTCTTTGGATCTTACATCATTGCTTACTGAGTCACCAGGAAGAAGAGTGGCTTCTCCAGGTCCCCCCACTCTCTGCAGCTTCTGGAAAAAAGGTTGCGTTAGAAACTGCATGGGAAGATCACTGTGGAAGTGATTCCAAGGTACAAAACGTACTGTGAGAAAGGGCAACCCTAACTTTAATAAAATACCACAAAGAAAGTTGCCGTATGGAGTCTGCCTGTTTAAGAGCTCAGGAAAGGAGGGACCTTAAACTGCCAAATGTGAATCATGTCATGGATTCGTGGCGTAATTCATTGCCACAAGATACCCCTGGGAAAGTCCAGGAAGTAATGAAGTTCAAAAAGCTACCAGACATGATTCAGAAAGCTCTCTTCTGAGCCAGTTATTCTATACTTACCCATTTTGAGCACCTTGTTTTAGCAGCAGTAGGTAGTAGCTGACAGAAGAAAGGGTACTGAGTTATATGATCTACTGGTCTGATTTGACCTTGCCTTTTCTAGATAACCTTTGCTCTAAGCCTAACCATTGCTTTATGCATAATGTTCTAGTATCTGTGAACTTTTGAATACTCACGCCGTCCCGGTTTCTTTCCTGTACCTGCAGTAGCACCAGGATTTTTGCCTAAGCTGTAATATCCTCATACATGCAATCTCTAGAGGTCCCTTCCAACTGATCCCCTTGGGCCTTACCCCTTTGTGAGAGCCTGTTTTTCATTGCTGCAGCTCATTATTCGAAATGAGCGGCACAAGTTTTTTTCATTTCAGCCAGTGAAGGAGTCTAGGCAGAGAAGTTCCAGAATATGCCATCTCCCTCTCATTAGTCCTCCAGTTTTGGGACTAGCATGCATTACAGTGCAAGTTCTTTTTTGCAAAGCAGACTCTGGATCATTCACTCATTTTCATGACTGTTTTGGACTAGGCTTTCTTGGGTGGAACAAGGTACCCAAAAGGAATCCAACTGCAAAGTCATTTTTGAAATCTGTTGTCCTCTTTAGAGACAGCTACCTTCGACAGTATTTGCCCAAATTCAGGTTGTGACCAAGGCATATTTTTTATACTTAAAAATATGGAAAAACAGACTAATTTCATCACCCTGGGCACATTAGCTCAAAACAATCATATTGGAAAATTGCATGTTAGAAAGTCAAGGATTACAAATAATGTGTTTCCATTATTTATATTGCTAAAGGACATGATTGCTCTGTGGCTTATGTCTTGTGAAGCAGTCTTGAGATCTGGGTTTGACTTAACTAAATTATGAGATAAGAGAAACAGGAAAAAATACTGAAATGCTTTTGTGACTGAGGTCTTCCATTCTACAGACATGTCACTACTGTTGCATAAGGAATCCCTGTGCATTGAATCTATGAGCCAGCACTAGACAGACTTCGTTTTACTCTAGATCAACAGTGGCAGTATCACTAGTGAAAAAGGCAGTATAACTCATAACGTGGCTTCTTCACTGAAGGATACCTGTAACACAGAGGACTTCAGAGTCATATAAAATACAAAAAAACCCCCGTGTTTTTCTGTGTGCAGCTTTGGTGAGGGTTTCTGTGACTGGCCCTCGCTGGCTTCTGCAGCAGTCAAATCTGTTCTCACCTCTGAGCTTTCCTAAAACACTCACTAGAGGAGTGACGCAATTGCTTCTTCAGAAGCCAAGAAAGCTTTTCCATTAACTTCAACATAAGCAAAACAAGGCCATTTATTGATGTTATGAAGCCTTATCTCGAACTTTTCCACTGATCTGTTTTTGATAACATTGGGTCCACCCTTTCTCTAGCTGGGAAGACCTTCTCTGCAACCTAGGAAGCTGTTGGTTGCAGGTTGTATTTCACTTTTCATATCAAAAGAGCCTGCTGGTACATAGCCCTCTTAGCATAATTCAGCGACTTATCACCCGTGACCCCTTTGCTCCCTCCACTATTTTAGCACATAACTTTTCTGCGTTACTGTGTTGGAAAACCTGTCCTTCCTCAGTGGCAGTGGACTGCCAAAATCATCCAAAGAGACTGTGAGCTGAGCTCACTTGCATACAGTCTGATCGGCTGCCTCCTGTTTCTGATAAGGACTGGATGAGGAGTCTTTGGAGAACAGGGTCGTTGTTCTTATCTTCCACATGGGTTTTGCAGAGCTTTGCACATGATAGCATTGCTCTGTCTTGTTTCTTCATGCTTGCTCTCCATTCTTAGGGCAGCTGCTCTCATTATCCTAATCTTGCATGAGATGATGGCAGAAAAAAATGCTTGCTTGTCTCAGGTTTTTGCCTGTCTGTAAGAATTTTTCAGTACATGCGTGGATTTACTAGTAAGTTGAGAAAAGTATCAGCTCTACCTGCTAGCTTTAGTCTCTCTTTTAATGCTCCTCTAGTCCTTAGTTCTGTCTTAAACAGGAATAATACTGTACATTTCAGTTTCTTTTGTCAAAGTAGAACCTTTGCTATACTAACTTTGTCTTTAGTTCAGCTGTTTCTGCCTTCTATTTTCTGTGAATATCCCTTATACGCACAACCACAGGCACTGACAGCAGGGGAAAGAGGAGGGGCAGCAGAGATGCTGGATGACTCTTGGACTGGTACCCCCAGAAATCTTGTCATTCCATCACTCATTCAGCCCAGTTCAAGTCTGATTTAAAACAGATTAAGTTGTGAACTGAGTTGCTTTCATCTGTAAAACAGCCTTTTAAGGCAAGAAGAATTGCCCGTTCTTCCAGATTGCAAGAAGAGAACATATTTGCCTGCATGATACCATTTTAATAAGAATTTATTTCTTAACATTAAAATCACTGGATGTGGTGCATCCTACATTCTGCAGAGAGTATTCTTGAGTTTTACTGTTTTATTTTCTTAGAGCAATGATTATTTGGCGAATGTATCTCCACATTGTTATAGGAAGGGGCTGAAGAGCTCTTTATTTTGCAGAAATATAGAAATAGCATACTGAACCTCAAGTTTTGCAAGAGAAAATTATGTCTGTGATTATGAATTGAAAGGAAAAGACAAGCTGTAAATCACTACAGGTCTAAGGAAGGAGTGAAAATCTGAGGCTTAAAAATAATCCTGCAAGACTACTTGCCGCAAAGTTGTCATTTCTGTAACAAAAAGAAAAAAAAAAAAAGAGTCTGGCTTGTATCCCTCTTACAGCCCTGAAACAAAGTTTTTACAGTGATAATGCGAGACTACTCCAACACTCCCTGTAAAGACGTTCTCAGGTCAAGCGGAGCAAGCCTAGCAGCAAAGTTGTGGAGCAGGATACACACAGGAGCTCTTGATGTTCCACTCCAGCGCTCAGTTCCGCACTCAGCGTCGGGACAGAGACTGCTCAGAGGGTAACTAACTCACTTTTAAAAACGTGACTTTTTACTTCAGCAGTCACCATCGGGCTGAAACGTTCTGAGCAGTTTAGGCTGATGGGGCTAAAAGACGCAGACAGTATTCTTATTTTTTACTGTTTTTACTTATTAGAGTAGACTTCCGAGGGAAAAGAATGACAAAAGAGCAGTGGGTTATTGGTATCACTGCCTGTGGGTTATTGTGGGTTGTGAGAGTTGATAAAGAGCTGTTTGCTGTCACCAGGGAAATGCAGGATAACTTTAGGAGGAGTAATACCGTTGCACCTGACCGGGTCAAGGTTCTAATGGTCGTTGTTGGACTTGTGTTGATGCTATTAAACCTCTATTAGCACGAAAGGGCTTGATCCTATGCTGCTGAGAGCCTGAGGAGGTCTCACATCGTAACTTCACTGGGAACAGGATCGGGCCCAGACCGTCTTGGTGTAGGATACCGATGGCAAATGTCTGACATGAGGAGAAAAAAATTGTCCCCAAATTTTTAACGGAATGACCCCAAATTTTAAAGCGTTTTGGAAAGTTTCGGGTTTCATCCACAGAGGCTTGGTAAAGACTTTCTGAAAAGTCCTAATGACTGAAGGAAAAAAAAAAAAAAGAAGAAAAAAATAAAGGAAGAGTTTCAGTTTAAAGAAAATAGTTCTAATGTGAGAGGATGGCACTTGAAAACCGTAATTATGTGAATGTCAGTAGTAAAAAGCATCCTTCTTAAGCTGACCGTATGAAACCTGAGCACAAAGAGAAAGTTGTCATCCGAGCGAGGAAAGAACCCCTCCGAGTATATATTTTTCCCATTTCACCATTTTATACCCTAAATGTAAAAGTATCGGACAACTGCAGGCAGGTGGCGTGATTAGGTGTTGCTTTGCCTGGGGTGTTTTTTCGGAAGCTGTGTCACACGAGCCATGTGTTTAGGCTGCCCGGGGGTGTTGGGTGCTAAGTGTGCCCCAACACGGCCGCAGCGCGGCGGCCGGCGGGGGCGGGAGGTGGCCAGCTGGAGCCTCACCTCGGTGACAAACCGATCCCAGGCTCCCGCAAACGCCAGCAACCACCGCCGCAATCGCTTTAATCTCAACGAGCCCCGGGCCCGATCCTGGGGTTGGTTCGCCGCCCCCGCCCCGAGATTCGCCCTCTCGTAAACGGAGGGGGTCCGGCCCCGGGGCACGCCGCTGCTCCCGCCGGCTCCGGGAAGAAGGGGATGCCGCGGACATCTCCCCTCCGCATCGCAAGGAATTTCAGCTTGTTTTTTCTTTCCTGCTGTTTCCTCTTGAGTTCCGCCCGCGGAACCCGACGAGTGCTTTGCACTCCAAACCGCCGAGCGATGGGGCGGTGAGGATAACATTCAGGGTCTGAAAAAATTCGCTAATGCCTCGAGAATATCGCTTAAAAACTGCTCCGAAATATTCCGTAGCTTTTTAATTGAGGTAAACAAAGTGCAACAAATCCTAACTCAAATATGATTGCACTGAGATTAGGCTCTAATTGCTTAAGGTTCAGGTGGAATCTGCAGGCTAAAGCCTATAAGAACAATCTGAATTTCACAATCATTCTGTCAAAAGGAAAGAGATGAGAGCCCACACGCTTCCTAACAAGTCATTTTTAACAGTTACAAGCTTCTTACAAAGACCACACAGGGAGTCTAAGAGATGCAAATCTAATCCCTGGTCATTCTGCAGGCCTTCAACAAAGATGTACTAAAGCCTAATAGAAAAGAAATCAGTTCTCTGTCACCAGCTCCTAGTAAAATCTATTAGAGAAAGTACGGATCTTGTATTTACAGCAGTTGCTTTTAAAGGTTAAGGACAAGTACATATAAAAGGTATAATTTTTTTTTTCATGTGAAATATTTACTAAAATCCATCATCTGCTCTGTTTTTATTCCTAAAGATGCTTTGGTATTTAGTTTGTATTCATTGAGCTAAAAAAATTATCCATCCCTTTGTTCTTTGAAATATTAGCAACAGAATTTTTTTTTAAATGTTAGTTATTCGGACGGGTGCTGTTTCGTTTTATTTTTTTTTCAGGATGCCTCATTTAAAAACGCGTGCAGGGACCTCAGAACAGCGGTCGGTATCTTGTCAAATATACTTTGAAATGGCTCCATCCCATCGGTAGTTTGACCAGTGTCCAGAAGTGAATATTTAAATCAAACGAATATCTAAATAAAGAGGAATAAAAAGTCCGCCTGCGCATTGGCAAACGATACACAGAGATAGCCAGCCTTTCCCGGGATACTCTCCAAGTTTTGTTTTTAATGAGATCGTCTCTCTCTCTTTTCTTTTTTTTCCCCTAACTCGCTATATACTGAATTACCTCTGTCTCCCGGCAAATCTCACCCTGATTTAGTGAGGGTCTCTATTGTACATTTGAATAATTCAAATTAACACCAAAAGTCACCACTTTTCTACACGAACACACTCACATGCAAACACACATCTACGCACACCTTAACGTATATGCATACCTCGTACTTCTGCAGAAGATCTATATTAACACGGGGAATGCACACACACACACACACACACACTTGTGGCACCGCTAATTTTTAGGTCACTTTTGTTCGTAAGCTGTTCGCCCGTTCCTGTTGCCCGGGGAGGGCTGTGGGTACGCAGCCTGTAGCCCAGGCATGTCAGTAAATGAGGTCGCAGCCCTGCGGTCTCCCACTTGCAAGGCGCCGATTGGGTTAAGTGGGAATCTTGCCTGCCTAACCGCTATGGGATCAGACCTTCCATTTCTCCCTTGAAAATCATTGATAATAAAATAAGCGGGTCACTTGTTGATGGACTGCGAGTTTTCTTAGAGTGCAATGTGCGTCGGGGGAGCCGAAGTGCGGCGTCGCGGGGGAGGATCGTTCTTAAATGACAAGGGGAACCAGAGTCTGTTTGGGACAACAGATGATGCTTCTGGGGGTGACGTGTCTGTTTCTGTTTCGGGGCTGTGTTACCGATGCGGGTAAAGATTTGGCCCCCGACAAATCTCCATATCTCGGTGACTCACACCAAAACAAAAAAAAAATTACATATATATATATAGGCTGTTCTTTAGGAATTATGTCAAAAGGAAATCGGATCGGAATCGTTTCCCTGTTTTGCTTGGGAGCCCTGGGATGTTTCTCCCAAGCAGTGAGAAATTCGGCGCGATCCAGCAACGAACAACCAACGAACTTGCGTGGCTTGAGGAGAGGAGGAAAACACGTGGGGCTAAAACCTGCTCCTTGCTCCCTGTGATTAGCACATAGGTTTCAGTGGGACAACTCTTTTGAATAAAACCATCGCTGTCTGGGCTGGGAAATAACTTGTCCTAAGCAGAACAGGTCCCTTTCTTCCTCCTTTTTCACCCTCCCATGCCCACCTCCCCACCCCGTGACCTTCATGGGAGAATCGGCTCCAGCCGCTGGGCTGGAGTCGGAGCTGGAGGAAGCTGCTCTCCCTCGGAAACAGCGGCGACGACCGCGAAACCCTCCTTCTGCAGAGCAAGAGCATCATCCCCCGCCATGCGGTACGGGCCGCTCCGGGACACCGGTGGGTCGGGAGCCCTCACCCCGCCGGCACCCCTCGCCCCTCGCTTGGCGGTCCCCGTCCCTCCTTCCGTCTAGAAAGTGTCCAGCCGCTCCCCAGCCCCCCGCTCCCAAATTTGCTTCATCAGTGGGACGTCAGCCTGGATGAGCTCCCTGTCCCCGGCGCCCGGATGGACACGGGAAGGGTCCCACGAGCGATCAGTGCCCACTTGGGGCTCTTTTTGGGGGGTGGGGGGACACGGGACAGAACAGGTTTGTCACTGTGGTACCTCGGGCCGGGGAGGAAAAGCTTCAAAGCACCGAGCGCAGCCCTGCGGGGCCTCCTGCACCCGGCCCCTTGCCGGGCCGTCTGGCCCGAGCCCTAATTAGGGCTCAGACCTAATTAGCTGGCGCGGAGGGGGGAGTGCGGGGTCCTTCCTTGGCAGCCTGGGGACAGCAAGGTAGAAATCCCAATGGAGAAAAGTTTCCCTGCTCTTTCTTTCTTGCCGAGGAAAGGGTGACTTGCACGGGGGGGGGAGGCGCTGGGAGCCGCGGGGAGCGGAGCGGGGAGAAGGGGCCGAGGGAGCAGCGGGGACCCTGAGCTCTGCCCGGAGCTGCCCCTCCCGCGGAGCCAGCCAGCGGGGGACGCCCCGGGATGGGCCTCCGGGCTGCCCGCGGGGAGAGTCCCCCAAACGGTGCCGGGGAGGACGGGGCTCTGCACAAACCCACCTGTCATCCTCGGCGGTGTGCGTGCGGTTTGCAAGTCACTAGTAAGAGTTTGTACCTCTTATAGGGCTAATTCAGCTTTCTGCGACATTTCCTTATTTATTCAAATATTTATTTATTTACTGCCCCCACACACACACACCCCCTCCTTCCCGAGAGCTGATTTGGCCCTTTGAAGTGGAAGGGAACAAAACAGTGCGGCGGAGGGTGGGAGCCGGGAAAAGCAGGGCTGCTGTGACTGGGACGGGCCACGGTGTGTAGCTGCAAGAAGCAAGTGTCTGCCTTCAAAATCCAAGCAGAAAACGGGGCGGAGGGCTGGGACCGCGGCTGGGACGCTGCCTGCAGCCACAGCGCGCTGTCAGCGGCGCGCACAGTCACATAAACACGTAAATGAGGGAAATCGGAAATGCCAATTAATGTGCTATGTGCGGTGTTGGGAGAGCCTTTATTTCGCTATTGGTTATCCGCAGGCGAGCCTCAACTTCCATGCCCGCTCCTCTCCTGCAGGATGATTACGATGGAGGACGCGTAGGCCTCCTGGCTTTCTCTTGGCTTCGGGCACTTGAGGAATAAGAAAAATGCTCCAGAGCAAGCAGAGGCGGGGAAGTGCGGTGCCTGCTCGGAGCAGGGATTGCTGCGGGGGCCGAGGCAGAAGCGGGGGGGAAGGGGGGTGTCTGCCATCCCTGAGGCCAAGTCATACCCCCCGGCTCTGCCGTCTGGCTTTTGTCCATCCTTTCCCCGACTCCCTCAGCGGCACAGGAGGCGGCTCTCGGAGGACAGGACCGCGGGCAGCCCCGGTTTGCTGCGGCGCCCGCGGGCGGGGAGCGCGGGTTGCCCCGGGCGCCGCGCCCCGGCGGATGGGCTTCTCCGGGGCAGGGCTGGCTTTGCTGCCCGCCTCTGGGCTCGGCGGGCGCTGGCTCCTCTTATAGCGCCGTGCAACTGTCCTTCCTCCAGGCCTTACTTTAAAAAACAAGTTACCATTTTCTACGGAATCATTTACCCGGTGTATTCTTGATTAAATGACTGTTAACCCTAAGAGACTGATAGGACAATCAACATGCTTTTCCAATCACCATTCTTTTCTTGGTTGGTTTTTTTTCCCCAACGGGGAGCCTCGCTGTAGGTCAAAACCTTGCTTTCTAAAGCAATTAAGTCATATTAGATTAAAAATATATCGTGATTAAAGCATCGTGTGAGAGGTCTGCAGCGGGAAGAAAATATTTGGTGCTCGTCTGTAGATTCTCTCACCTACCACCTACTCTGAATGCGTCCTGTATCTTCCAGCATGTCCGGCCCTCATGATTGCAAATAGGCCTGTTTTCAAATGGAAATAGGACTTCCAAACTGATTATGTGTATTGAATCGGAATCACCCGCTAGATCCTCTTGTTTAAAATGTATTGAAAAAAGCATGATGGTTGCACAGCTCTGAAACTGGCTCCTTCTCATCTCAGGGAGGTCGATCTATTTTGCAACTTTTTGCCATTTGAGAGTGTTTCAGCTGGATAATTACGCTGCCATTGTGGAAGGGCGATGCACTGACACACAAACACCCCCTCCCCCGCTACACACACACACACACACACACACACACACACACTCCCCCGCCACCATCCCCGGCGCATACACCTTCAGCCACCACCGCGGAGCCTACTCCATGCACAGCCCACGTCGTGTCCGGACTTCCACGACACGAACACGCCCGCCCTCCACACGGCAGCGCAGCTTCAGCGCCTCGCCCCTGCCACTGCCACACGAGCACGGCGTGTCCCAGCGCCCCGCCACCGTCACGCACAACCTCCCCGTGACACCAGGCGCAAAATACACGATCCACCAGCACCCTCCCGAGCCCCACGGGGCAACACGGTTCCCACGTCTGGATTCTGCTTCGCGAGCCACTATTTAAAGACAACCAGTCTGTGTATCTGTGTCTGTGTGCACGGAAAAGCCAGAACCAGGGAGCAGCAGCTATTGCTCGCACACTGAAGAATGAGGACAACCTCCATGCAAAGGTTCCGTCTATTGATATGTAATGAGAGCTTTAAACTCTGTCATATCTTCCAAAGAATAATCCATTCAAATTCAGAAGGGTAATTAAGAAGCGAGGAGAGAAAAGGGAGACCTGCACCGGGCGGAAAGCGGGCAGCCCCCCGCGTCCGGGGGAGACAGAAATCGGCGGCAGCAAGCGGGGTCCCCCCGGCGCTCCCCCAGGAAGGGGGGCAGCCGCGGCCCCGCACGCCCGGCCCGGGCTGCCCCGCTCCCACCCCCCGCAGTCCCGCCGCTGCTCGCAGCGAGCACGCCCAAACTTTCTCGGGTGCCTCCTCGGGGGTTGCTCTCCCCCCACCTAAACCAACTAAACGAAACCCGAGCTGGGAGGGGGTGGGGGTGCCCAGTCCTGCGTGCCCGGCGGAGCGGAACCCCCGCGGCCGGGCTGGCCGGGCAGGCAGGGGCCGGGGACGCCGCTCCGCCGGGCACGGCGAGGGGAGCGG
Source organism: Burhinus oedicnemus (assembly GCA_008921705.1). Classification (NCBI taxonomy): domain Eukaryota; kingdom Metazoa; phylum Chordata; class Aves; order Charadriiformes; family Burhinidae; genus Burhinus; species Burhinus oedicnemus. The sequence continues at coordinate 5,203,613 of VFFE01009207.1, forward strand.
CGGCCCGGTACCCCCCGGCCGGCTCCCACGAAAGTGGCTGCACGGGAAACCTCTGCCAGCCGGGAAGATGTCAGTGCTGGGACCTCTCCTCCATCCTTCCCCACACTTGCACAGTACCTTTGCGAAGACGCAAATTCATCCGGCCGCATCCTGTCCTCGGTCTTTTTTGGGTTACCGCGGAGGTGCCACGCACTTCCCTGCCATTACCCCGCTAGGCAAGTGTGGTGTGTGTTGCAGTGACGGGGCAGTACCGGGTCCCCGGGCCCCATGCCGCTCGCCCTGGCTATGGCAAGGCGCCATAGGCGGTCAACACCTTGTCAGGGCGTTTGGGAGCAGCGTTTGGACGAAAGTCAAAGGGGTTCCTGGCCCGGCTTTTGCAGCCCTCCCGCCTGGCCGTCGCCCCGTCTGCCAAGGACGAGAGAGGCGGTGGGTGCGCACAGCTGGATCTGCCCGGGAGCACCTGCAGCCTGGCAGCCTGGCAGCGCAGGCAGAGGCTGCCTTAGCCGGCATTCAAAAAATAAAAGAGCGAGGCAGGCGCTGCCCTCGGTCGCCTGTAGCCCGCGGGCGGGGAACTTTGCCGGGCTGCTCCCGGCTCCCGCGGGCAGCGCAGCAGCCGGGGCTGCGGGAAAGCCCGTCCCCCGCACGCCAGAGACCCCGCGGCCGCAGAGCCCGCTGGCAAAGGGCAGGATCAGGCCCGTTCCCCTCGACGGAGAACGGCGACCTGAGCACCGGCGGCAACTTTGCCGTGCCGGATTTTTTATTTTTTTGGTTTGGTAGGCGACGGGGGCGGAGGGGCAGCGCAGCCGGCGCCCCGCTGGGGTCTGCGGCGCTGCTCGCAGGGAGCCCGGCGCAGCTGCGCTGCGGGGCCGGCTCCCGCCGCCATCCCGTCCCCGTCCCGTCCCCGTCCCGTGCCCGTCCCGTCCCGCCGGGGCAGCCTCCGGTGGGCAAAGGCGGCAAATCGCGGGAGGATTTCCTCGGTGTAAAATAAAGAGCGGATCGGAGGCACAGGCCGACGGGCAATGCTTCTTTCAAAGTAAGAGTTTTCCCATTCCTGCCCGCCTCTGCTGCCCAGACCCCACAGTTAATGCCGGGCACATCAGCTCCTACATACACTATCAGATGCGCACATCTATAGGTATAATTCGTGTATAGACTAAACACCGCGCATCGGTCATCCACTTGGTTTTTTTCCTCTGCGGTGAGCTAGTGCAGAGAGAGGTGCAGGCGACGGGGAGCTTCGTGCACGCCGTTTCGCAGCAGCACCAGTGCGTTGCTGAAGTAACGCGCGGGTTAAGAGGGAAAGCCCGGACCAAGAAGGTGCTCAAGAAAAAAAATAATATTTTTAAGAGCTTCTCTGAGAAACAGCAGCACCGGCAACAAAAAGTTCAAGGAACAAAAGCACCGAGAGAAACTCCGAAAGAACCGTGTCCTAGAGTCGCATTATTAGGTCAGTAACACACTGAAATGAACTCAGCCACTTCAGCAACACCTTTGATATGAAGCAAAAATGTCTGTTCCCTCCAAGATCCCAGGTGTGTGTAAGTTTGTCCCCTTCTAGCCCAAATTTACTTGATCGAGAAGTCGGACTGCGGTGAAATCCACCAGAACAGATGGAAGTGAAGATCTCATACCTTGCTTAGTTTTCTAAGCATTGCAACTATACTTTTATTAAAAAAAAAAAAATCAAAACAAACAAAACAAACAAACAAAAAAAAAAACAAAAAACAACAGCCAAAACCCAAAAACCAACCTCAAAAAACCCCCAACACAAACCCACAGAAACAAAGACCCCACAAAAAAACCCCCAGTCTTATGTGTACATGCGCTATATTCTTTTCTTGTACACTTTAAGGAGCCCCTGTATCGATGAAGCGCTACTCTGAATGATATGGGGAGTCTACATCAAATGAATGCAGCACAACGTTCACTAAAATCAGCTATGTAAATTCACTTGCTAAAGAAGCACAACCTACAAACTCATTTAAAATTACTCGGAAAGTCGCACTGTGTTTAACGAATATAATATATATAACCCAGAAAACAGCAACCATCGTATTCAGATTTAGTTGTTAGCATGAGATATGGAGCTAGCCAGTAAAAACAGACCTAAGTATCGTTAGTTACTTGATAAATATTTTTAGAATACACATTTTTAACTTTTTTCCAATTCTGTACGCTGGCTCAGGACAGTGGATTCATACTGTCTTTCGTAGGTAATGCATTCGGCCATTTGTAAATGTCTGCTTCTTAATGTCTGTGTCATTGTAAAAAAAAATACCAATTTCCCTCTCCACCCTCCCCTTAACAAAAACCTTTACATCGAAGATTCAATGTCATAGTTAACGTTTTCATCTCTAGGTTTCCAAAGAAATTTTCTGCATAGTAAGTTGTTTTAAGCATCAAAACGAATTTCAGTTTCTTTCTACATCAATACATCTTATTCACCGTCTTATTTATATAGCTGACCAGAAGCCTTCGAGAGAAAGACATAGGATATAGAAAACTTTGACCTTACCTGCTCCCTAATGTGCTTGCAGCCAGAAAAAAAAAAAAAAAAAAAAAAAAAAAAAAATTTCGTATTATTCACCACTTTGCCAGAGACGGTAATCTCTCTACCTCATAGGAACAGCCGTACTGGGTCAGGTCTCTGTACACATTTGGTACATATAAACAGCATTACCATTTACTTAGGGTTTGGAGAGTTTTTTTCCCCCTGAAGGGGATCATGAGAGGAACAGCGGGTCAGACAGAAAAAAAAAAAAATATTTCTCAGCTTTGCTCCCGACACGGCCATGAAAGGACTGAAATTCTTCAGAAGTCACTCAGTCTTTACCTCTAGGTCTCTTTTGTAAAAGCAGCCGTCACGACAAGTTGGACCGGGGCTGCCTTCCCAGCGAGGCCCCTCTACCTGCGCTCCGCCACAAAACTCCTAAAATACTTTCCCCCCCCCAGTGGCAACTTCTCTTGGTGTCATCTCAGAGCTGTCTCAGATTACATTGTTTGGGATCTGCACTTTGAACACTGTCTTAGGGCCCTGCGCTGCCTTTTGAACCGAGATGCAGGCGATATACTTTTAGATCAGCTCCCCATCGCTGGTTTGGGTTCCCCCCGCTCCCCCCCCCGGAGGTGTGGTACCAACTCCGCGCCGCTCCATGAGCCCGCAGCCGGGGGAGCAGCAGCAGCAGCTCCCGGTGCAGGCCCCGGCGCCGCAGGCTCCTCCGAGCCTTTCCTTCCGAGCATCCCTCTTGCTAACAGGCTGCTGTGAAACAAACAAAACAAAACAAACAAAAAAAAAAGAAAAAAAAGAAAAACAAAACAAAACAAACCCACCACCCCACAAACCGTTTTGATATGAAACAGCAAATATGAAGAAGCCTATTGCTATTGTTGCTGTTGTGGCAGTGGTAGTGGTGGTGATGGGATTTTGTTGGGGGTTTTTTTCGTGTTCTTTTTTTTTTTTTTTTCCACAGCCTGCTGTGGCACTACATGCACACTTCATGGCACTCAAGCATGAACTCCTATTTACAGCAGGAAAAAATGCCCTCCGCGGTTCTCCTACACGTACAGGCAGTGCCAGGGAGTGGGGGAGTGGAAGGGAAGAGCCGTTCCTCACTAGATCCCTTTATCTCCCAAAATACGGGGTGCCCACGATTTCACGTCGATAAAGAAGCAGTTATATTGGGAAACGTGCATTTCTTCCATCATTTCAGATCTGAATCATGCTGTCCCCCACCCTCCCCTTCGCCGTCCCATTATCCAAGTTCTGCATTGATTACCGGGAGACTGAAAATCAGCATATTGGAAGAAGCAGGCGTTTAGACGGAGGCACATATTTTAATTTAGAAAAGCTATACAGTGACTAAGTTCTCCTGAGTGTTCTCGAGGGATACTGGAGATTAAAATGTATTTACACCCCCACCCCTCACCGAAATGTCTTCATCCCAATCAAGGCATAACTGGTTTATACAAAGAATTTTATGATAAAAGGCCATAACACAATGTCATTAAAAAACTCTATAAAATTGTTAAAGAGCAGTTTGTTTGCATTTCTCCTGATTGATATGTAAATACAGTTTGAACTGTGTTTGCTCGGTCTCTAGTGCTTAATAAAGAGATGAATTCACCTTTCTGTGGAACAAGTAAACAGACTTTAAACTAAGCCGACATCAGACAAAGTGGAAACGAGTTTATTTAATCGAAACTAAATCTAGTTTAAGAAAGATAAGTCAGTGTACATAATAATCCATTACAGTAATTACACCCACCACCAAATATGTGTTTATGAGGTTGTCGAGACACAATAAAATTCATTTATTTCCCCCGAAGTCTATAATGAAAAGTCACTGGCTGGATCTCTATCGAACATGCTAACTCCAATATTGGGGGGGGGGAGGGGGGAGGAGAAGAATATTTCTCGGCTGTATTAATGCCTTTCGGTGCTCCTCACTTTTGAACTTTCCTGTGTTTGAAAGGATGCAAACATTAATTACATCTGAAGGGGAAAAGTCGACTTAACCACAGCACTTTCCCCTTCGGTCTTGCATATTAACTCCGGGAGAAACTAACCCTAATTCAAAAGATGCGTAGAGTTAACCCTGCTCTCGCCCCCTTCGCTGGAGCTGGCAGCGCTGTGCCACAGACCAGGAATTCCCAACACTTGCTTCTTTTATCAGAAATAACAGCACTAAGTTCTAGACCGCCCCCCGCCATCCTCAACATGATGTTATAGATCTGAAATGAATATTCTGCTTAGAGAAAGAAAGAAAAGAAGAAGAAAAAATAAAAGAAATATTCTCTGGGTTAGTTGAGGATGTCGCTGTATAAAGCAGGACATAATATAAAGAATGAAAAGTCTCGAAATTCCTGTTGACACACGTGATGTTCTCTAGTTAGAAATAAAGGGGGGGGGCAGAAAGAATCCGATTTTTTTTTTTTTTCTGTCTGTTTCCCTTTTTCTCCATCCAAACTAGCACTTGGTGTCCGAGTAACAGCGGCTATCTTGTATAAATAAAAGACTGGAGCTTTGGAAAGCTGCTACTTAAACTGGAGGTTGGGTTGTTTCCATCCCGGGCAAGCTGCTTTCTTTCTCTTCAAAAATATGAGCATTTCATAATACCTCTGTAATTCAGAGGTCTTTCAATGACTGCGATTCGCTTCTGTGGTTTAACTGAGGGGATCTGGAGAAAAAAACGAAACCGAGCGGCAGATGCGAAGGAAAACACGAGACGAGGTCTTTTAGGATGGGGGACTTCTTGTTACACTCACAAAAGGGATATTTGGGGCCCGAAAGACAGAGAATTACATGTATTTCGGGCTTGTCCGGTACGAGCTGCTTAACTTGATATGCTTTATATATTTACAACAAAGTTAATATCTAAATGCCTTGCATTACCCATAATATTTACCTTCCTTCCTACCAACCGCCCCTCGGTGTCTCAGCCAGGCGCGCACCCCGCGCACCCACGCACACCCACGCACACCCACTCCACGTGCGCGCACACGCACTTTCTCCTCATCTCCTTCTTTGCAAGCTTCCCAAATCACTACGGGGAGGGGGAAGAAAAAAAAAAAAAAAAAAAAA
>VFFE01009207.1:5213276-5315363 GCA_008921705.1 Burhinus oedicnemus
TCTTTCTGTTTTTTTTACTTGGGGGTTTTTTTTTTTTTTTTTTTTTAACCTCAGAGAGAGGTGGAACAGGCAAGTTTGCAAAAACAAGCATTAATTTAATTGCCTGGGGCGAGAGACTGCTGAAAAATAGGTTAGCGCAAAATGTCGCTCGTTATTCTCAGCGGCAAAGACTGTCACAGGCTCTCGTGGTCCCTCTGAACCTGAGGCTGCTTTCTAAGGTTATTTATACAGCACGGGAGCTGGATGGAGAAGACCTCTCAGGTCATCTGCTACACAACCTTGCCAATGAATTCCCAGCAGTTTCGAATAAACTGCAATTTCTGGCACTTTCGGATCTGTTCTCTGATCCGGTGTGAAAACAAAAGCGAGCCCATTCACAGCCACACACACGTACGTGCAGCCAGCAGCTAATGTCACTCGGGTCTTTGAAGAAATCTCCCAAGTTGTCCAGAATCTCCAAAGCGTGTATTTCGGGGTGTTCCCGGGCGGAGGAGAGAAACCTCCCCTGAATGTTTCACACCCCGGCCTACGGCCCTGGCAAACCCAATTTAATACAGCGATTACCTGAATATTAAGAAAATTACAGCGAAGGTACAGTTAACCCAGTGACTTTGAAGTGTCAAGTAACTATTTAGTAATTGCACTTGTAAATATGTTTGTGCTCGGCTGGTTCGTGCTTAAAAATGCAAAAGTGCACTTGCTACCCGGGAATAACTAAATATCTTTGTCTAAAGTGGCAGCATAAATAGCCGGTCGCTTTGTGACTGTGCTTGATATTAGTACATAAGGATCATTTTGCTTCAATTGGGAGGCTCTCATTCACTAGGCAAGAAACCGTTTAGGAGAAAGTAGGTTCCCGTATGAGAGTTAACATCCTTGAAGTGTAAGCCTCAGCCTTGATTACACTTTAGCTCTGCAAGAGGTGAGCTTTTCCACACAAATATAATCGGGGGAACTTTCCTTCAATCAGGCCTCCAGCTCTCCTACATCATCTCAGCTGCCTCTTTCGGCACCAGCTCCCTCAAGGCTGAATACCCCGAAGTGGGCTTCTTGTGAGTCTGCTGGGTCACCAAAGGCAGGGAAGAGCGACTTTGGGCTAGAAAGGCGGCTGCTTTTACCTCTTTTCTTTCCTCTTTTCTTTCCAGATCTTTAGATCTTGTCTGTCCAGATCCCTGGAAGATTTACACACACACCCCCCGCCCCCTTTTTCCCCTTTCTGCGCGTGTTTTTCAGTACGGTCTTGGGTTTTGTTCCTACAGAGAGAGACACTCGACCCTGCCTTGGTGGTTTGTTTTTTTTCACCCCATCCGGATTTCTCAGGCACGTCAGCTCCGTGCCTGTTTTATTAGCCTTAAAAACGAGGGGGTGGATGGAGGAGAAAATAATTAAATACCCGAGGATCCACCAAAATGACGCTGCGGTCGGCTCAAATCAGAGACGAACGACAGCGACTGACCGCGCAGATTGCGGGGCAGGAGCAGCGACACCGTTTCTCTCCAGGGGGTGCGAGGTGGGGAGGCCCCAGGGCCGGCTCCGGCGGCGGGGAGCGGGGGCGGACGAGGCGCCCGCCGCCCGCCCCGCGCCGTCCCGGGGGCGCCGCCGGAACGACCCCTTCCACCGCCGGCTGCGGCTGGGCGAGCTGACTTACCCTCCCGCTCGAAGGAGCGCAGGTTAGATCGCCTCCGAAACACTGCTCAGTTAGATTAACCCGAGTGAGTTCAGCCTTGACTCTGCGCGGAGTCTCGGAAGTTAATGCGGGAGCGCTTCTTCCCCCTTCGCTGGGGAGCGGGCTGAAACTCTCGTTGTAGGTCTGACCGCTTATTTAGAAATACACCGACCCGCGTACAGGCACAGCTACACCCCGCAAGGTCCCGACAGCACTTTTTAGCCCCGCTGGATCGACCTAGTGAAAAGGAAGCAGGTCAGCCTCTGCTTCTCCTTTCCCGCCCCAAATGGACTGTAACGGGGCGAGCCAAACCGCGCACAAGTGGCGAGAAAGCTTCTTCGCGGCTGCCCTGTCCCGGCCGCTCACCCTTTTCTTTCAAACCCTCCACCCAAGTTTCGTCTGCCGGAGCTGGCTCCCCGCAGCCCCCGGGGGGGGTGGCCGCCCCGACAGGGTCCTGCCTAGGCTGCCTCTAGTGATGTGTTCGTTTACCTGGTGATGCTGCTTAGTAAAACGCTCGAGTTAAAAGGAAATGCTAAGGAGGAGAGCAGGGAAGATGAGATGCGTTTTGCCTGGTGGAAGCATTTTCATGAGAAAGGCACGGTCTTCACCCCGTGTTTGCAGAATGCGGCTACACGGACGTCCCTTCAATAGCTTCTGACCCCACACAATCCGTTTGATAACACTCGAGAGGTGGAAGAATGGGAGACTTTGTCAATCAAATGGTGCCAATCCCAATGGAAACGGTGCCACCAAGACCGCAGCGCGTTTCCTCATCAACTGGATTGCGGGGGCTGGGAACTCAAGGATCAGCTTTTGAAAGTGCGCACAGGGCTCTCCAAAGACAACAATGTCTTTTTTATACGAGCTGCTGTGCCTCCCCAAGGGGAACCAAATGTGCTCGGCCAGCCCGAGCCGCCGAAGGGCCACGGCTCTGCCTTGCCACCCATTTCGCCGGGCAGGAGCTGCGGAGGGGGGGTCGGGCATTTCTGCCTGCTCCGGCGCCCAGCTCGGCTCCTTGCCCCAAATTGCTTTTCGCCTCCTTTAGGCACTTTCAGCTCCCGCGGTGGCTCCGCGCCGTTCCTGCGCAAGCGGAGCCCACGCAGGAGCGCGGCCCCGATTCAGCGCAGCGCTTAAAGGATGTGCTTAGGTGTGAGCGGCCGGCTGGGCTGGCCGACATCCTCGGGGCACCTGGGGTCGGAGGGGAGAGGGGAAGGGTCCCACGCAACCCGCAGGCAAATTCTTTCTCAACACGAGAGACACTTTCTAGGAGCAACTTTTTGATACGAAGGCGTGAGCCGCTCCGTGCTCCCCGTGGGCCGGTTGACGGGTGCGTGTCTGGCCGTGCCAAGCCACCGGCACACGAAGCACCCCCTCCCTGCCCAGCCCGGCCGCCCCCGCTCCCAGCCCCGGTGGGGCGGCCCTGCCCGCAGCCTGCCCCGCCGCGGGAGCGGGGCTCGGCGGGCTCTGCGGCGGGGCCAGCCGCTCCTAGAGAAGCCTGAGTTAAAGGGGGCAAGAGCAGAGCTGGGACAGAACTGTTTCTTCTGCCCTGGTCATCAGTACAACTCTAACACATCCATAGAGAGTCTTTAATTACTCTCCCAAAGCCCTGCGCCTGGAAACGGGGCATCACCGAGGCAGCTTGCTGCAACTCTCCCCTCTCGACCCATCCTCTGCGAGCTCACAGAAACTTCACCACCGGTTTCTTGCGCACGGCGGAGCAATCCATCTCCTGTCCCCCTAGCCCCCTCCCAAAATGGAAGATGTGCCCAGCACACCGTGCCCAGAGCCCGCACCGGGAGGGAGGGAGGGAGCGGAGGTTTCCGCAGTGACCGAGTAGGGCGGACCTGTGTCGCTGTCACTGCCGGCCGCGGGCAGGGCACTGGGAGCCGCTCCCTGCCTGGAAAGCACATGCTTGGGCGTGCAAGGCAGCAGTCCTACCCAGGCACTCTCCCCGCGAGCGCTCCCTAGGCACAGAGCGCTCGGGGGCGAGGGGGGGGGGGAAACTCTTGCTGTGGCTCATGGGGACAAGTCCCCAGTGGTAAGCTCCCCTGCCCTGGTTCTCTCGTTTGGGTGGGAGAAACCCCGCAGTACAGCGGTCGAAATCTCTTCCCCTGGCGTAGGAACCTAAGAAAACAAGCGAAACCACCAAAGGCTAAAGCGAAAATCCTCACCCCTCCGCAGCGCAGGCACAGTTGCTCCTCCAGCTGCCCAGGGCGTGGAGCATCTCGCATCTGGGGTGCCTCGGGGCCTCTTCGCCACCGGTCCCCGGCGGCCCCGCTCGCAAGGCTCTGTGCGAGGGCAGCGCTGCCACCTCGCAGCTCTTTTCCCTCCTTCCCCAATTCCTGGCGGACGGCTGAGCCCTCCTGCCCTAATCCTCCGACCCCCCCCCCCGTCTTGTCCTTTGCCGGGCCGTTCCCGGCCAAGAGGGCCAGGGTGGGGCCAGGTGCGGGGTGCCAGGGCAGGGCTGCCGGAGCCGCCGCGGCGGGCGGAGGGCCGCCGTGCCAGGGCGGGGGTGGCGGGGCTGCGTGGCACACCTCGGGCCGGCGGCCACACCGCGCCCCGCCGCGGCTGCCCCGCCTGGCGACCCGGGGGAAAGGGCTGTTTGTAGGCATGGACGCCCCGGTAGCCTGGGGTAGATAGCAGCAGCACTCGCCCCGATGTAAGAACGGTTGCCTGACCCCCCCTCATCCTGGCACCGTTATTATTAGCAATTAGTATAATGGCCTCCACATCTGGCTTCCTTGGTGTCAGTAGACTGCCACCGCCGCAACGTTGTCAGTGCACACACACACGACTTTTATGGTTGCCCCGAAGCATCTTTGATACACCCAAGCCAGAGGTGGTTTCTGCGGAGGATTTCTGGAAGGCGGTTGTTGAGACAATTTGCAAAAAAGTTGTTCTATAGAGGTAGTTAAAAATATAGGCATGGATTATATAGACGTAAATACAGGCGCAAACACTTTTTATCGGTAGATACCTACAAACAGAATCCTCCCGGGATCGATCTATTTATCCGGTTTTACATACAGCTATCAGTATATTACATCAGATAGCTTAGGAGTTACGTGCTTTTGTATATATACCCGGACATGCCCACACGCACATGCACACACGTGTGTGGGGTGCATACCTCCGGCAGTGGGTATGCATGAGTATATATTTACGCATACATTCATAGTCCTCAACTCTGTCGTCTCTAAGTGTTTCAAAAAGGAACTCAGCTTTTAAGTGGGTCACCTCGCCGCCCTCCCCTCCCCTTCCCTCCCGCCCTCCCCGTGGGCTCCGCCGGGGCCCGGGGCGGCTCCTGCCCTGGCAGCGGTGCCGCCAGGCCCGCGGCCGCGCCGGCGCCGGGGAAAGGGGCTCTCGGCTCCCGGGTGGGGCTGGACACGCGTGTGCCTGTGGGTGCAGAGTGGAGGGGGAGGTTGGCAGCCGGCACCAGCGGTTTGATTTCCCGCAGCCTTTTTCGGCGGCGGGCGGGGCGGGGGCGCGTTGCCCGCTGCCCCGGGTCTGGTCTCGAAGCTCCCCCTCGCCCCGGCGGAGGGCAGCCTCCCCTGGGGGCGCTGCGGGGCGGGGGCTCCGCGCCCTCCCGCGCCCTCGGGGCTGCCCGGACGGCGAACGGCCGCCAGCCGGGTCCGGGCCCGGGGGCCCCGCGGAGCTGGCGGCCGGGGCCGGGGGCGCTCCCCCGCGCCCGCCGGGAGTACGTGCGCTGGCGGGAAGGCGACCTTTCCCCCTCGACCTTTCCCTGGGGGTAACCAAAGCTCCCTTTTATTTTCAATGTCACTTCGGAGTTTGCCTTTTGTTCCCCGCTACCTCTCGCTTCCAGGGATACGGGCGGCTCCCCGCTGGCTCGGGGAGGGGCGAGCGGTTGCAAAGATATCTCATTTAAAAGCGACAATGGAGCCCTTTCGACCAGCCCGGGTGGTGCCCGAGCTTTATTTTCGGGCTGGGGGGAAGGGAATTGTTTGCTTTGCTTTTGTTTTCACAGCAAAACTCGAGGGCAAGTTACAGGAGGGTTGCGAGGAGCCCCGGTCCTTCTTCATGGCCCCAGGGTACGGGGCAGGGCCACCCAGCCGAAGGCCGGTGCATCCGCCGGCATGCCCACAGCACCCTGGGAACCCGCGCAAACTCCGCGGCTCCAGGCGGATCTGACCGCAGCTGCCTTGCTGTCACTGAGTTCGGAGTGACCGAGTGCTCCGGTCATTGCCCGCAAATCCTTCTCTGCCTCCCCTCTGCTCCCCAGCCGATGGCTTGGTCTGAGCTTCCCCAGGGGCTTTAATTCGGAAGGAAGCTGCCAGCTGCCCCGTGGTGCCCTTGGCTTTTTTTCCTTGGCGAGGGCAATCACTGCAAGGTGGGACGCTGCATTTGCGCTCCCGCGGCTCCAGCTGCCAGCCGTGCCCGAGGGAGGGACGCGTCGGGGCCAGACCCTCGAGGCGACCCACAGCAGCCTCCGCTGGCCACCGGAGGAAGTGCAGCGCCGGGCCCGGGCCGCGGGGCTGGAGCTCCCCTGGCCCTGCCGACCTTCTGCTGCTGCTGCTGCTACTGAAATTTCGTCCTAATCAGGACAAAACCAAACACATGAGGAGACAGAATGGGATTTTGCTCAGTCGTCCTCGTAGGAGACCGGTGTAATTACGTGGATATTCGTCCCTCTTCACTGTGTGTTGCTCCAGATCTAGAGGGATGGATTAGCTTCTTTTAATGTTGCTGCGGCTCCTCCTCAACACCATCCCATAGACGTAACTCACCATCTGAGCAGTATTCTTCCCCCTCTCTCGGAAAGTACCAGTGATTTGCCCGTTCCTGGATCAAAAGGAGCTGTTTAATAATTTGTATCCTCTCCAAGTGTTCGCTTTTGAGCAGCACAGTCAGTTTCAAATTGTGCTCTTGACGGTTCATGGTCACATACACAAAAGATTCTGACTCAAAACCTGGCTGTTGGGAGTGACTCTGCCTCTTCCCCATATGCTTCCCACCCCCTGAGCCTGCAGCCCATGAGTACATCCCGAAAGAGAGCTGAGCTCAGTCCCTGCTTTGCAGGGGCAGCCTGGTTCCCCCATGCTCTTCTCTGAGCACGGGGAGTGAATCTGCTGTGCCATCGGGGGCTGAAGTCTTCAGAGGCAGAGCCGAGATGTCAGCAAGCAGAGGCCTGGTAGGGCCAGACTGACTCAACTGCCCACTGTGAGTGGCGTGTGGATTTGTTTATTTCTCGTGTGAGCCTTAAAATCAACATTTCCCCTGAGTCTTAAAAAAAAAAAAATCGCAATTCACTCTGCCTTGATTTTCTTCCGTTCCTTTCCTGGGAGAGAGGACACAGAGGTTTCCTAGGCAAAGAGGACCATTTCAGAAGCCCAAGGGCAATTCTAGGGATGTTTCAGAAGTCTCCTTTTCACTTCATGGGAACGAGAGCCTCTGGGAAGATCATGCCCTCAGTCTGGCTAGTACAACTGGTAGGTCTAGTTAAAAGCTGATGTAAAAAGCTGCAGCACAAAGGAAGCCATTTGTAGGGAAACTCAACAATGAACTTTATTGGTCCTGCTACCAAACCCATTAACAAAGCTATACACTCTGCAGCATTGTTTCCAGGCCTGGGTTTTGTTAACCAGTTACTGACATATATATGGCCCAGGGCGCTGATGTAACAGGTGCATTCCTCTTGCCAGGAAAGGGTTCAGTTCGGTTACTAGTTTCAGCTAGTTCAGTTTCTAGGTACCACTCTCTCAAGAGTTTCCTGCTGTAAACAGATAGGGTCCCAAAAGTTCATTGTACAGTGAGATGTACGCATGGCGTACATGGCAGGGAAGCTCTGCTTGGGCCATGAGACCTATGTGCCACAGAAGGAATTTCACTACTCTGACAACAGCTCTCATTGCCTCTAAGGCGATGGGTCAGACACCCTGGAGGCCAGATCAGGCTCCATCAGCTGGACTACCCTGCAACACTGTACCGTTCAGAGGCTCGCTCACTCCAGCATCAATGGCCATTGATATTGCCATACACACCTGTGGAAGCAGAGATCCTCTACCTTATGCAAGAAATGGAGACAAGGGATGGTGAATTACAACTGTTTGCAATACCAAAGTACTACTGGGAGCAATGGTTGTCTGTGCTTTTCTGTTAATGCACGTACCCCATGTCCTTGCTCAAATACTGGCATTTTCACTCTTTGGCATTCACTCTGCCAGATATGTTTGTTTATATGAGCCACACAGTGCAAGGTATGGGATCCGTCTGGATGTTTTTCTTCAGCTTCCAAGGAAGGTGAAGCAAAGGGCTTGTCAAAATGTTTCACCTTTTCCTTCTCCCAAGAAGAACCAGTAACCTGTCAAAGGAAGGACCTGGTTGGAAAGGGACCTTTCACCCACTTTGACAGCTGTGTGAAGAACACAGCTGCTCCTAAATGAGGTGCTCTTATTGTTATCAGCTGATGTCCACATCTTCCTCTCTTGCCCCCAGCAGCAGCCTCTCTTCCCTTTGGACATGTTACCAATCCATTGAGCAGGATTCTTTGACTCTCATATTTCTAGGGGATGAGTGGCACTGTTCCACTCGCAACTGAGTGCTGACCAAAATGTTTCACAGACATAACAAAAGATGGGCTCAGCCTTTCAGAATCTTTCTTCCTGGAGTTTATCAGTGAGAAGGAATGAATGAAGTTCAGCTTGAGGTTCAGTTGGGTCAAAGGACCGAGAGCTGGAAAACAAAACCAAAGCCTATTTGCATTGTAACCTAAAAAATGCATCCAAGAAGTTTCCAAAGGTCCAGAAGTATTGTACCTTTGAATTAGAACAGCACTTTCTATTAAAATAAAAATCCTAAAACATGTGCTAAAACAAGTCCTTGCTAGTAGCTCTATTTTCTGTTTCCCCAGACATTAGTCATTATTAGCATTCTAGTGCAGAAGAGTCTGCATGTAGCAGGACTATCTTCTAAATTACTTTAGATGATAGACATAATGAAGTTAAAAATTTCACTCATCTTTGCCCTGTCATAAATGAAAGCACATATTATACTCATTCAAAAAATAGCTAACCATAGAGTTAGGTTCAAGTTACATTTTCAATGTAGAAATGTTTATGCTGAAAAAGCCTAGATACTTTCTTGGAAGTAGTTTAATGATGTAAAATAGTCCATTAATGGATTTTGACTACTGTGCAGTTTTTAAAATAATGTCCCTTGTAATTAGTTGTTTCATCATTCTTTTATGTGCCTTGCTTATTTCAAATTCCAGGGAAAGAAGGCTGCTAAGCTGATATAATGAGATAATATCCTTCACTGGCATAAGTAAGGCTATGAGATGGACTGCTACCCACATTGGTAATTATACATGCTCCGTTTCCACAACTGGAACCAGAATGAATACTCTGCAGCATTTTACTGTCTCTGAATAACATAACTGAAAAAAACAAGTGAGTAACTTGTTTACGTATTATTGTTGGAGGAAGCAACCTGAGCTGGCTGTCCTTGAGTCTGGGGAGTCAAACTCATTCAGTGAGCACTTAACATAGGACTAAGGAGGAAAGCCATTTTGCCATCTACAAACAATACTTGCTGGGCCAGCTTTGCCAACCCAAAGGGGTGTCAGCTTCAGGTTCTACATGACCTGGGAAGTCACCAGAGGGCAGGGAGGACATCATAGATTTGTCCAGTTGTGAGATACAAGCTTTACAGGTGAATAAACTTGACATTTCCATCCCATCTTCTCTGTAGTATCTCAAAACACTCCATGAATATTAACAGTCTTCGGGTGAGAGACAGAAGCATTTTATGTCTATTTTGAAATGGCATAAGAGGCAAAGATTTGGCTCATGCTCATATGGGAAATAGGTGGGTCCAACATCATCAGTGTGCCCTTCTAGAAACCTGTTTTGACTAATGAATGGAGGCAAATCCATCTACTGCCTATCTGGCTGCACTGACCTCTCTGGCAGCACAGCTAGCACAGTTTGCTGTCGAGGCCGAGAGGCAGGATTTCTGGTGAAAAGTACATGCGCAGTCAGAGCAGCTCATTGCTGCAGACAAATGAAGCCCCCAGTGGTCCCCATGCCTGCACCGAGTACAGAGCAGCTAAAAAAAGGTCGAGAGGAAAAACAGCTGGGTGACCCAGCAGCTCCACAGTCCCTCCTTGTGGGGCTGCAAACAGGGCTGCAGGCTGTGCCTCAGGAGCGCGTACACTCTGCCATCGCCTGCAGGCAGGGGTCCGTCCTGCCACTTTGCCACCTGTGGCCCAGGACTCTCCCAGAGTGAGAAATAAGGATTGCATTTAAATTCAGTGGGAAGAGTCTTCGGTACTTACAGCCTTTAAAGCTTGCACTGCAAAACCTGTCAAAGAGTACTTGCTTTTCATTAGTGCATTTTGGTGCTTTTTCAGTAAAAAAGCTTTGTCCTGAATGCAGCCTGGAAACATCAAATGGAAATACATATTACATGAAGCAAGGGTTTCCAAACAGATCTTGCTTTGGGTACTGCTTGCTGCAGCAGCCCTTGCTGCTGGCAGGGGTAGCAGCTCGAACTGTTGGTGTCAGCTGTGGCCAGGGCTCCTGGCGTTGATGGTACCAGCCGTACGCCTCTGCCCATCCCACCTCCAGCTCCCCAGCTGCTTGCCATCCTCCCCCAGCACTAGGATGCCCACCATAAGCTTCCTAATCTTTCCCCAGCCACACAGCCTTTTTTTTTTCCTCTTCTTCCCATTGCACTTTCAGCAGCTGACCAGCACTGGCAGTGTACTGGCAAGAGCTGGCTTCGGTGGCAGAGGCTGTGGGACACAGCTTGCGTAAAGGCACCAGCCTCCCAGCTGAGCACCTTTCTACATAACACTCACAGAATCACAGAATCACCGGGGTTGGAAGGGACCTCCGGAGATCATCTAGACTCAGAGCAGTTTGAGTGCCAGCAGTAGTACGCAGGTTGCAGGATCTTCACGCGTAGGAAAGTGGTGAATTACAGTGACTGACCACTTCGGGAAAAAAGAAAAAAGGTGTCTGAAATGTTTATACTTCTGAGAAATTTTGGCTTCTGTAGAAACTTTCGAATGAACTTCGGGTGCTCAGCTCTTCATGGCCTGTTCCTTGCAAAGCATAACGCTTTGCTGAATGTGCAGCCCCTTGAACTGATGGGCTCCTCTAAATTTTCCTTTTCTGAATAAGTAATTATGTACCCTGCATTTATTAAAAAATGGCTAGAAATGCAGGACTTTTGCCTTTCTCTCAATCTGCATGTCATTCCTTTGCAAAGCTTGAAAATAGTTTTCCTCTGGTATTGATTCATTTTGCTGCACTGTATATCCAATTAGGCTGTTCTGCTGCAGATTCAGACATGAGAACAGTTCCACCTCCCTCGCATGCAGCTCCATTTCTCTTCAGTTTCATTTCCCTCAGGGTCACTGTTAGGTGATGATATGCATTAATGTCCCCAGGGAGGTGCTGTTTCCATTAGCTTTCCTCTTCAGAGGTGGTCAGAGGTCTGAATTCTTATATGATTTGTTTTCTTGGCTACTTGGAAAATAAGGTTCAGTTCTGATCCCTCTTCTGCACAGATGAGAAATTCTCCATTTTTAGATATTTCTTCCTTTTCTAATAAGACAGTGGCTCTTACCTTTATTTTTAAAACAGAAATATATTTTTGTGGATTATTTTTTTGATCAACATTCAATACTATTTATATAAAAATGGTTATGAAAAGAGAAAGAAATCACATGGCAGAACATAGCATGCACATGCATACACCCCTATTAAGAAGACCATGGAAAATGCTCTCAGACACATCTACGTGAAATGCAGTGAGAAAGCAAAAAATACCTCCTTCTGTGGAGCGCAAAGCATTTTCAGTAGATGGGTAAAAGTATAAGCTCCATACTAAAATGATGCAGTCAGTTCAGTAGATGTAATCTTTGCTGAATCAAACATGATTCAACATCCAACGTGCTTTCAGCTATGCTATTTTGGCAACTGCCTTTGGGGGAGGAGAGGGGATGACAAAGCAAGTACAGCAGGTTCCCATTCTTCCCTCAATGAAGTGTCATTTGAAAGTTTATATTCTTTTGAGCACTGAAATGGCTTTTTTTTTTTTTTTTTCCTGATCATGATATTCTGACATGTGGGGGTACTTCAGTGCCTTGCTGCACTTTAGCTTACAAGAGTGGTTATTCCCTTAAAGTTAATATTACTCGGCAGCCTTATATTGGCTCTTCACACCACTTAAGGCCCATGGTAGGGCTTTGCGAGAGAAGCTGGAGACAAATGGCCCTGTACTTCACCATCATGGACCTTGAATAAACTGTTGTGGAAGTGGGTTTGGAGACAAATTAGGGCTAGCGTCCCAGGGGAATCCATGACCCAGAAGTTTGGAGGAAGGCGTTTAGACATGCAGGGACTGTTACTGGAAAATCAGAAGAATTATTGCTCCTATAGTCAAACCTACAAATAAGCATCAGAGGTGGAGTGAATTTCAATTACCAGTAATTTCTTTCGTCTAGATTTGTTAATCTTTCCATGTTTTCATTGTATATTTTCCTACAGTTATCTACATTTAACAAGGTAAAGAGTCATCAATAGATATTATACTGTAATTAAAGCTGGAAAGTTTAAAGCTGGATTAAACCTTATAATTTTCTGCAGAAAATATATTTTTTCTGAATTGACGTTTTTTTCTCTTGACCAAATCTAATTGAAACTCCTTAGGGCTGTTGCTTGCCCACGTTTTTGTGTGTCCTTCAGCTCTTCAGGTGGACGCCATCTCTCATCTGTATAGTTGATTACCATCTGATATTATCAGAAGTTGAATTTTCTCTCCCACAAATCTCATTTTCTCTATTTCAATACAGAAGCAAAGAAAATATCATATGTCAAGGTTTTTTTCAGAGACAGAAATTTCATCAGAACTCCCAATATTTTGATAAATGGTCTGGATTCTGGAGAAATATCAAGTCCATCTGCAGGAGAGAAATTTCAGTTTGCAATCATCTCAAATTAAAAAAACCCCCACAACTGATCTGAATTCTTAAAATTGTTTTGAGTAACTAACAGCCCATGAGAAAACCTCATAGTTTGCTTCCTTCTGGGAAGCAGAAAGCTGTGGAAAAAACCTCTCAAACTGTACATCTGAACATCAAATGTTTGGCAGAAGGCTGTTCCATCACACAAGCTAAGTAGTTAACAATCTTCTTCCTCCTGTATGAATAACTGATATTCATTTGTGTAGTTTATCAGAGTGAGAATGGAAAATCAGTCATGTTGTCATCACAGCAGGACTAACTGGGTCTTTTTTAGCATCAGGAATGTTATGACTGCTTTCCAGGCATTGAAAGATGTCTGTCCTTCCTTTGCCAATCAATGTCCACATTCATTACCTGTCAGAGAATAACTTCATTCTTAGCTATAAGCGGTTTTTGTATCCAAAGCCCAGCATGACTTAGATTCTTGCCCTAGAAGACATACATTTGGGAACTGACGTAGCTGGGAAACATCTAGAATCAAATTTTAGGCAACAGCTATAGATACTACTTACTAACCATCTGAGTTTATAGACACCCTTATGATCTAGACTGCAGAACTCTTTTGAGCAGTACAGAGTCTGGTCAAGCCATATTGTTTCATTGCATTAAAAAGGCTTCAGATAATCATTACGCTGAGCTGACTAGATTATTCATCAATGTTGTGGCAAGACTGAGGCATTGCCAAAAGCAGGAACCCAGCTTCTCCTTGCTGGGCAATAGCCCTTGTTTCCCAGAAGGTTGTTTCTGAGTCTTGTGAGGTCACCTGTGATACAGCAACAGAGAATGTGGTGTCATCCCAAGGCTCAGTTAGAAAATGTGGATGCCTTTGCTCTAGCAGACCCAAGGATATGGGTCTCGGGATTTTTTTTAGTGTATCATTCTATCTCTACTAGTTTAAAAAGAATTTAATTTAAAAGTGGCAGTGTTTTCTTTTTAGCCATTGTTCCCTCCACACATATTTGTTTCCTTTGGTCTTTTTTATAGTATTATTGAATTTTACTTTAAAAGCTACTCTTCCAAAATACTTAGTCTTCAACAGGGAATCGTAATGCCTCTCGCATTTTGGTCTTTTATTGAAAAACAAAATCCAATGTCTGTGTATGAGACACACATATTATCCTTTTATTGGGTGAACTAAACCATTCTGTACCATTACTTCTAAACAGAGCAATGTGGAATACTTTGGGTAAGACAACCTATAGGCACACTACAAATTGTCATAAAACATCTACCAGCTTAAATTTACTAATGCAGTATAAAGCTACTTTGTTTCTCATTTTCAAGTCAACAGCTCCAGAGATGCAAAGGTAAATATCTTCTCTCTTTTTTCCATAGGAAATGTTTTGCACCAAGTTTCACAATGGGGATTATTCTTTGTACACTATAATGTCTGTCTTTGGATAAGTTATCTAAACGAATACTAGGTAAAGCTCTTCGCTTTCAAATTATCTTATTTTTATGTGCACACATAACTTCTACTGGTCTCACAGAGTTATGTACACATAGCAAAAGGGTAGACATCTAGTAGTGGCCACCATTGCAACTGACGTGATCTTTCTTTTTGCTTCTTTCTTTAACTTTAGATGCAACTCATTGAATCAATATTAAATTTCTTCTTTCTGTGATTGCCTCTTCCTTCATCTGCTACTTTCTGTTGCTAAAGTCTCCTCCTTCCCTTGTCATCTGCGTGTGCGGGTGTTCTCTCTCTTGGTTTCATGCCACAGAGCTGAGATCAAGACATAGTCCAGGATAAAACGGTTTTGTAACGATGAAGGCCATGCAGTTGCAAAGTATGTTTCTATTTCAAATCCAGCTGCATGTCCACTTGTTGTAAGAAACCCACAGAACTGGTGAGTCAGGGAGAAAAGGAGTCAAAGAGCAAATGGCACGTATGAGTAAAAGCCTTTTTAGAGGGACAGATATTTGTGCGCTGCTCAATGGCTGCATGAGTTGCTCAAAGGGCCTCTAAATTGTCTTGAACGTAGAAAGTATTGACATTTCTCTCCAGCCATTTGTGCAGTGGAAGGGAGATGTTGTGCTTGGAGGGTTCCATGTGCCAAGACAGATTGAAGAGGGGAGGGAGCATTGCAAGCTGTGTCTCTCTGGAGTCCACTCTTCCCCAATACATCTGATGTATAGCTTTTGGATTGGTTCCAGGTGAGATAGCTGCTACTTGTGTCCATTCACCTTTACTCCAACTCAGCTGTGCTCAGACAGCTTGGAAATCTGGGGTCATAAATGGCTTATTCTCCATCTCAGAGAGCCTGAGAGGCCTGTGGCAAGGTAAGGAGACAGTATCTGTGACTCTTAGCCAGCGACCTGATGAAATACAAGTAGTAACAAACTGAGACTACCATGGGGACTTTTGCTTGTTGTTTGTGGAGCCAAGATTCTGGTTGGGGACTGGGAGAAAATGTGCCTTTTCCATTGGTCTGGGACTTGACTCAATGTGACTGAAACTTTCCCTGAGTGTTAGAATCCAACACCAGAAAAAAAAATCATCTCCAGTATCCACCTACATGATAAAGTCCCTCCCAAAGTGACTGTATGAGAGAGGAACACAGAAGCTTTACACTTTTAAATAATCTATATTCACATGTTTCTTTCAAGGTTAGTTTTTTTCTGGCAATCATTTCTTTAAAATTCATTCTTGCTACATCTAGTTTCTTTTCCACATCATGTGCTTCATTATTCTTTTCAGAAAAGGGCAGGTTTCCTTAGTCTCCATCCATGTGCACAGCAGAGTCAAAGGGCTGGAGTCTGAAGGGTATGTGGCTGGAATACAACTGTATTGACTTCAGTGGTTACTCCAGGAGTACTTGAGAGAAAAGTCAGGGACGAGTTATTTTTAACAAAGCCAAGCCTATTGTTACAATTGTTTAAAGCTTTGTGGTACAATATAGGATTTTTCAGACAATGTTAATTTTTATAAAGTACTCTTTTATTGTTTGCATCCTCCTACTAGCTGGGAACTTTGGTATTTTGTTGGATTTATCCTCATCATCTGGTTTTGCATTTCTTTTCTCTACTAGCCTAGACTTAGAAACTCTTCTGAATCACTGCATCTGGTAGCTCTGAGAGTCTCCTGTGACTGCCTAATTTATCTGTGTACTTATAGATGAATCATGAGTAAGAGAAAACAAACTTGAACTCTGCCATTTCCACTTGCTCAAATATATAATTTTAATGAGCAGTAAATTTGCTGGAAAATGCAGTACCAGCTTTTGTGATAATATCCATGTGCAAATTGCACAAAATAACAGGGCTAGATGGACAACTTGACTAAAAGAGTTGTCTCCTTTTTAATTGGAATAGAGGACCAAGATTCCTGAGGGGATCTGAACGAGCTTACTAGCCCAAAAGGCTAGTGCCTTCACCCCATTGTGCCTGTTAGACAGCACCTCACTTCTTCATTGGCCTCTTTTGAGTCTGTTGCTCTGCTGAAAATGATATACTGTCTGGAGCAGGGGCAACCAGAGCCCAGTGCAGGAAACCCTCCATCAGACCGCACAATCATGGTCCCCCAAGTGTCTGGCTCAGTTTTGTGGCTTACACCCCGTAGTATAGCTCCAACAGTGCAGGACTGATTCTTCCTTCTCTAATGCTTTGTCTTGTCTTGGATGGGTTTTCCATTGCTTTCCCTGAAGGTTTTCCTCCCTTCTCTATTTTTTCCAATGTTAAAACTACTTTTTTCTTTTTATCACAAGCTGCTGCTTTTATTCACACATTTTGTTATTCCATCGCTTTTAGCCATGAATACTTTGTCTCTGTTATATATTTATGCTACCGATGTCCTGTTTTGCCCTGTTTTACACAACTACATTGTGAGGAGTTGACTCACCCTAGAAATACTTGCTTCCCTGTATTGCCTACGAAAAGCAGTTTATATAGCTGTTTCTGAGTAGAAATCTGCATATTGATACCTCCAATTAGGTGTGTTGAATCTAGGTGTTTTTTTGGTCATCACCAGCATCCTTGCAGAATGACTGCTGGGGGGCACAGCAGTGTTTTGAAATTCTCTTTCTCAGAGTGGAACTGCCCAGGGAGCCAAGTACTAGCCCTTAGGTCCTTTCTCCCTCCTCATCTCTCCCTCTTTGCTCAAGATTGAAACTCACTCCCTTTCCTCACATGCCTTTATTCAAAGCTTCCTTACCTTCTTTTTTTTTCCCTTTTTTTTTTCCCCTCCATCTAGCAGCAATGTAGCTTTTGAAATTACATTCATTGACGTGGTATATTGCTGTGAAAATTCACATCCCTCTTCCCTGCCCTTCTCTTACCCATTCTTTGAAATAAAAATGCAAAACTAATAAATAAGATTCCTTTCCTGAGTTTGTACTTCTCAATTAGCACATTTTTTCTAGCTTAGATGGCCCTCCTGCTGTTCACAACTTCAGTAAGACAGTTACAGTATTTCATTAGTCATACAGCATAAGACGTATTTGTTGGACAGCAAGTTTCAGTGAGTACTTTCTGTCCACTGTTAATGTATGCATCATCAAGGAAGACAATATGATTCATCATCCACATTGAATAGCCTCGTTCTGGGCTTTCCTCCCTCCAGATTCTGCACCTTCTGTTGTTCCTTGATCAATCTTGTGGTTTTATTTCTATCTCCCCAGACTCCTTTAGTCCTTTCATATCGTACATCTATATAACATGATGTCCCCAGCAAATGATGGGAGCATTTCCCAGGAAAGAATCATCTGCAAATGCCATCGGTGTGTTTCTAATCTTCTTTTTTTCTCATCATGCTAAAGATATTAAATAAAATCACAGCTAGCTTTGGTTTCTGTAAGAACCCCCTAGGCACCTTCCCCAGCTTGTCACATTAGTGCTTATTATTTCAGTCCAACAGCTAATTTATAACTCGTGTGTTAGTGCTCTTGAAGAAAATTAATGTAACAAACCACAATTCTAGACCTTTTGGAAGCACAGGTGATATTTGTTTTAAAAAAAAGCTGACTGCAGTCACTCATGCTCCTTCACCCACAGATTTCACTCGCTCATGTTGTCGCACCTACATACTCACAAGCACAACAGTGCATATGTCCCCAGGATCAATTGTGTGTGACTGTGAAGACAAAGACAAGCTATTGAGTCCTCACTGTATCTCTTGGGTTCCTCTTTGTTGGTGAAAATAAGCAGGATTTTGGATAGGCCTTTTATACCTTTTAAGTGTCAAACATATTATGATGTGATCCCTTGACTCCAAACCTTGCTTACTTCATCTTTCATAAATGTAAAGCAAAGTTGATGCCTGTTGGAGTACCTTTAAGGCTACAACCCATATGCACACCAGGGTAGTGGCAAAGGGAAGGCCCCATGTCATGTACTGTAACTTTTTACTTCACTCTTCTGCCATTAGAGGTCTGCGCTGTGGCCTTACGGGAGCACAGGCCTTCAAGTCTTCACGTAAAAATCACATTCCTCAAGGCTTACCAATTTGCCTGCAGTTGACCATGTCCTTGATTATCAGTGCAGGTACCTCAAGGATTGTTATCTTATTGGTCTGTAAGTATGACTACTTACAGGGAATTTTCAAAGTTACCTCAAGTAGTCATTCAAGGGATTTCCATTTATTTTTCTCATTGTGGGATTATCTGTAGGTTTTGTTTTATGTGTAATCCACTTCCTTTTATGGAGCTGGTCAACAAATGCTCAATATGATGGACTTCTAAAAATCTCAGCCTGAATAACCAGCCATCTCAGACTCTAAGTTAATGTGGCACATTATCAAAGCTCTCAAATAGAGAAGGTCCCATCCTGTGCAGTTTGATTTTGGACGAGTGACTGAAGCATACTCTAAACATGGGACAAATAAGTTCCATATCTCAATGGTTTCAGAGCTGCAGTCTGTCAAGCTGAATCAATTACAAATGAAGGGTCATTCAAAGACAGCAAAACATTTAAACTGTAATTTCTCATTTTGCAACAATGAGTCAAATAGCACTGCACAAGCTCATCTTCTGCATGTTTTTGTTCAGTGTCTATGGTTTTTAGCACTGGTGGTGTTAGCTATGAACATGTTACATATTTATTCTATTTCAAGGTCAAGATTTCCTGAGAGGATAGAGATATACAAATAACTTACATTTGATATGGCTGGGTATTCAAGCAGCACTGCTATTGTAAGTGATAACAAAAGACAAAACGTTAAGTCTGATACTTAAGGCCAGAACATGTTGTTTTTCGAATCTTTTGTAACAATATGAAGGAATAGAAATTTTATCTTCCTTGAAAAAAATCTTTTTTTCTCTGTATGTTTGATTCATGATATCAGCTTTACAAAAATGAATCAAGCAGCCTTTGCAATAAAAGAGTACACATTAATGTTCCTACAGTATTAAACACTGTTTCTTGATATACCCTAGTAGCCAGAGGTCATTGCTTTCTTGTCAGAGAGAAATCTGAAGCACTGTTTTTTGTTTAATTACAAGATCTTTATGTTTCAGTAAACAAATTCTGACCTCACTTAGATGCTGGTTTAGGGCTCTTTTCTTAAAAATGGCTGTTTGGGGGTTGCCACTGCCATTTTGTTCATTCTGCCTGTATGCATTGTCATCTTAGTTTAGATTGTAAAACTCCAAGTCCAGTACATGCTAACGAACATTAGTGCGCCCATACACTTCTGATTTCTTTGTCTTCTGCTAAGTTTAGCATTTCATAGACAAGCTAAGATAATGCATACTAGAAAGACATTGTCCTATATATATTTTTTGTTCTATGCCATAATCAGCAGTTTTACGTGAAACCGTTAAATAACATCAAAAATTTTAAAGGATTTTTGGATCATTTCCTCCATTTAGGGCTACATTATGCCCTGAAGTAAAGCCCTTTCTAGGGGAGGGGATCAGAACATGTTCCTAGGGCTGCAGTGCTCACGAAGCTGTGGTGGATGTCATTATGCCGGCCTCATATTGTTCCCAAGTGTGCTGGGAAAAACAGTCCTCAGTGGAATTTCATTCAGGTTTGTGTTCAAAACCCAGCACAATGGATTGGAAACAAAGGCTCCCAAAACCTTACAGCTCAATTCCTACCCTGTTCAGTGAGGAAGGATAAAGAAGGAGACAATTTTTCTCCTTCTCCTTTTCCTTTTCCTTCACCTGTGCTCCCAAGAAACGCATTTGTTGTGGGTTCAAAGGCAAGCATTAGGCCAGCCAGTCTGCGCAGTGGTTGGAGGGCGCAGGAGAGAAAAGGTGAGGCAAGTCCCGCGGGAGGATACTCATGGGTCAGTCAGCCTGCACAGCAGAGGGGATGCACAGGGTCAAGGGACAGAAGGCGAGCATCAAGGACGGAAAAAAGACAGGAAGGAAATCAGAGAGGAAGGAATGGATGGCACGTGTCCTGGTACCAACCTGCTCTCCAGCACCTGAAAGCACAACACTGGCTGCTACTGCCCCAGAGGGCTCTGCCTTCTGCTCCTGCTTCCCACTCAAATTAAAGGCTTCTGGTCTGACGTTCAAATCCCTCTTCAGGGTTAGGTTCAGGCAACACAGAGATGGTTTCTGCTTCTGTGCTGCTGATCTGATTCCCCAGCTAGAATCCAACCAAATCTTGACTGTTTAGTGGGAACTTCTGCCACTGGGAGAAGGAGCCATCAGTCTCACAAGAAGCGCACTGAGGTTGTAGACCTTGTTCTTGCAAGCAACAAAGGTCTGACTACACATCTTAGTACATTGGGAGCTAAATGCCAAATGCTGCTCATCTGCTTGGTGCCTCTGCCAATTTTTTTTCAAATACAAACATCTAGAGGTGCAGCACACCCATTCAATCAATCTGGTTTGATTTTTGTCTCTTGCATTCAGCCACTTATATTTTATCTCAGCCTGCTATAGGCAGTTATAGACTTTGTGTTGGGTTCAGGTACAGTTTGACATAGAAGAGGAAAAAACCCCATGAGTATTCTCCACCCCACCCCCCACCCCCCTCCGCCTTTTTTTATATTTTTTTTCCATTACCTGGAATAAAAAATTCAGGCTCTCTCAGCATCATTCTAACATGAGCCCTTTGGTACTAGGAGTTTTGTGTAGACCCCAAGGTCTCTCATAAACATATGATTGTCTCAGTTTAGTCTTCTTTTATCTTCTTAAGGCAAGGTTCTTGCTCTCACACCTGCAAAGGACAGACAGCTTGACAGAACATGCAAAGCTCAAAGAGTAACAGGCAGAAGAAGAGCTAGGGATTTCCTGTTTTTAACAAGTTCATATTTTGAAGGCAGTTTAAAGATTTTGGAGAGACTGATCCTCAATTTTTGGACATTTGATGTTGACAGTGGTACAAATGTATGAGGTTCTTTTTTGAAAGGTAAATTATCCCATACAAGGGAATTTAGCCTGTTAACTAAAATAAGAGTTATTTTGCTGGTCCTTGACAGGATTGCAACCTAAACTTTTCGTGTTCAGGAAAATTTGTCATAATATGAAGCCTGCAAGCAGCAGACAAAAGAAGAAAATCAGAAAAAAATAAAGAAAAAAGAGAATCAAATCAGTGTCCAGTCAGAATGGACAGTATGGAAAGAAAGAATTTAGAAGCAATGAGCCTAATCAAATTTATCCCTTTGTTCAGATCATGTTATATAGCCTGAAAAATTCTAAGGAAATCCAGGTCAATCTACTGAGTATTGAAAACCCCACCAAATCTTAATGAAAGTCCACTGAAACCCTTGCATATAATCCAGTGAAATGTTAACCACAGGCTGCCCTATTATCTATTGAAGTATGTTATTGTTATAACAGATGCACAGATGGTAAACAATTTCAGGGAAATCTTTTTCTCCTCTGGGCTTTGCCGCAGTAGCAGAGCAGGTTCCATAAATCCTTTTTGTGGTTAGCCCCAGCTCTATCCATTTTGCTCTGATCTCAGATTCCATCACAGCAAGTCTTATGCCAGGTGGCTTCAGATCCCAACGATGATGGTTTGTCCCGTGAGGCAAAGCAGAGGGTACGAGTCCTCAAGGTCATGAGTCTCTACTCTACACCGGAAAAATCATTCCTTCTTCCCCTTCTTTCTCCAAACACTCAGGAAAAGCCCGGCACTATTCAAAATATTTTGATGCCAATTTTCCAGGGAAGAAAATTATTAGAGAAGGAAGTAATACTTGTGAACTTTTGAGCCTGGGAAAATGGATACATTTCAGATTTGGAACAAGAATCACTACCTGGCTAGAGGAGGCCCTGAGCAGATGTCAGATAACCTAATTTAGTTGTTAAACCAGATACAAACAAAAGTGAACTCGTGGGTCTCACCTAGGAGGCAGAGAGAACCCTGCTCCTGCTCAACCCCATAAGAAGAAATGGAAATTCTATCCCAAAACTAACCAGTCCTTTCAAGATTTTCAGACCACAAAAGTGTGACTAGTGGTACTGGTTTTGGCTGGGATAGAGTTAAATTTCTTCTTAGTAGTTTGTATGGGGCTATGTTTTGGGTCTGTGATGAAAACAGCGTTGGTAACGCAGGGGTGCTGCAGCCATTGCTGAGCAGTGCTTACCCTGCGCCAAGGCTTGCTCTGCTTCTCACACTGCCCTGCCAGCGAGGAGGCTGGGGGTGCACAAGGAGCTGGGAGGGGGCACAGCCAGGACAGCTGACCCCAGCTGACCGAAGGGGTATCCCATACCGTATGGCGTCATGCTCAGCAATGAAATTGCAGGGTGGTGGAGGTTGGCCTGGGCTGCCCCTGCTCGGGGTGCGGCTGAGCAGATGGTGAGCAGCTGGGGTTTTGTGCATCAGTTGTTTTTCTGGGGTTTGTTTCTTTCCCTCCTTATTGTGTGGTTTTAGGTTTTGGGTTTGTTTTTAATTTTAAACTGCCTTTATGTACACCCATTAATTTTCTCACTTTTGCCTTTCCGATTCTCTCCTCCATCCCATTGGTTGGGGGAATCAGCGAGTGGCTGTGTGATGCTTAGCTACTTACTGGGATTAAACCACGACACTAGTGAGGTAACTCCAATGACTCAGAAAAAATGGTCTAAACAAAGATACTGGGTAAAGACATTAAGTGTAAGCATCTTACACAGCATAATGCTTAATTTAGCATCAAAGACTCAGCACTGGGTCAGGGAGGGTTGTTGGATTTTGTCAGTTGGTGGTCTCATACCCATTGATTTTCAGTGGTGCATTTCTCTTCATGTTCCTATAAACTCTTGCAAAGTACAGGAATGTAAGAAGCCACCTCCTGAGTCTTCCAAACTGGGAAAGTGAGCCAGTCCCCATGTTTAATTTTCCTCCCATCGAGGATGAACTCCAGCTCCAATAGACCAGTTCTCTTATTTCAACAAGCTGCCAATAAAGAGCAAATCTGCAGTGGAAACATTAACATCTATTCCCACAACAACTGACAAAGGACACTTTCTGCCTTTGCTACGTTTCAATAGATGATGTGTGTCCTTGGCATTGAAGTGGCAACACTTTTGCTTCCATCCACCAGCTCCCTGCAGGGCTAGGAATCTTGCATGGAGAGCAAAAAAGGGAATTTGAAAGGCCTGGGAGAAAAATAAAAGATTACTTGGGGAAATTTGTTCTGGACTCCTGGACCCTGGCTCATGCATGAACAAATCCCAAATCATATTTCTGATAAATCTTAGTGGGGAAATAGGGTAGGTTCAAGGTTACCATCCCTAAAAAATGGAATCATGTTTTCCACCTGTATACTCCTACTGCAATTCTTGCTAACTTACATATTCAAAGAAATAAAGATTACAGCCAGCTTTCTCAGGCAGAGAATAGCTTCTTGGGAGTGTTTCTGTTCCCAGGAAGAAAATTCAGGATCTTTTTGTGAGTTCAATACAAACCACCCATGAGTTGCAAGATCCTTTCCTTTTTCTCCTTAGGAGAGATTCAAGCAAAGCTAGTCAGAAAATCCTCCACAAAAAATTTCCTTTTGAAAATGTTCATTCTTCAAACCCAGAACTTTTCACAAAGACATTTTATCTTCAGTCAGCTTTTAGCAGAAACATTCCTCAGCCCTCTCTTCTCCTAGGAGCAGATTTTAACGCAGAGCCATGGTGCCTGAAATCAGCTGCTTGGCTGTCTCTATGTTGCCTGAAAGGAGAGTCTAATTTGGAAGATGTAATATTCTTTTTTCAGAGATTTCATGGGAGACTCTGCCCCAGAGCCACCCTCTCCTGTGTGGAGTGTCGAGAGTCTGAGCAGTTCTGCCACGCGAGGAAGAGCACACAAGAGGCTGAGCACATGTTCTGCCACGTGAGGAAGAGGTTGTTCGTGCCCTGAGATACCAGGTATCTTCTCACAGTTGACTTTTACTTTGATTTGTTCTCCCCATGTGGTACCTTGACATCCTGGTGAGGCAGCTGCTCAGAAACATCTTCCTGAGTGTCACTGCTGCCACCCAACACCAACACCAGTTTGTGTTGAATCCAACTTGAGCTGGAGGACTGACAGCCTC
This sequence comes from Burhinus oedicnemus, assembly GCA_008921705.1. Taxonomy (NCBI): domain Eukaryota; kingdom Metazoa; phylum Chordata; class Aves; order Charadriiformes; family Burhinidae; genus Burhinus; species Burhinus oedicnemus. The sequence goes on from VFFE01009207.1 coordinate 5,237,334, forward strand.
TGTGTCCCCTATACTTATCACCCCCAGCAAACTGTTCAGCCGCTGCTATTCGGATCAATCCAAGGCACAGCTAACTTTACATCTGCTCCTCAACCTGGCCTGACATTTTGAAACCTGCCTGTGTTATTCATAAAAATGACAAGCAAGAAATATCATCTTTTCCTCACTGAAAACTCAAAGTTAAAAGCCATCACAGCTGCTGCAGAGGCTTCACCAAAAGCCGTATCAGCAGTTTCTGTTTTAAAAACATTTTTTTTTACCCAGTCACACTGATGCAGCTGCAGTTTTCGGCAGAGCCTTCTCTGTGGCTGATTTGCCGTTTTCTCTCACTTTCCGTCAAAAAACATCTAGGGCTTTCAACACCTCAAGACTTAGTTTCTGAAATTCTGAAAGTGAAGGTTAAATATATCACAGCATCTGGCAAAGCTGTGTTAGAGCCAAGGTCAAGTATTTTGCATTTTTAGATGGAGGAAAGTCTTTGTTCTCCTCCTGCATTCTGAATGCCAGATGAAATTACCAGTTACCTGAAACTTGCAGTGTCGGTAACGCGCTGTAAGTACCTCAGTGCCAATGGGTGCTACGTAATGAATTTGAATTGGTGTGCCAAAGGCAATGGCAGGGGGTCCAAACCTCCCGGGGTCATGAAGGCAACCAGGAGCCTGTAGATTTCGAAAATAGATAGGAACCTGTAGGTTTTACAAATGCTACCGCCAGACAGCATAACATGGGAGGCAGACACTTGCTGGAGTTTGTGCTGCTTTCCCAAAGTGCTTTCCTCGCTCTAGACACTCACCTCCACTCCTCCCAGGAGCCACCTGATTCAACTCATCCTATCCAAGGTCCAGGTTCCTTCAGAAACAGAAACAACTGTGCAATAGCTGCTCAAGACATGGAAAGAGAAAAGAGTTGACTCTCATGAGCATAGTGGTAAGAGACTGTTCCCTGCTGATCTGAGACCTTATTTAGTAGCCTGGGCTGCGCAGAAGGAGGTGGCCAGGCCAGTCCCTGCAGGACTTTACAAGGGGAGCTCACAGCAGAACAGGGAAGGCTGTTTCCATGCCCTCAGAAGTGTGGCAGTCCTGCAGCAAGGCTTTGAGAAAACCTTGTGGAAGAGGGAAGAAAATCACCTCTTAGGACTCCTAGTGACACGATAGGAGAAAGGAAGGGAACATGTCGTCAGCTTAAAGATTTTGCTTTCCTTTTTTTCATGTACTCCTGTGCTGTTTTCTTGGTTGTTGTCTTCTGCGAGTGCTGTTCCCACACATCTCAGAAACAAATGGATGGGTGAAAAGGATATTCTTCTCCAGCTGCCCTTGATATCAAAGCAGAGATGAGTACTTTCTAAGGCAAAAGATACAAAGACTGATTGTCTAACACATTGCTTGACATCTGGCTGCTCCATCTATATATATATGAACAGATACAACCTCTTCCCTATTCATTTCAGTCAGTGTCTGTGCTAGTGGATGTGGTAGGATGAAAGTAATTTTGTGGGGTTTTTGCAGTTCAGTGCATGTAATTTAACAACAAAAAATCTGAACAAAATTATAATTAAAAAATCACCAATAGTGAGAAGACATCAGTGACACTATCCCATCACTTCGTTATTACAGCAGGTACCTGAAACGCTAATACAAAATGGTCTGAACAAAGAAAGATGAAAATCAGTGAATGGTGGTTTGTTATATGGTGCATTTTCTTCTCTCTGGTGGCTCTACTGCATTTCTGTTAAGCTGGACAGATCTAGTCATTTGTCTGAGGGTCTTGTATCTCCAATGAAATTCCTACTGTAAGGGGCTTTCCCAGAGCAGAATCTCATCCGATATAAGATTGTGGGAATATAAGAACTTTATTGCTAAGTCAGATGAAAGGTCCACCTAGCCAATATCCTATAACAGCCAACAGTAGATGTCTGGAAGAGAGCAAGAGAGTAGAGAAAAACACGTAGTGATGCTTCTCCAAAATAACCTTCCAGTCTCCAGCAATTTGTGGCTTGGACATCTCCTGAGCCACGCAAGGTATTTAATCTTTGATGAGTTTCTGTTACTTGAACTTTTCCAGTCTTTCCCTGAATTCATGCACAGTTTTACTACCCACAATGTCTTTTGATAAAGAATTCTTCTGCTTAACAACATTGAGTGGAGAACCATCTCCTTTTTGTTTGTTTATAATCTGCCATCTGGCCATGTCATGAGATGCCCCCTTGCTCTTGTACTGGGAGAGGGACAATCCTCACTTTCTATTTGTCCTCTCCTTGGCACTCAGGACTTTATACACCTCCAGTATATTTTCCCTTTGTTATTTCTTTTCAGGCTGAAGATGCCTCCCTTTGTAGGGAAACAATTTCATACCTGTGCCAACCTTCTCTGAGCCTTTTCCAATTCTGCTATGTCCTTTTTGAGAAGGGCAACCAGAACTGTACATAGTGTTCAGGATACAGATGTACAATGAATTTATAAATGGTATTATGTTTTCTCTTTTGTTCTCTTTTCCTTTCCTTGGCATTTCTAACATTGTTTCCATTACTAAGCATTGATATGGCATCTTCATAGGACTGTCTGTTATAACCTTCCATTCCTGAGTAGTCATCTCTGAAACAATAATGTGAAAGTATCATAGGATTTATTTTTTTTTATGTGCATCACTTAATGTTCATCTACACTACCCAGCCACTCCATCTTGTAAGATCTTTCTGGACAGTTCTGCCACTCTACTACTTACGCTTGAAGCATTCAGTATCTGCTATTTCAAAGACTAAAACACGTAGTTAATTACTATTCAACTTTAAGAACAAATTCAAATTAAATATATATCAGAGAAAATTATAACTACTTGGTCTAGCTTGTGTATTTAGTAACGCCAGGATTCCTATTTCTTGCAAATCTGTGAGAGAGGATGAGAAACTTTCCCTGGAAAAGGCTGGTGATGTGATAGTGAGTGGGGGATGCATCTGGGACGTGAGCTGGAGCAGTCTCACATAAATAATCCATGCTTTCTTCTTCCTTCACTATAAATAAGCAACTTCATTGGCTATTGCTGCAGTGGGAACAGACTGCACATATGGGACATTGCATGTACAGCTCAGAGGTGTCTCAGCAGATGCAGCCAACATTTGAGTCAGAAAAAAATCTGGAGTCAAATACCTTGTTCTTGGGATTGAAATATTTTAAAATCTATTTCAAATAAGTCACCTTTTTTTTTTCTTGAAGAACACTGTTTGGAATGAATAACTGGTGACTAGGGAAAGGATGGAGAACAATGATCCTACTCTCAGTCTGTGGACTTTGACCCATTATTTTTTCTTCTCTGCCAGGCTCCGAGCTCTACATGGGACACAAGCGTGCCATGGAGGGTGTACACAAGGAATTCCCAAGTTCTTTCCCTTGAGCCCTGTGTTACCAGAGTAGCATGAGTCCAAGGGAGAAAAGGGGCCCATCGTTTTCCTTGTTCTGAGCCCTGAGAGCTGTAAACTCCCACATTCACCATGAAAATGGGCTTTAACCTGCAACATTTCAGAAACAGAGTACAAGAAGAAGAAAATAAGGAAGTTGGTTAAAAATTATGAGGAGGCAACCTAGACTTCACCAAAGAGACCTTGTAGAAGCATAAACTTTTCCCCTCTGGCTTCACAGGGATGATTTAACTGCCAAGATGCAAAGAAAACAGAAGCTAATTATCAAATGAACATTGTCTTAATATGTTAATGAAGCGGTTTTGCTAATAGCGAGAGACCTGAATTTTAATACATTTTAAGAGCTCCTTGATTACGTGTTTGTTAGTTGTTATGATCATTTTAAATTATCTGTGCATGGCTTTATAATGGGTTAAAAACTGTATTAAGCACTGTATTCTAAACAGGCCTTGATGAGGCAGGTGAATAGTGCAAACATTGTCGCTAGGAAATTCACTTCAAAAGAAATGTAAACTAGTTAACCTAAAACGTGTCATCAGATCCAACAGTCACACTTAGCAATGTAAGTAATTTTTTATCTAACTGCCAGCTACTTCAGCAATGTTTTTTCTTATGAAAAGAGTATTCCAGGAACCTGATAGCTATTATGTCGGAGTGTTTCTGTATGCAGTATAACTGGTCTCAAAGCATATTTTGCTGTTGAATTTAGAGGAATGAATGAAGCAGTTCAGAATATATTGAGTTAATCCATCCCATCCTTGGGGATTACAACCAAACCCTGTTTTTTTGATTCGGTTATCCACAGATACATGTATTTTTTTCTTCCGTGTTCAAAGAATCTGTATAATTGTCTTTAAGCAGGCCGTGGACCAGTACAAATCAAAACTACTTTCTGCAATGACACCATCATAAAAATGCGCACACCTACATGGCACTTTTCTGTTAGAGGGCTTCTTTGTCCCTTTTCCCATCAATTTTGTTTGAAAATAAATCATACTTAACCATTATCCTTCCTTCTCCAGATTATTTTCTGCCATCTGGAAAAGCCTGCCATCGAAGGGTTCCTGGTGACTGACTATTGCTCCTATGGAGTCCACGGCTCAAGAAATTAGTGACTGTTACTAGTCCTCTGGCTTCAGTTTCTGCAATTTCTAGAAGGAACCAAACAGAGATATCTTCTCCAGGAGATAGCCCTCAGCCCTTTAAAACCGACTTTCAGCCAAAATACAGACAAAAAGCCAGCAGTTTCCATGTGAATGGGGAGGTTGTAGCTCCTGGAAGGTTGTCGATGTTTGCTGGGGGCTGCTCACATGCTCATGTCCATTTGGAGTTTTTCCCCCTGTTGTGAAAAGAAGTGATAGTTGAGGGCTGTGTGCTAATGTGTGCCAAACATGCTCTGTCTGCGTGTGTGTGAGTGTGTGTATTCACCCTGCTCAGGCAATTAAGGAAGTCAGATCTTAGTTTCTCAAAACCAGAAAGTGGAGCTCTGGATGGGAAGGGAATGGGGACCTGAGCACAAATGGGAGCTGTATTTATATTAGACAAACAGCCACTAGGTGGTTTAAACCTGCCTCTCATTACTTCCATTAACATCAATCAGAAGGCTCATGCTTGCAAAGTAAAGGTGTTTTGTGATCCTCATATACTATATAATATAAAGTTATGCAGTATGGGACAGAGGTTTCCTCATTTCGCTGTGGGCACACATCCCTCCCTCATTCAGATTCCAAAACTGTCCAGAGGACCAGGCCCTTGTAGCTGTTTGGTGACCGTTTGGGCTACCTTAGAGTACCCTGGCAGTGCCTGATTAGTGAGCCAGTACTCCCTACCTGCCTCGCACTTGAGTACCCAACTTAATTTAATTCCGGATCAAGCCCACGCAGTGGCAGAGATAAGCAAAGTCTTAAGGCTAGCCCGGGGAACTGAGACCATCTGAAACTGAAGCCACAAAACCCTCTTAGGAAATCAGCTGAGAGGATACTTAAATACAATGTACTTGGCTTTGACAGTTTGCAAAATTAAATGTATGTATTATGTGAGCTAAAGAAATTAATATAGGATGATACTGCTCATTTTGTTATATTAATTTTCTCATATAATTTGGAAACTACAAGTATCTTCCTATTTCTTGCACCTTTGTGCCAATTTGTCAGAGGAAGGAGGAAGCACAAGCTTATTTAACATAACCAGCCTTTGAAAAATCCTAATTGCCTGGCTGAGTTTAATTTATTTTTAGGTCATACTGCCCTCTAGGGGATTAGGCAGATAGCGAGGGATTTTTGCATAATAAGAACATTTTTTAATTCACAGAAAAATACATCGCTTCCTTTGTACTGCAGGAGAACATAATAATCCGTGTATAGAGCTTGTAATTTAGCTTTTTAAGTGTGATTTGCATTCATTTTCTTGGGAAATATCTTTCATAATTAGCATTCATTTTCTTGGGAAGTATCTTTCATAATTAGCGTTGGGTCTCTGCTTTTTGGCTGCAGATCTGCATATCACATACACAGGATATTAATCTTTTTACATTAGGGGGTTTGTAGAGAGTCCAATCGATACAGTTAAATCAGGTGAACTTTGCCATTGATCTCAGGTGGTACTGCATGAGAATTACGAGAAAACTTAAATACTCTATGTGAACATATATATTTGTACATCAAACATAACCTCACATTCAATGTTTTTTTAAAAAATATCTGTTTGAAATGGAGCAAACAGCAGCAAACTAACCATATCAACAATTGTGAGTGCTTTTTGACAGAATATATACATAAAAAGAGAGAAAATAAGGAGGAAAATGAAGGTTTGGAAAAGAGAAATACAATGATTAAGAAGATTGGCCTTTAGCCAGGCTGAGAAACATGCAGGCTTTTTCAGAGGTGTCAACACTCGCTAAGGAAGGAGAGTAGCCTTCTGCAAAGGGCTAAAAGGCTGGAGATCTAGCTGCCTAATTATCTCCAAAAATCAAAATCTCGACCCGTTCAGTGTCCCTTACTGATGTGATGATCCTGCCACTGGCTTTTCCTGATCCCATTTTAATTCTAAAATAACTGCATAATCTTGGCTGGCCAGATTGAATTAAGAAATAAGACTGGGAACTGGGGATGCCTCACCGGGTCATTTTGTGCTTCGATAGCTGGACCCAAATCTGCTTTGCTGCTTGTTTTTTTTTCTTAAAGTAGCCAGGTCATGTAGCAGCAGAGTTTCCTTTTTTTGGAAAGAGAATCTTGGTCCAGCAGCTCACAAATCCCTGATCTGGGATGCTTTGGGGATAAGTCCTTCCTCTAGGTTTTCACTTGGCTGCAAGAGTCTTGGCCAATGCTGCCCTCATCCTGCTTGTCAGTATTTCAAGGCACATATTGGGAAGTTCGCATTTGGCCCTGATTAATTTAAATTTTACTGTGGAATGAGTTGTCTGAGCACTGCAACATGCCTCGTTTCTTGTTTGATATCCTCCCTACAGTGGAGTAGGCATCTCCTGTGACCACCTGCAGTTACAAACAAATCAGTCTGTTCTGGCCTCTTCCCAGCATCACACTGGGCTTTTAGGAGATTTTAAAGCTGTCAGCTTTACAAGATCAGGTTTCTCACTTCAGTCGTGGTATACTTAATATTGTTGCACACTAATGGCTCATGAGGTATTCACCTACCCATCCTCTAGTTTCACTCAGACATGCTTCCATCTCCTCATTTAAAGTGTATATCCACTTTATAATGTTTGTTCTTATACCTGGAAGTATAAACTGTTGAGCCTTCTTAGGCAGAATTTCTCTTATATGCTTCCTTGCCTGGCCATAGCCACCTCTGCAGCATTTTCTCATTTGATCAGGACAGCCCTATCATATGATTTGCTTTATTCAGGCTTGTACAACCTGTATTGTAGTCCATGGCATGCTGATGGTTTCTGCTTCCACTTCTAGTGGCCCACCTGTGTCATGCTACGCTCAGAGGCTCCGCATTAACTGGCTTTCCTGAGTCTCTGCTGATTCTCACCTCACCATATCAAAATCTCAGAAGTGTGTGTAGCCTCATATTCAATCTTCTGTTTAGGAGTAATGCTATTTTTATACCGTAGCTCATGCTTCCTTGGTAGGTCCTTCTCTTACAAATATTAGTAGCCACTGATACTAACACTGAATGATACTTGTCCTGAAGTGGTGCAGTGGCTCAATGACTTGTCTATCTGCTGATGTGCCAGAACCTTGTCTTAGGGTCACAAACTGGAGAAATGTTTGGCCTGAGCAGTTTGAGCAATACCTCCTGTACTAGGCTGGAAATTCACTTCAGTGCTCTGTTAAGTCTCTGGTTTGTTCTGGGTTTGTGTAGATGCTCCATTTACCTGGGAGCATGCCCCAGCAGGTGTAGGATAGCTCTGTCTGTGCTAATCTACCTCCGCCAAGGCAAAAAGCAGTGTCCTCACAGGCTACTCATGCCCACAGGAAGAGATTTCTAGTATTACTCTGTAGCTATAGCCATTGCTTTCGGTGCCAAGGCTTATCGCAGTGTACGGTTTCCGTGCTCATATAATATTAACTGTCTGGAAACCATGTGTTCCCACTCACCTCTCTGCAAATTAACAGCAGTTTGCTGTTCTTGCTGAGTTTACAGACTGCCCAACTCCATGATTCAGTGGGAATCACATTCTGTGGTTGCACCCCTGCAAAAATGGCTGTCAGCTCTTTTCCCCAGATTGTGGACTGGGACCCTCCAGATCTGGAGGTGCCAGCTCAGGTGCTCTCTGTGTCCTCCATCCTTGGCTGTGCCAGTCCCAGCACAGTGTAAAGGGCCAGGGCTTGCTTCTGCAAAGTTATTTGTGGAAGTCTAACATCCCCAGAGATGCCATCATGTTGTCTGTTTTGTCTGTCAATTAACCATGCTTTTTCATCCCTGTACGTCCCACTAGCAGAGCTGTTCTCACCGTGGTTTTCAGCCGCTGTGTGAGGTAAGAATGCAGCTGCACTGGCTGTCTGGTGAGACAATTGTTTTTGGAGATGGTACATTCTCAGCTAGCATTCAAGACATGGGCAACCAGACTTGGACTACACTTCCCTCCTACAACTGTGCTTCTCCCTCAATTTACAGAATCACAGAATCACAGGGGTGGAACAGACCTCTAGAGATCATCTAGTTCAACCTCCCTGCCAGAGCAGGGTCACCTAGAGCAGGTTTCCACACAGGCAACCTCTTTGAGAGGAGTGGTTGCTCTTGGGAATCCATATTCCGCAAGGAATTACAAAATACCAACAAAAAGCCTGCTTTACTTCAGTAAAGGAGTTAAAGAATTAGAAATATCCGGAAAAAAAAGGTGGGAATCCCATCACTGCAGTTTTGAAAAACCAAAGCAATGCTTTTGCACTGGCGTCTTAAAAAGAATTTAGTGAGACTGAGTGGGCGTTGGAGGAGCTTTTCATACTCTGTGCCACTGAGCTTGGTGTGCTGCCCCGAGGCAAGAAGAAGTCATGGAGGATAAACACTAAACTGTTCACATAGCTAGTTAAGATCCTGTGTGGCTAAAAAGGCTCCTTTCACTGTAATTTAAGACACATTTTACATAATATATTTTCCTAGATCTTGCATGCCTGCATGAAGAACTTCTTGACTCCATAAGTGATTCTCTGATGAAAACAAACAAGGGCTGATGGTGACTAAAGTGCTCCTCAACACAAGAGCAGTGCTGCAGCCAGATTCTGCCACAGCCATTCTTGCATTAAGTAGTGACTTAGTCTACAAGTAGGATGTTTAGTCTCAGCCTGAGCACTGCTGGTGAAAGGTGCTACTCAGCCTGAAAAAGAACCTGATTTACAAGAAGAAATACAAGCCAAAACAACAGCTTCTCCAATCACAATGGTTGAGTGGGAAGGTTAAGATTTAAGATGCAATGCTTGAGTTAGAATTTGCCTTGGAAAGCAGGGTTAGATCCTCTTTTCTGCAGTTCTCTTCAGAGCCATCCTGCTCCCCTGCTCTGAGGATCCAGTCTGCTAAACAGGACTCAGAGCCATGCTGTTCCCCACAGACCTATCGCTAGCTTTGCTTCTGCACTGATTTACACAGGCAAGAATAAAATCAGAAAGCAATGAATCATCTTGTCCAGCCCCCTATATATCAGCAATCATTTTATATTGCTGTTAAGACCTGTCCTGAGCCTTGAGTGATTTAAGTGTGATTTAAACATGCCTTGCAAAGGGGCCTCCAGTCTTCATTAGAAGGTCCTTACCTTAGCTAATTACCTTCACACTTCCAACTGTGTGCCCTGCTCCAAGTTTGGACTTGTCTGGCTTTCAGCCTCCATTTTTGTTATGCCTTTCTGCCCTAGATGGAAAACCTAGGAAGATTAGAGCACAGCTGATCCTGTGGATCAGCCCTCTTACTGCAATAAAATCCGATATGTCTCTTCACATCATAATCAGCACAATAATCCCCTGTGTCTCTGGGAAGAGATCTTTGTGCTATAATGAAATGATCTTTCAATCTTGTTTCTGCTAAGACCAGCAGAAATAATTTTTTTAAGTATTTTATCCTTTTATTTTCTTTTTTCTTGAATTATTTTGCAGCTCTTGTTTGCATGCTCTCCTGCAGTGTGTTTTGAAAATATGGATACAGCCAGTAGATGTAGTGACCTAGAACTGATCTCATCAGAGCTAGAGGTGGAGAGAAATCACTTTCTTTCTCTGGCTTTCCAACTCATTCTTCAAAATCCAAGGATTACACTAGCCTTTTTTACTCCATAGTTGTACTGGCAGCTTCCGCTGAACTCCTGGTTCACTAGATCTCTTTCAGACTCAGGGTCTTCCCAGCTATGTTTTCCCTATTCCTTCTGTAGGACCGATATTTTTCAGTCCTTGATGTACCGCTTTCCTGTGGCAGTATTCAAATGCATTCTTTAAAGACCCATCTTTCAAAGGAACATGACCTTCTTTCTGTGGTTGCCTTTTCCACTCACATTCTGCCCGATGCTTGGGGTGCCAGGGATGGGAAGAGAGAAGGGAATAGGATGGCCTTTTCAGCAGCAACGAGCTGATAGATTAACTCAGACATCTTGCCATCATGTTGTTGACAGGCCATAGAAAAGGTTTTCTGTCATCTGTGCATGTTTTAACTTGGGAAAAATAATGTGAAGAGCAGGTAATATAAAAAACATTGAGCGTTTGCCTTTTAAAGGAACTCCAGCCGTGCTGTGCGCTGAATGAGGCAGAGATCTCACAGGAGAAATTCAGTGTGATCAGTTGATTAAAGACTATGTCAGAGTAAATAAGCCCAAGGGGCTACCTCATTTCTGGAATAGCCTGGCTCTTGAAGGTTTGACTTCGCAAATAAAAAGACATTTAAATATATTTGCATATGTAACACTTATTATTTATCTCCCCTAGGAAACAGCCTCTGGATAAGCATGAGGCACACCATGAACTTTAAATTAAAGTTAAGCAGGTGCTTAAGCATTTCCCTGAATGAGACAGACTTTAACTATCACTCTAAAACTACAGGTCAATATAAGAGTTTTTAGACTATATAGTTAGGTTTCCAAGTACACCCCTAATGGTGTCAAGGGCAAGTTTTCTGAAGTGCGAAGTGTCCAGCAAGATTTCATCCTCAGCTAATCTGCCTACATGTCTCACCCCTATGCAGGTATCTTCTATACGCCTCTCCACTGCTCTGTCCTTGAAAACTAATGTTTATTATTCAAATAAACCAAATAGGTTTAGGTATTTTTAAGCAGTCAGGGATGCCTCAATGCATTTAACTTGCTTACCGTACTATTTTTTCCCCTTTTTTGGCCTGTGAGGGGGGCTCTGATAGTATATTGCCATATATTTAGATAGCTTCTGCCGCAATGTGGAGCCCTCCTCCTGCTGAGGGGCTTAGATGTTATTGTGCTTTAGATAAATACTGATGGCATATCTACATAGTAAACAAAAAAAAGGAAAATGTTCCCATGTGAATAATGTTTAAGAGAACCTGGGGGAAGATGGACTTATTTATTTCCATTATTCTTTCAATCACTTGGTTTCTGATAGCAAAAGGTATTTTCCTTGAAGTTAAGATCTGCTATTCTTTAATCCCCAGGAAAATGATTACTATCATTTAAGAAAATTATATTCTTTCTAATTAAGCTGTTTTCAGACAATTAAATTGCTTCCTGATTTTCATAATTGTCTCATTGCTAAGATCTACCTCTTTCCTGATTAGCAAGGTGGAAAAACCCCAACACTTTTACTCCGTACGATATTTAGCAGTTAAGAAAGAAGTCCCAGCAAATATTCTGAGTCAGACTCTTCCTCCACACAACCTGGCCTATATACACTGCTCTGGCTTATCAAAGTCGGATCAAATAGCCAAAGGCACCCAGAAAGGTGACCAGAAAAATAAGAGGAAACCTTTTCGGAATAGTCCTGTGAGCTAGCAAGCACAGGAGGCACCATACCCTGGGAGGCCAGGGTGAATCTCTCCATCACCTTCAGCTTTCATGAGGAGAAGACTGGCTTCCCAACCAGCCCCAGTGGGTGGACTGTGGATGTGCTGTCCAGACTGCCCTTCTCTTCAGTGCAGCCGAGGATTGGGTGGAGGAAACATGTTTGAAGGATGCTAGCACCATGGCACTGCCTCACAGCTACAGAGCATGCCAAATCAGGCAGTCAATAACTACATTTCTTGTGATACTTCACCCCGTTCGCCTGCACATCACCTGTCCCTGCAGCGGTCACATCTGAGACTCCAGATCTCCCAAGAGCTGTATATAGCTACCCCATGACAATGCACTCTTGCTCTATCCCTTTCCATGTGCATGTTCTCTTCTTCTTTCTCTCTTCTATTTGCTTTCTCTCTCCCCTTGATTTCCTTCTTTTTTACAGTAGGCCGTTAGCTGTTAATGTAAGAAGTTTAACACTTGTTATAATGTGCAAGTGTCCTGGGGTGCTAGGAGTTACGGGGTCTGGGGAATACCATGTGGCTTTTGGCCTGTGAAAGGTGCACAGTGGAAGCCCTGTGGGGCTTTCCACGTTTATAGCATGGCTGTCTGCACCTTCATGGAGGCTGGTCCAATACCCTTAAACTGGATTTTGGAGGAAAAGACACGGATGATGAGTCACTGTTTCAAAAGCTCTGTTCCTAATTTGGCATGCATACACTGTCAAGGGGTTGTTGTGAGAAATAAAGGTAGTAGGTTAGTAAAAGACTATGGACTAGAGCAGTGTAAATGTGAAGGTGAGAGAACATATGATATGTATTGATCAATGCCAGCTGATTACATTAATCAGCTCAGACCTTCAGCTGGACATAGAGATGTTCCTAGAGCTACGGTGACAAACACCATCTGAAGACCTGGCTCATGATGTTTTTAAAAGTCAGACTAGGACTGAAGGGACCTTTCCACCACAGCTAACTGCATGAGGGACAAATTGTTTTACAGCGGTGTGGGACAGCCTTTGAAAATGCAGAATTCATCAACTCTCATGATTTTCACAGGATGGCCACTGTAATTGTTTCAGTGGCCTGGTTCTTGAAGTCAAATGATGAAGTGACAGCGTGTACCAACATGTGCCATTGTAGTTCTCATTGAGCTTAACAAGCTCTTTTGGAAAGAGAAAATAGATCCAAAAACATTTAAAATGTAACAAAATAGTTCTTAAAAAAGAAACTGGGAGACAAAAAAAAAGGTTATCCTTTTCTTTTTAATTCTCGTGATTCTTTCCACTGGCCTCATGAGTTTTGAGATCTGACTCGCTGATTTTTAATACTTGTGTGGCATGGTCTTGAATATGTGGCATAGACTCATAAGCATAAACACATTAATATAGCCAGAAATATTCCTTCATTAGAGATATCAATGGGAGTGTTAGATATTTCCTACAGTCTCCTTCCTTTGACATTCCCAACCAAAAGAAAGAAGTCCTGAAAGCAAATGGTTTTGCCTTCCTGATGTGAGGAGCTGTTTTGTTTGCATTATCAAAAGCTATTATTGTTACTGCCTCTTTTGTCTTTCAAATCTGTCTTTCAAATTGTTCCATGAGAACTGATTTTATATGAAATTCATTCTTTTATTAATAATTTTGTGAGGGGAAAGGTAATGGGTGTCTAAGGTGAGGAGCGCAGTTGTGGCACAGCCAGCATTGAAAGAAACACAGATGGCAGAGCAATGGTTGAGGAGCAGCAGTCCTGAGGGACACAGTGGTACGAAAATGAGGGAAAGATGCAACCAGTTAGTCTCTAGGTTTCCTCTGAGAGTCAAGCCTCTGCTGTCAGTCTCATTTTGGTTGTTCTCAGGCATACCGACACTCTCATATTCTTCAACTTTTTGCCTTTTTCACCGTGCACTTTAACAGCCTGTCTCAGAGGGTGGTAATGAAATACAAATAAGTTTTGTCTGCAGAAAAGGATCCTGCAGAAAATACCATGTGTGGGAAGCGATCCTTCCCAACACCTGCATGCCCCCTCCGAACTGAGGGCTGAGCTAGCTGGAGTATAAGAGTGATACACAGATGATCAGTAAGCTCTTTGCTTGGCATCCCTTTTTCATTATGCTGCCATTTTAGAGAAATGTTTTTATAGCCTCTGCTTGATTTTCCGTCAGATCCCTCCCTCCCTATGAATCCTCCCTTCCTGCTTCCCACAGAATGTGGCCAGCTGGTTACTGCTAAATTTAAACAAAGATGTGCTACTTGTAACTCTCTTTGCTTCATCCACACAATATTACTAGCCTAACTCAGCTAGCAAGAAGTACTTCTATTTTGATGTGCACAGGGACTGTAAGCCCAGATGAAGGTCAATGAAGGCTTTTGCAGAGACAGATAATGCTGACAGGGAGTGCTCTAACTGGTTTTCCGCAAGAAAGTGCTGATTCAGTGGAGTTAGGACGTTTGAGGGGTACATGTGAATTCTGCTCAATATGTGAGAACACGATGGGAACTTAAAATTGGGTACCCAAGGGAGGTCTGCAGAGCAGCTCCATGAGCAGCAGCAAAGCACAGGCCAGGTCTCCATTAGTGCTGTAATACTGCCATGCTGATACACAACAAAACACCCAGCATCTCCTGTGAAATGGAAATCCTCCTTTCTAGTCAGCTCTAATTACAAACAGCATACCGTGTTTAAATAACCAATAAAATAGGACATCAACAAAGAAGCTGCTCTCTGCATCTCTGAGATTCATACAGCGTCCAAGAGCTCAAACATCAAGGAGAAAACAGCAGGTAGCTTAACTCCCAAGATCTCTCCCCTGCTGTTGTTATCATTGACAATGAAGGCAGTGTTGTAAGTGCAGAGTGCAATGGACAATTCATGCACTTACCGTATCTTGCACTCTAGCTACAGGCGCGTGATTTTCTGAAGAAATGATGACAGGATCAAACATATTCTGGCAGATGCTCACAAAATCAGAGCCCCTTTCACTCAGTAAATGACCATAAAAATGCTTTGAAGATGACAATAAAAAGTTATTTAATCATGTTCAAAACAGAAGCACCTGCCAAGTCAATATATCATTTTTTACATGATTGGCTGGTACAGTGACAATAGCAAAAAATGCAAAGTGAAGCTGTTAGGAGCAGCTACTGGCCTGATTCTATAGTAGGCACAGCCTGATGGTGGAGAGAGAAAGCAAGAGAAGGGGGAAGAAAAAGCAACGGTGTCACGTATGCATTTCCTCAGCCTCCTGATTTTTCAGCTCTTTTTCCCAGCTGTTACAAGGTGCCTTTGGGAACCTGGTCTGAAGATGTCCTTAGCAGCCCTCATTTTCTGTGAAGTCAGTGCCAGAGGGAGAAAGGACAGTGACCAAAAGGAGACCCACAACAGCCTCTGTGATCTTTACGCTGCCATAGCAGAGCGGAAAATGCTCTGGGGAGAGGAGGGGAGATCTGGCCTTTTGGTAGCATCGCTGCCCTGGGACATACGTAAACTGGTAGGTGGGTGCTGCTAGAAACAGAGACAGAGACAGTGTCATGTACTGCTGGGCACAGATCTCTTGAGGAGCCCAGGAGACCCGGTACCTGCCACTAGCAGTGTGAACTGTGGGTCTACACCATGCAACAAGTAAGAGCCCGTGCTGTTGTTCGGCTCCACCACTACCCTCGCAGCTACATCTACCCTAAACTCAGCAACTCTTCTAGACAAGCCAGTTCCCCGTGAGCTGGCATAGGCAATCGTAACATTGAAGAACTTTACAGCTGTATCTGGTGCAGTTCAAAACGACCTTTGTGATACTGATTGACTGGGCTCTTTCATCATGAGCTGAAATTAAATTAGCCCAAGGGTGGTGATTATTTTCATGGGGTGGTGGCAGAGGCTGTTCTGGTACCTGAAGTCCACGAGGGTAGCAAATATAGATGTCCAGATTTTAAGGTCAAAAGGGCTTGTTCTGACCAAGCACTGCCATCTCTAATACAATATGAATCATGGGGATCCCTGCAATTAATTTTCAACAGAAGGCCAATATCTATGATTAAACTAGAACATCTTTGTTCAATTATCCCATTAACATTTTTCAGAGTCAGCAAATGTGGCACCAAGTTGTGGTGAAAATGGCTAATTGTTGTCACTAATCAGAAGTCAGGCCACATTTCAAACTAGGTTTTATCTAACTATTGGACCTCGTTAAACTTTGCCAGCTAAACTGAAGACCCTGTTATGATTAATTTTATGTTTACTGTGTGAGTGCTTCAAATTAGATTGCTTCTTCAGTCTCTTTGGTAAGCTAGAATAGACACAACACCTACCCCAACCTTCACTCCACAGGATGATTGCCAAACTTTCACCTTTTCTGCAACTCCTGCATGATGGCTCTTGAGAACTTTAGTGTTTTTCTTAAAATGTTGTACAGAACAGTATTCCTGTAGTGGCTTGAAATTTTGGTGCGCCCAAAACTCCACTCTCGGTTGCTAAAAGAACATTTAAAACTAAAGTATTCAAAGCCAAAAACAATAATAAACTCCAGGTTACTTTGAAGCATAGATAAAGTTAGTTTTCAGTAGCCAAATTTGACAAACATTAATAACAAACGTACACATTAGTACTGTGAAAACTGGTTCGGTAACTGGGTCTGAAGGTTACTCAGTGGTAAAATTAGTTCCTCAAGATTGTTACATTAGGCACGAGTGAAGACAATGGGAGTGCTAAATTACTGGTTTAAAAAGAAAAGATGAGGAAGCGAAGAATATTAACACAATCCCAACCTTCAGTAGAAGGCAGGTAAATGAGGCACAAAGGAAATCCTTGTGGTGATGAAGGCAGAAGTTCAATGCTGAAGACACAAACGATAGCATTGGTGCAGCGTCCTGAGGCCGATGTAGGGGAAGTAAAGCGAAGAGCCGAGTAAAAGCAGTCATGTCCACCTTTTAACTGTATGCACAAATAGCACGGGAGGATGTTTGATAACATGGTGTTCTCTGAAAGCAACTGGGAAACGGAAGAGATCAGGAGGAGCTCCCAACCGGTGCCCAGCTAGCAGCAGCAGATGCATTTTCTGAAGTGTGATGGCAGAGCAATCATCACGGATGATACTGTATTTTGCAGAGAGCAGATGTGTCCAATTAGGAGCTCTACGTGAATGCACACAAACAACAGAAAGACACAAATCAACAGCTTCCAGAAAAGCACTGCACTAGCTACTGGGCACCTTTCCATACTGGGACGCAGCCTTTTCGGGGAAGTTTACTTTTTCTGGCAATGTTGGAAAGACATGAACATATGGGATAGGTGGAGAAGATATCCAAGACAGGATACAAACCTTGAAGAATGGCTGCAGAAAGATAGTAGTAGTAGAAAAAAAGAAGTAAAAGGCTTTATATAGGTTTTATGAAAACAGCAGTTAACACAAATAGTCACATGTCTGAGCAAAAAAACCACAACAGATGGCAGTGATCTTCAATCATTTTCCTCAGTATTCAGATATGGAGAAGTATCAGTAGTATATTTTCTTCTCAATTGCCCTTTTATCACAGCTAAAAAAAGACATAATTTACTTAAAGACATGTAACATATGGGGTAAGGCATGCAAACACCCCAGCATAACACCAATACACTGAAAGTCTACTATACAATTCATATGTAGTTACATAAATCAATCTATTTTATAAAAATAAGGACTTTTTCTCTTCAGATTGATATTTTACATGTATTTTAAGTGGCTATATTTATGATTTAATAAAACCATGATCAGTGTTGAATATCATAAAGTCATTCACTTAGTACCAAATCTCCCATCCACCCACAACAGGAAAATAAGGAGGTAAGAGGAAAACTGCATTCCCAGCAAACAAAGTCTGATGCTCCCTGCCAACGAATACTGCAAGGCAAAATACTGCAGCTGCTGGGAATATCAGGAAATCATTTTTGTCCTCAAGGACACTATGAACTAGAGAGCAGGACTGTCCTGCATGTCAGATGCACCTGAGGAATTTGACTGACTGCTCAAAAGTGGCATGGGCAGTCCCATGGAAATACACCTTCTGTGTTCCCGAACTGGTGAGATTTATTCTTTTCTGTGTTGCTTCTGGCTTGTCTACATCTTTTTCCCATTTCTCTCTGTTCCTTTTCTCTTTTAAAGTATTCCTCATCCAGAGCCAAATTCTGTCAGATTCTGAAGAGGATATCTAACTCCCAAGTTTAAGCATTAGAAGGAGCAAAGACTTATGAAGAAGTATATGACATGACATTGTCTCTAAATGATTTGGTCTCCTTTTGTTCAGGAAGGCAGTCCTGGGACCTGTGGATGTCTGAAATGGACTCATTATCCATATTGGTCCTGAATATAAAGAAAGGTATAGCTCTGCTCTGAAGAGAGGTGTCTGAATTTGTGAAAATATTTACTTTATAGCCAGCTATGGCGTGTGGGTTTCAAGGTGTCAGTGTTTTCAAGCGTGCCAGCTGCAGGGATGAGGAGGAGCGAGATCTGGGCACTTGACCCAAGCTGGCCAACAGGATTATTTCATACCATGAATGTCACGTTCAATATAAATTAGGAAGTTTGCTGAGGAGTTGGGGCTCTACCTTGATGGCAGCAATCCAGAGAACTTCTTGCCCTGGTGCCGGACACCTGAGCCCTTCCCTTCCTTCTGAAGCCGTAGCACTCGCAGTGTCTGACATTTGCTGTCCACTGCTGGGAGTGCACAGCTCCCTACTGATATAGTTGGCTGAGTATAATCCTTGTCTGTTTTATAGTGGTATCAGGATCACTATTGGTTCTTTAGTGTTATTACTGTTAATAATTTAGTTTTATTCTACTAAATCTATTTATATTTCAGCCCTTGGGTTTCATTGTTTTCTTCCCGATTCCTCCTTCCTGGGTGTGGAGGGGTCATTGGGTGATAGAATAATTGTCTAAACAACAATAAATTGTTGTGGGTTTGTGGTGGTGCAACCCCCCCCTGCCACTCTCAGGCCTCTCGATACTTGGCATGATTCCCTTCCCATCTGGGTCACATAATAGTACCATGACCAGAACAATACATAATGGTCTAACATTAAAGGAAGATAGGGTGGAGAGCAATGGACTAGAACACTACGGCAACCCCTTAGTGTACCTGGTTCTTATGGCTCCTACTGTTTGAAGATAACTGTAATCAATCACTCCTGACAACATATGGATCGTGGCCACAGAGGGGGGGGGTACCAGGACCACAAGCCCTAACAAGTCCTGGGCTTGTGTAACTGATGGAAAGTACTGGACTATTCCATTGTCCAAGCTGGGCTGGAGCAGAAAAGAACCTGACGAAAGTCAATTATCTCGGATCCTATAAGCAGCGATTCTAGTGAAGACCCTTTGAGCTCTTCTGGATCGCAGCGGGCTGTGGCCAGTACCTCCCCTGAGTGGGGATGCTGTCTCAGGCAAACTTCGTGAGGACTAAGGACCAGGGTGAGATAATCCTTCTTGAGCCTCAATTACTGCCCGTTGAGGAATGCTGATGCATTGTGAGTATTTACTCTAGCTCAGAAGGGAAATTTTAACTATAGGCTAGCCTCTCTTCCCATCCACCTCCCCATTTATATGTTTGTATGCATTAGCTTTATGGATGTGGATGTTCTTCCATTTTCTGTGAGCATGTAGGAGTTAAAAGGGGTACCCGCCGACTCAATAAAGTCGTGCGATATTAAGAGATCTTCGATCTCAACTGTTATAAACTGTGGGGGGTGTGTGTTTGTGTAAGTGTGTGCGTGCACACTCATATGCTTTGTTTATATGTATATATATATATTAATCTGAAATCTGTGCTTTGCTCTCATATGTGTACATGTTGGTTTGGGATACCTTAGGGTAAGTTAGTGTGAATCTTGTCATCTTTGAATCTGTAATCAAGTTGCTGTTCATTTATTTAGTTAAATCACTTTACAAACCTTTAACTCAGTCAATGATTAAGCGCTGCTAAAACTCAAGTCTCTTGATCTGCCTCAAATCACAAAAAAACCTGAACTGCTGCTAAATCATAACTGTGTCTGATACTTCCATCCCGCAACGGGGTTTCTCAAATCATAACGCTTATGAAGGGCACTGAGTACGGGGAGACCCAGGCCTGTGCTCCTCCATAAATAGTGCTGGGCACCACTGGTTTCTAAAAGCAAAGTGAGGTCACTGTCCCCTCCAGCATCAGCTGAGCTCTGACGAGGGGTGGAAGGCTTACTCCTATTGAGTGCTACAAGGTAGGAGGCGTTGAAAGGTTCGAAGAGTTTTGCAGTCCTGACTTGCACTTAAGTGCACAGTGCAGATGGGTTATTAACCCAGGCATACATACTGCAAGGCTGCCAGGAGCCTTCCCTGTGTCAGTGATAAGAGAATTTATTTTGGGGCATTGCAGAATTCTGCTTGGGAAGCGACGCTTTTCATCTGTTGCAATTTTTAAAATGTATAGTGTGTACATCCAAAGACTGATGATGGACATGCATTGGCAGGGGCACACTCAAATTGTTCATAAATTATTGCAAAGAATCTCGATTATATGCCTTTTAAGAACTATTGTCTGTTTTTTGGAGGCAGTCTAGTGATTGGCTTTAATGCCTTGGTTCTAACAAACATGTGCCCAAGGGTTCCCACTGAAACAGGGCTGGGTCTTTGCAAAGTCAATAGTTTATTTACTGATGAAGAATAAAACACCAGGGAAGATGTTTGAAGATGTTAGCAATGCTTTTCATTAGCTGAAGATGGCATTTAGGTCTTGATCGTGGCATGTTTATTCATTAGGTTCAGTGAAATCACAGGCCTGTTTGCAGGGTGAAAGTAACAGTGAGACCTGGTGAGGCAAAAGAAAGGGAGAAAAGGCAGAGATTGTGTGTGCATTCACCCCTTTGAGAAGAAAAAAACCAAACCAAAACCTGATGATTTTGTGCCTTATTAAAAACCAAGCCAAAGTAACAGAAAATACACTGAAAGGCAGGAAGTTTCTTTTGCCCCAAAGCCATTATCAACGAGATTTGTGAAGACATATCTCCTAGATACAGCTTAACCACTGGTATGGTTAACAAATCAGTTTTCCTTGCTAAATACACTTAAAGTTTAGACTGATTCATTCATTTCTATCAGGAAAAATAGTATTTTCAGTCCCACCCTATTTCTTCACAAGACTTTTTTCCATAAATTTCCATAGTGTATTGAATTGACTCATTATTTAATACATTCTTCTTTCTACATGGATGTATCAAATTAAGGGGGCTGCTTTTCTCAGTACTTGAACCTGACTCTATCATCCTCCCTGCAGCCCTGTTGCGGTGACTTCCCCTCAGCCTGCAAGGGCATGACTTTCCCATTCCCTGGGCTTGGTAAAAGGCAATGCTCACAAACTGCACATTTGGCATAAAGAAATCCGAGGCAGCGACATTGCAGCCTGTTCCTGGAGGAAACCACTGCAGCCTGGGGCTGGGAAGGGACACCCTGGAACCCTCTGTCATCGCCTGTACAGCACATAACTGGTAAAAGCGGTAATATAATGAACACCACCTATTTTACAGACAATTTCTATGGCCATGTGTGGGCTCAAGGACAGGAGAGCAGCCGAGATAACCAAGAAGCCGGGGAGGGAGCCTTCCGGGTGGGATGCTGCCAAACCCTCGGCAAAGTGACAGAGGGTAGATTTGGGCTGAGGAGGAGGGGTCTTCTCCTGTTGTCTTTGTTTCTGTTTCTAATGACGATGTCACACTCTTTCCACGGCTGATCCTGCTGCATAGCTGGGTCGCAAAGAGTTAAAATGGAGAGCAGCATGTGCACTTTCAAAACTACATGCGACAAAGTCCATTGCTTGAAGTCCGGGTCCCTTCTCCCCCCGCCCCTCCCCAGCTTCCCGCAATCATTTATTATAAAGGGGTTTTATGATACAAATTTGATAATCTCCCATACACATTGGCACTGTTCTAATTGGAGTTGTAAGCCCATAAAATTCAAGCCCTTTGTTTTCATGAAGGCCACAAGGTTTTAAAAGATACCATTGTACCGCCTAAAACCCATAAAATTGTCACTAGGGACTGATTAAACAGTCCTGAATTGAAACAGTGCGGATTTTGTCTAGGTCCTTTTCATGCACAACAATGCTCTTTTCAACCCCCAAGACAAAAGGAGGTTTAAGGAGCGATTTTCTGGGAGATTCTTCTAAGATAACCCCATCCATATGGGAGACAAGGTGGCCAGCAGCTGAGACGGAAAAAAAAAAAAAAAAAGGAGGAAAAAAAGATTTTGGATGGCAGCAAAAAAAATAAAGGGAAGGGGGCGGAAGACAACAACAACAACAAAAAAAACAGGTGACACATGACACAGAGGCTGTATTCCCCCGGCTCCTTCCCGCACATCCCAGAAGCCTGGTCTGCTCTGAATCTCCCCCTTGGCACATGGCGCCCTGCCCGAGCAGGGAAGGGGATGCAGGTGGGAGGACCAGCGTCGCTCCATCCTCCCCGCGATGCTGCCGCCACCGTCGCGGCTGGCGAGGCGGCGGCCCCTCGCAGTCCCTCTCCCGGAGGCTCCCCGGGATGTGTAGGCGGCACGATACGTCCCAGGGGCACATCTAGTCCGAAATAACCCCCTTCCAGGAAATAATAAAAAAAAACTAAACAGCTTCTGCGGGTCCTTTTCCCTCGACAGCCTTTCCTCGGCGGGCAGGTTGCCTGCATCAGTCCCCGTGGAATCTTCACCCCCAAATATTCCCTCCGCGTTCCTGATGCGCGGCTTCCGTCGGAGGGATGGAGGCAGCCGGTCTAGTCTATATTTCAAAGAGACCTTGGTTTAGGGTTTATTTGAGTGTTTTTTCCCCATTGGCCGTTGCCAGGAGAATTCTAATTTTTTTTCCCTCCAATTAATAAAACCGATAGTTCCACAAAGCATTTCAAAACATAATTCTCTGGGCGTTAAAAAGCATCACTATTTTCTCTTGGCTACCCTTCCCCAGTCGATCTTTGGAACAGATACAAACTAACGGGAAGATTGGCTTACCCCCGGACCCTGCCTTAGCGGCTCCCAAAAAGACAGCAATGAACCGCGGCCCCGCGCTGCGCCCACCGGCCGGGCTGGGCGGAGGAAAACCCGCACCGGAGCCTCCGGGGCCTCGGCCGGCGCCGGGCATCGCCGCCCGAAACGAAAAGTCGGGGAGTCTCCAGAGACGGGGGGCTCCGCGTTCTCCCTTCCCGTAGGAAATATCACCAGGTTTGCAGTGAGATCTTTGCAGCAAACTTTATTCGCCGTTTACCGACGCACGTGGGTAAAATTAACGAACTTGAGAAATTAAATTCCGCTGGCGCGATCAAGAGAATTATTTAAGCTTTTATGGCACGGGAGGTTATCCTACAAAAAAGCCCCAGTCGTCAAAAATACACTTCTCCGTCGGGAAAAAGTTATTTGCCAAAAATCATTTTATTAGTCACTGGAAGAATCAGCTATTTCAAAATAAACTAGGTCGCTAGGGTTATTATTATTATTATTATTATTCTTTAACAAGGAACCTTTCAAAAAGGAGCAGGAGGAGCGGAGGTTTGCCAAAAAGAGAGCCGCACCCGGCACCCGCACCCTCGGGTGAGACCGGCGGAGGGGCGGGCGGCCCAGGCGAGCTTCGTCCCGGCCGGCCGCGCTGCCCGCCTGCCCGCCGCCGCCCCGCAGCCGCGCTCCGCCGCCCGGCCCGCCCGAGCCCGGCAGAGCCCCGGTGCCTTCCCCGCGCCAGCAGCCCGGGGCTGGGGCGGGGGGAGGGCCTCCCCGCGCCCGTGGGATGAGTCCGGCCCTGGAGGGCGAGTCGCCTCTGTCACCATCCCCAGGCGACGACGGCGGGGTGCGCTAAGTGCTGGTAAGCGGGGAAGACGCCGAGGGGGGCGGCGGAGGCGGGCGGGCAGGCCCGGTAGCCCTGCAGGGCGAGGGCAGCCTGGGCGCTGCAGCCCGCCAAGGCGCAGCCCAGCTTGGGGCGGGCGGCGGGCGGCGGGGGGCTGGCGGGGCAGCCGCGGCAGGGCTCCCCGTCCCGCACCAGCACCGGCACCACCACCCGGCGCAGCAGGGCGGGCGGGCGCGGCGGGGGGCTGCCGGGGCCCTCGCTCCGCGCCCGCTTCATCTTGTAGCGGTGGTTTTGGAACCAGATCTTCACCTGGGTGGGGGTGAGGCTGAGGAGCCGGGCCAGCTGCTCCCGCTCGGGCGCCGAGAGGTACCGCTGCTGCCGGAACCGCCGCTCCAGCTCCAGCGTCTGCGCCTTGGAGAAGAGCACCCGCCGCTTCTTCTTCTTCTCCTCGGCCTCCGAGCCGCGGGCGGGGAGCGACCTTTGGGTGGAGTCGGGCGCGCTCAGCTCCGGGCCGCTCTCGTCGGAAGCTGGGGACAGCGAGGGGGTTAGAGAGAGGGGGCGGCCGGGGCCGGGGCCGGGGCCGGGGCGCGGGGCAGGCACCGAGGAAGGCGGCGGGCCGTCGAGAGCCGAATCGCCTCCCGCAGGCTGTTTACCGGGCCGGATTAATCCCAACAGTCAACAAGAGATGTGAGCTAGCGCCCCGAATACATTAAACCTAACCCACGGGACGGAGCGGGCTTTCCCCCCGCGGGGAGCGGCTCTGCCCCGGCGTCAATCCCCGCACGGGCACGGCCGCTCCGCCGCGCAGAGCCCGGGGGTTTGCGGGCTGGAGGCGTCTGTGCTCGCTCGGTGCTAAAACGTAACATCGGGCT
This sequence comes from Burhinus oedicnemus, assembly GCA_008921705.1. Lineage (NCBI taxonomy): Eukaryota > Metazoa > Chordata > Aves > Charadriiformes > Burhinidae > Burhinus > Burhinus oedicnemus. Next base: position 5,261,837 of record VFFE01009207.1, read on the forward strand.
GCCCGGTCCTCTCATTGCTGCTTTTCTCCAGCCGCTCGATTACCTTAATATTTAACTTATCCCGGCGGGGTTCCCACGTCCATCCAAAGGACTGTCTCCCCCTCCTCACACACAGGTGTGCATTGAACACCGTATATCTGCGGCACCATTTATGTGCGTGAGATAAGACCGATGTGCTACAAAGCTGGGCTTGTGAGCCGGAGCCTGCTCTCCGCGGTGGCGAGTGCGTGGGTCTCGGCGGTGGCGCCCAGGGCGCGCACCGCGGCAGCGCGGGGAGGCGAGGCACGGGGTGTGTGCTTAGATTCCCTCTGCCGTGCGTGGGGTGACCTGAAACCCCTCCAGCACAAAAAAGCAGGATTTCTTGCAACAGTGAAACGGGGGAAGGGGAAAAAAAAAATATAAAATTCAGGGAAGCCAGCTTAAACGATAAGCGCAGAGAGAAGGGCGGACACAGCCTGAGGTTCTGCTTTCTGCCATAGCTGGGAACATGCACAGACCTACGGGAAAAAAAAGAAATCTTTTCTCTCTTAATCTCGTGGCCGGGATGTTCCTGCTGTTTCATTGTTGCAATTCAGTAATATTCTATAAAATTCCCAGCCTGGATCCCCCCGATCCTGTAGGCTACACACGTTGGCGATTCCCTTCTTCGCATCTTCCCCAAAGGAAGGGGAGAAACAAATAAAAGATAGCTGTGCGGAGATGGCGAATTCCTGTCCGCTTCATACTCACAGGGATAGTGATTTCTGTCTGTTTCTGTCCACCCTCTGTACGGCGAGCCGATGTAGTTCTCCGCTGAGTGGTGGTGGTCAGAGGCTTGCTTTACGCTATTAGCATCCTGCTCTGGTAAATCCAAAATGCTCCTCACTGTAAAACTGATCCTGCCAGATGTGGCCATGGTAGGTTGTGCACACACACCCCCCAAAAAATATCGTCCCAAAGCCCCGAACCCCCTCCCTTAAAAGCTGCGAGGAAAGGACTGAGCCCAGTTACTGGGGAATCTCCTGGCTCAAGAGGACCTTCCCTTCCATCGCCACCTAACCCCAAATATTAGTGTCGTTTACAGAGGTGTCCTGTTTATATAAACAGTCCTCCCCACTGCAAACACTGCCTGCTTTCAAACCGTCCCTGTCTATAGGATGCTAAGTACCTGAATTAGTCAAGTGCTAAAGCCCTAATGGGAGTAGGTGTAACCCCCCTCCCGCCACCCCCATGAGAGAATAACCCGTTACCTCCCAAAGACAGCAGGAAACAGGCTTCATCATTACATATTCTGTCTGATTAGCCAAAAGTGGGGACAGATAATGGTAATTGTTAGCAGTGAATAACATCTTGGGTGGCATGTGGATGACCAACAACCACCCCCCTCCATCCGCCACCAAAGCCACCAGCGTCCCTTCTATCCGCAGACAAAGTGAATCCTCCCAGGACATCCGCAGAGCCTGTCGAGAGCCCCCTCCCCGCTTCTCCCTCTTTATTTCCCCCCCTCTCCCCTCTCTCTTTAAACCTGGAAGGAATTTAAGTCGTTATTTGTTTTATTTCCCCGGGCCGTTTGCTGTGCTACCTCCAATTCTCCCGCTTGTCATTGGCAGGTTTCCTACCCTCAACGGGGGATTTTTCACACCTCGGCTGAGCTCTCGGCGGGGGGCTGGAGGGTGTGTGCGTTGAGGGGATGGTCTCTCCGGATTTGGGTTTTTTTTGCCTCTCCTGGGCACGGTGGGTGGACGGTGCACCTTTCTCTCGAGAAGGGTGATGGCGGGAGCTTGGCTGCGGAAACGCGGGGAGCCCGATACACTCGGTCCATAAGCAAAAGCCGGGAGGAGGGGTAGGGGAGATATTTTTTTTAGCACCATTTTGCCTTGTACTAACCCCAGGGAATATCCCCTCGGGCGATATGTGTGCGTGGCTGAAACGATTCCAGCTGGGAGAGAAAGAGAAAAAATCAAACACGGCGCGTTTATTTATCCGCGCGTCTCCCGTCCCCGCCGAGCGCCGCCTCATCTGCCGAAAGCGGCAGCCAACAAACCCGGAGCCCCGGGCCCCCCCGGGAGGAGGGGTGCGGGCATCGGCTGGGCACGGCCCGGGGCGGCCCGGCGGCAGCTCCGCGGTCCCCTCCGCGGGACAAACGTCTCCTCGCAGCCTTTCACCGGGCGGCCCCGTCCCCCCGCGAAGCTGCGGTCGGGCTTTGCCCATCCTCGGTGGCCGCCGAGGACTTACGAAAAAATACGGTATAGAAACAAGAAGCCTGATGAGCCGTTCAAATGCAAAACTGCAGTGGCAGGGCTCGGTCCTCAGCCGCAGGGCAGGGGCTGAAGTGGCCGAGGGACGCGATTAGCCTGTTTCACGCGGGTCGCGCAGCGTGGGTAGAGCCGTGGGGGCCGCAGAGGGCGGGGGCGGGACACGCTCCCCACCCGCGCGCCGCAGCGCCCGTCCCCATCGCTTCCCGCCGGGTTCGCGGGAGGGACTCGGCGCCCGTCTAGAAAAGCAGCGGGAGGCGAGTCCGGCTGGACGGGGAAAGCCTGGAGGGAAGGAGACACCCAGCCTCCCCCGAGCAGATCCGCTTTCCCTTGAATGCCGGCCAAGGCGCAACACAACACGGCCCCGTCGGGCAAACGGCGTGAAACGGTGTGATGATGCACTGCTCGCCTGGAAACAGAAACCCAGATACACGCGGAGACACTCCTCTGGCCAGCCGCTTTGTTGGTTCAAATTTCCCTGTCCAAACAGACATCTATAAGCTATTGTGTATAGCTTATATTTATACGTCCCCGCTCTCGCCCCCCAGCCCCGCTCCCCGCCTGCCCCCGGCCGCCGCCGCCCCTCCCCGCCCTGCTCTGGGTGCAGCTTCTGGAAGCAGTTACACTTCACGGGGAAAGTGTCAACAGAGCAATAACGATGAGGGAGAGGAGAGATTTATATCGGCAAGATTTGTGGGCGAGATGAACGGGGCACAAGGCTCCATTTGGCCAACTTCCCGCATATTTCTTCGGGACTGGACAGGCTCCATATAAACCATTCCCAGGCCGTGATTACTACAGCCACCTATCAAGCGTGCCTGGTGACAGTAGTTATCTTCCCCGCTCCAAGCACAGCCTCCCAGCCGTCCTGGGTGGTCGGAGCGAGGGGAGCACAAATACATGCCAACTGCTAGGCCGTGAACAAAAGGGAAATGTAGCCCTGTGTCCCGGACCTGTTGGAAGCATTTGTTCCAGTCAAGATTTTGCATTTGTTCAGATCTGGAATAATAGGTGATTGACGCCTTCCCACAATGTGCTTTAACTCTCCGGGATAAATCGGAGCTTGTTCCTTGTTGTCATGGTTTTCAATAGGGTTCAATGGGATTGAACCACTATCGACTCTGCTTTACGTCTCCGGCAGCCCCGTCCATACAAATTTATTAGTTATGTCTTTTTAAATGAGATTAAATTGAAACGACGTGGCCGTCCTCGGCGGAGCGGCTCCTCCCGTCGTCGCCCTGGTGTGTGTCCCCCCCTCCGCCCCCGGCTGCCCGTGTCACCGCCGGGGCAGCCCGCGGCCGGCGGAGGTGGGCGCCGGCCCGACGCCCCCCCCACCTCCCCGGCCAGGTACGGTCGGGCTCACCTGCCCGTCCGGCGGGCCCCGGGCAGCGCCCCCGCTGCCCCCAGCTCCCGGAGGCCCCGAGTATAAAAGGAGGCCGAGAAGTGCTTATTAATATCTTGACCCCGCAGGCAAACATTTGCTGAATGCCTGGGCTGGAGCGGAGTTTCGAGGGGGGGCAGGCGGCCAGGGAAGGGGCGGGGGACGGCGTTCAGAGAGCCACGAACTTATACAGTATCCGAGGTGGCTCTTAAGAGGAGTTTGCCAAGGACTCTCTAAAGAACGTGCAAAAAACTTTGCACGGAAAAAAAGTCAGGACGAGAGAAAGAGAGTCTACTTCAGTGACCTCTCTTAGCCTTTTAATCTATTTAACATCCTAAGCCCACACTGATGTGTAGAAATAAGTAAATGGTACTCTTCAAGCCTTAAGAGCTCTTCAGCATCAAATATTTGCACTTACTCTTAGAGTTTTTCTCAAATAGCGCAAGACACATTCTCCTTGGACGAGCCGAGCTGTCTAAATATACCTACGCATTGTTATCCGCGGGAAATAGTTCGCTTCAAAGGGAGAACATAATAACCTGAAATGTTTCATCTCTTGTTCTGCTTGAGACCGACTTGGATACTTTTCAGCTGTAGCTGCCCGGCCTCATTTCGGGGTTTGCCGGTTCAGGTTTCACCATCTCCCGGGACTCTTTGGCGTTGGGGCCGGGGGAGCACGCTCCCCCACGGGACCCCGGACCCACGGTCCCCCTGGGGACGGCATCCTTTGGCCGAGGGCCGAGGGCCCTGCCGCCCCGCGGTGCCCCCGGACGACTGGTAGCCCCGGGGAGCCACCGAGAGCCGCCTCTTCCCCGACGGCATCCACGGGGATGAGACGGAGCAGGCATTTCTCCGGGGATGCTACACGTTCACGGCAGCGCCCACGCGTGTGCTCCACCCGCAGAGGCGGTGGGGACCGCAGGGCGGTCCTATAGCAGGTGACACCCCGCCCCGCGGCGAGCCTGTCTCCGTGGGCCCACGGGGTGAGACCACGTCCGTCTCCGTGGGCCCGAAGGGGACGGGTGCGTGTGCCCAGCCGCCCCGTTCCTCCAGCTAAAGCCACAGAAGCGCTTCGGGGTCCCCGCACGTTTAAATGAATTTTCACGCTTCCAAGGGGGCATAGGGGAAAAAAAAAAAAGAAAAAAGATGTAAAATAAAAAATGTTTGTTTGTTATTTTCCGCGTTCTTCTCAGCGCGCTTTTCAGCCCGCTCGCCGACGACCGTGGCTGACGTGAAGCGGGGCAGGAAAACGAGGAGCAGGACAAACCGGCCGTGTCCCCCGCAGCGGCCGGAGCCTCCCTGGGGATGGGCGGCCGCGGCCACCCCGCCACCCGCGACCGCCTGGCTGGAGGTCACCCGGCAGCGCCGACCGGGCTGCTCGCACCCCCGCACACCGGGGGATTTGAGGGAGACCGCGGGGTTTCCAGCCCGGAATGTGGCCCGACCCTTTTGGGATAGGCCGGGACTCTGTCGGACCGTCCCGTCGGGGCTCCCGCCGCGCTCTTGCCCAGCTCCCCTCCCCACCGGCCCCCGCCGGGGAAACCGGGCTGTGAAGAACACCTCCGACCACCTGAGAAAATAACGGCTTTTTCCTCTTTTTTTTTTTTTTTTTTTTTTTTTTTGAATGGGCTCATGGGGGAACTGGGGTTGTTTAGCCTGGAGAAAAGGAGGCTGAGGGGAGACCTTACCGCTCTCTACAACTACCTGAAAGGAGATTGTAGCGAGGTGGGGGTCGGTCTCTTCTCCCAAGTAACAAGCGACAGGACAAAAGGAAATGGCCTCAGGTTGTGCCAGGGGAGGTTTGGATTGGATATTAGAAAAATTTCTTCACCGAAAGGGTTGTCAAGCACTGGAACAGGCTGCCCAGGGAAGTGGTTGAGTCACCGTCCCTGGAGGCATTTAAAAGACGTGTCGATATGGTGCTGAGGGACACGGTTTAGTGATGGTTTTGGCAGTGTTAGGTTGATGGTCGGACTCGATGATCTTAAAGGTCCCTTCCAACCTAGGTGATTCTGTGATTGTGCTCAGTGGAGGATTGCGAAGCAGATTGACCAAATCGATGCATACGGGGTGCAGAAATCGAGCATTTTCCTGAAACACTTGCTTGTGTCTACACCCCGCGAGAGGAGGAGAGTTAAAAAAAAAAAAGATTTACATCAATACGAGCGGCCGTCTGGCTCTGGTTGATGTAGTCCCGCTTTGAGGAGGAACTCTTCCCAGCGCTGAGCCAGACGGGCGCGGGGCAGTGCTAACAGCCAGAAATCCTCTTGCTGGGAAGCTTCCAGGCTGTGCTGCCGACTGGATACGTTTGCGGTGTTAGGTTAAATCCCTGGGATAAAAACTACCGAGGCAACACACCTCGCCAGGCTCACACCCGCGGGTCGGCTAATGACTGGGAACTGAGGCACGGAAAACGGGTGACTTGGCAAACATCACAAGAAAGCCTTTACCGGAACTGGCAAATGGACCCCTGACCAACAGCTTCCTTTCTCTAGAATACTGGATTTCAATAATTTAATCTGTATACAACATACCTGTGAGGAAGTTAAACTCAGTACTTTACCGAAAAGAAAACTTGGCCTCACAGAATTCAATGTGAATTTTACAATTGATTTGAAAACAGGCAGGATTCCACCTTTCTATAAAAACAATCCTCTACTTTATTTTTCCAATAATGAACATTTCCATAACTTTACACTCTTTTACTTCATCATCTCCTGAAAATAGTATTTTCCCTCTAAACAACTAACCCACTTTGAACTTCGAATTTTACTACAAGCTCTTTGTCTTCTTGCTTTGCAACTGACATTCAGTATGGTGCATTTTCTAACTAGGGCAATATCATGGAAGGAGTGCAATATTCCCCGTAGGAAAGATTGGTTTCTATGTATTTCTGTATGTTGTATTTGTCTGTCTTTCCTGGTAGAATAATGTAATTTGCTTTTGGCTGTAGCTTTTTCCACTTCCTAATGCTTCCTAACAATTACATCTTTTTTCTGCAGCTCCTTTATTTCCTCTTTTCAAGACTATTCCCCAGTCTAAGTACATCCATCCATCGACTTTAACCTATGAAAAACCTCAATAAACTTAAACTTCTTTTTTTCATGGTCAGTTTTGAAGATTCTTATTCTCGGGTGCACTAACTTCCATCCCACCCAAATCACAACTCCTTCTGTTATCAGTCATCTGGTTTTACAGAGCTCATTAATTAAAAATAAATAATAATTATTAAATCTGATAAGTGCAAAGCATGCTATCCAAGGCTTACACATTCTCTGAAACTGTCAGTTTTCTATTCTGCATTTAAACAAGAGACTTTACTCCTTGAACAGGGATTACCCACAGCAGTGGAGGATTCAGGATTGAGCTTTTCATTTGCTCTCTGTGATCATCCTGGAGGAATTATTTTGCAAATTGACTGCAAGCAAAGCAGCAAGGGACAAGCCCCCCCTGCTCTCTAAGTTGGTTTGGGACAAGCCTGTGCAGAGCCGAACTGGTGTGGACATGAGCGGGGCTTCCCAGCTGCCTGGGCTTTCCTTTCCTTGGGCTCCCTGGAGCTCAGCTCTCAGGAACAGCTGAGGGGATGGGGCATTCGCTTCCCTCTCAGCACACTCCCCTTGGGCAAGCGGGGAATGGCCACTGGGGTTACCTGGGTCATGAAACTGCAGCAGTCGCTCTGTTAACAGCTGGCTGGAGTACCGGCTCTGTACCTACCACCGCTGCAATGCCATTCCCCTCCTTGCCCCATATTCATCCCACACTCTCAACCTGCATGGGATGTGCAAGGGGGCAATATCAAGTTCCAGCCAAAGGGCAAAGTGCTCCCAGGACAGGACACGCTCTCCCTTGGGTTCAGCTGCTGTAGCTGGAGTATGGGACCCATTGCCCTCCCTGTTATAATGCATCTGTACAAGATTTGCAGGTTTAAGGCTGTAGGTGCAATGTCTGGAGCCCAGAGGGCAGCCAGTAGCATTGATGACCTTGAAAGGGGCTGCTCTAGAGCAGAGGTGGTGACCTTGCCCCAGATACACCTAGTGTTTAGACACTAACCTCTCCCTTTATTTCAGTGGGAATTAGGTGCCTGAAGCCCCTTGAGAGTCTGGCCCCAAAACTGAAGTGGGTGGTGCTAGGAAAGTGGGGTGAACGGTAAGACATAAGTAAAGTCTTTAAGCAGTTGTTGAGACACTGCAATAGAGGACAGGAGTGTCCCTGAGGGATGGTGTCCTGTCACCAACACCCTCGTCTTCAACAGACCTTCACAAAGGCAAAAGGCATCTTAAGCTTTGGGCAGCTTACAAGGGTATATATTGGATTTCAATGTATAATTCTTTGTCCTGCGCTGTAATGTATCAATTACATTTTTCAGTAGTTATTAAATTGTGATAAATATCCTTTGTTGGTCAAATTTTATTAAATTCTGATGCATAACCTCCACTAGAAAAAAATTGGCAGCCAAAAAGTTAAACTTAAAAAAGATATTTTTATTATTTTCATAAGGCATTATTTTATTGCTCTGTGACAGGCCAAGTCACCAGGAGGTAGCAGTGCTTTGGCTAGGTACACACTGACTGACTGGCCATCACATATGCCAACTGGTGAGCAGGCTGCTGCCAAGCCAAATATTTGTTTCCTGTTAGTGAGCCAGTATTTTGGGCTTTTTCTCAAGCCATTAGGTTTCACAAACCTCCTGTGATCATAATTGGTTCTGACACTTCCAACCATCTATCAGATTTCATTGAGGCTTTTTTTGCAGACGGCAGGCAGAAAATAGGATTGTGTGAGCCTTGCCTTTTGGGCAATCCAGCTAAAAAGGCACCGGTAGGTCCCGACCAAAAATATTAAAGAAAAGGTAACTCATGGCTGTTTCCAGAACTGAAAGATTTGTTCCTGATACTGCAGGTAAAAAGATATGAGCACAGAAGGTCAATTTTATAATTGTCCTCCACAGCTTCTTGCCACTCTCGGGCTGAATTCTCCTTTTATTTACACACTGTTGACTACAGCTGCCTTTAAACTGTTGAGTAAAGTAACTCTGCTGAGTTCAAGAGCATTCAACTGGGTGAAGCAGTGCTGGCTCTGGCGTGCCACACAATAGGTGACGGAGAGGCTTTGGCCGTACAAGAAGCTACCACGAGGGAGTTTACAGGGGAAAGAGTCACTTCCAGTCTATAGCAATACGAAATGGCTTTTATGTTTGATCGTACACGGGCCAAAGCCCAGATCCAAATGTCCCCGTTTCCAAATGTAAGTCAAAATCTGCATCTGGATTTTTCAGCTTTGCTCTGACTTGATATTGAGCTGCTTTTTTTCCCCTACGAATATATGTTGTAAAGAAGGCTGTGTCAGGTTTGTGCAGCTATAGGTTATTTTCACACACAACAAACTTCCAAACCAAGAATCAGCAAATGACACACATCCAACTGTATATAATTTATACATGAAAGTGCATATGCACACTTTTGATGCTAATTATATAACATAATAATGGTCTTTAAACCTCACAGTAGATGATTCATCTTCTTTTCTTCCTCAGCGTCTCTCTCTCTTCTGGTTTTCCTCCCTTCTCTCAATCGATGATTTAGCTCTTTTTGCCCTCATTTTTTGCTCTCCACAGTTTCCATTTTAAATCTTATTTGCAGTCATTTTCTGACAGGTGCCAAACATACTCAACTGTCAGAGGCTGCATTAAGAAGCTGTGAGAATATGTGGTAATTTCTCAATCCTGCTGCAGTTCCTTAAATGCCATTAATAATCAAAACTGAATAATAAAGCTTTGAAAGATCCCCAAAAACCCCCAGACTGGAATATTTGATTATGAGACAATATCTGAAAGCATGTTTTCAGATATGATTTATTTTAAGCTCATGATCAGAGAGTCTGGTAAAGTCACCGGGCCCTGATTCTGCTGTCATTACACATTCTTATCACCAATGAGGACTCTAATGAAGCAGATATGGTTTGTGTCAGATATAGAAATTTGGTCATTTATTTGAAACAGATGAAAATCAGTTTATGCAGCTACTTTTACATATAGTGAGAATATGAATGTCTCCCCAAGTTATTTTCTCAAAGGTTCTTTTGCATAGTAATCATCAAAGCCCAACTTTAGTAAGACAGCGACGTGGTCTGAAGGACTGTGTTAGATGGGAATGGAGGAAGATCTTAAACCTAATTTTGGTTCTGCCACTCTCATCCCACATGGCTTCTCTTCCTTGATCTATTTCCTTGCCTATAAAATAAGGTCAGATTATATAAAATCAGCTATCTCATCCAACTGCTGTGGTTGTACATGGTGTGACTAATAAGTATCCATATAGTGCATTAACTATATAAAATGCTGTCAAAAATTCTACACAAGCACTCACACAAGATTGTGGGGACAGGTATTTCATAATGGACTCGCTGCTAAACACGTACTGTTGAAAGCATCCGTGCTTTGTTTTGAACTGGTGCGTGTGCTTTTGTTCACTGAAGCTATTTAAATGGCCACAGTTCTTAAGGCAGAGAAGTTATGAATCCTGTGGAAACAGCTGCCACAAGAACATTTCAAAAGAAAAGTTATTTTGGGGTTTTACTCACCTGCAGACCCAGTGACATCATTATTAAGCAGCAGCTTCCAAAATGTGACTGCTGAAGCTCCCATAAAAGATCCAGGAGCGATTTCTCATAAAGTTTTCAGCCAGGCAGTAACACTGTTAAAAAAGGAAAGAGTAATTTTGACTGGCGGGCAGCAAGGAACAACGCAGGAAAATCCCATTTACTTTCACACCACTTCAGTCCCATTCGCCGGCACACTCCTCTCCCAGCCCAGCTCCATGCCGGCACTCAGCTGCTGAGCACACGGCCCGCTGCCTTGTGCGAAGTTAATGTTTAGGAATATTCACAGACATACTTTTGGTGGTTATTTTTTTTTATTTTGAGTGGGCTTGTGTGATGGTTTAGAGCCACGTACTCCCCCGGAGGTTAGCAGGAGCGGCGTGCCCCGCAGAGCAGTTTGAAATCCTGCGAATGCCGAAGCAGGGCAGAGTCTGTGTCCGCCTCTTGTCCTACAGAACCAGGCAGCAAATCCCCCAGCAGGCTCGTTAGAGAAGGAGCCGGCTCAGGCATCAGGCAAATCCTGAACACGCAGGGTACGTGAAGACGGGAGGACAGAAAGCCAAGGGGCCGGAAGAACACACAATAACTAATAGTGAATAAATGACTGCTGACCCTCCCCATCTCTGTCCTCCTTTTCAAGCCGATCCCAGAGTAAGGCTGTACATCAGCTGTTTTCTTTAGGAGTCTTCAGTCAGTTCCACACATACAGTTTTAAACTCAGCTGAATCACCTTACAGCTTCTTTGGCGATTCATTGTGTGCTGATATTCTTCCTAAATTAAAATACTTGGAATTAATATCTCTGGCCATCTTGTCTGTGATAATCACTCAGCTTTTTGCAGGGCAAATACTAACCACTCTAAACACCTAGCAGTCAGTTCTTCTGTTAGAGTCAGAGCTGTTTAGTTTTCGGGGTACTGCAGCTAAGTGAGAGCTCTCACTGAAATTCTCAAAGTTATGTTATTCCCAAAATCAGGTTTGGGAATATCCCTTCCTGTCTCTGGTCTTGGGCATTGGATGAATATAAAAAAAAGTTCCAAGATTTTCTCACTCATATTGCAGTGCTTAAGCCTACTAACAGGAAGGAAGAACAGTGGATGATTAATTTTAAAACAAAACATTCCTGCCAGCCCTCTGCAGCTAAATGGAAGTTGTGGTGACTGAGGCATGTATGGAGAACATTTCAAAGTGAGATATATTTGTCCCATGACAACACTCTATTACCATGACATTTTGTGGTATACCTTTAATAATGAGTAACCTTTGTATAATAGTTTTCATATGATGGAATTCGTTACATCAGTGAAACAAAGCTACTTTACTATTCCTGGAGCAGACACACTCCTTGTATTTTTTTTCTTATAATATGTTTTCTTTCCTTGTTCCTCATCTAGTCAGCAAAAACATCCATTGATTAACAATACAGTTAAAATTCCAGCTCATCAAACCGATTTACAGAACTTAATGATTAATAATAATGGCTTTAGAAGGCTAACTACTTCTGTGAATTCTGATCTGTTGCATTGATTTAGTAGGCATTTAAGGTTAAAGAGTCAGCGTAAGATTGCACGACCCATATTTAACTTGACAAATATTTTATGTTTCCTTACAGCAGCAGCTGGTTTATTTTATGTATTTAATCAAAGAAGTGCTTTGTAAAGCTATTCTGTGCTCTGGACCATAATAAATGTTTTCTTTAGAGTAGGAAAAAGTTTGTCTGTGCTCACATAGTTACCCACCACAATTGTGCACGTTATCCTGCTGTACTGCAGGAGGAATTACATTTGCAAACAGAAAATAAAAATGGAATGACAGAGGGGAAAAAGAAAAGACTCTTTTTAGTGCCTCGTCTCACAGACACATCTCAAAAAACTAAAGAGAAATGATTGAAAAAACAGTGTTAGCAATGATTCTTCAGAAATCACAAGGATATGCATCCAGCTAACGGCCGATGAGCACAACTGTGTCTCGTGTTTGGACTTTAACCGCAGGGAAGGTAGCAGCCCCGGTACTGTCAGGAGGCAGCGGGGCCACGTGCACAATGGCTGAAAGAACGACCACCCAAAGTGACGCGTTTCAGCATTGAAGATGCACAGAGACCTGTATCAGTTGACCTCAGCCTGTGACCAGCGGAGTAAAGAGCCACTAACTCAGAAAGGTAACTTGGGCTCTGCTTTTCAATGGCTTTGTAAATCAGCATTAAGCACCTTATAACAAATGCAAAACTTTCTCGGTAACCAAGTGCAACTGAGATGGGATTGGGAGGCTGGGGGGTTCCTATGAAGAAAACTCTAGCAGCACACAGGGTCCCCGCTGCTCTTTTTGTACAGTACTGCCTGAAACGTCACACAGCAAACAAGCCAGACTGCTAGGGAATATTGCAGCGCTCAGCTGAAAATCGTATATGTACATCTTCTGATTGCTTGGATCACCAAAATCAGGAGTCTCGGAATCTGCCATCAGGAGTCTTGAAATGGCGATGGAGAAAGAGGGCAGAAGTCTCATTTGTACTGTGGCAGCAAGACAGTAAGAGCATGTGTGTTAACACCCACAAAAGCAGATCTTAAGCTTTCCTGGACCTAGAAAAGTATTTTGTGCCACTGGGTACTCCCAGGCTACTTTTTCACACTCTAAATAAGTATTTGGCTTGGAATGCAGAGAAAAGATACAGCTTCACTTAAATAATGCTGCAATTTACTGTGTTTTTTAGTCCTCAGAGGGTTTTAATTTGTTTAGATGCGACAGCTGTATTGCAGCTGCAGGCAGAATATTCTCTGTCTTTCTTTAGTGTCAACAGCAACATTTTTAGAAATTTCCTGTGCTGCTTTGTTTGGCTCTTTTATTTCTTCCAGCTTTTATTTTATGTAATTAATCTTTGTATGCAGAGTGTTTAAGTATGTGTTCTTCCTGCCTCATTTTTGATCCTCATATGCTCTGTTTGGTGTTTCACTTCTGCAGTAACTGCTACAGCAACATTTTCCCTTTTCCTCTTCCAGATCCAGAAACTCAGGCTCCAGAATTCGCCTATGACTAGCATGTGAAATGCATGTTACATTTTGGGTACCACACCTAGTGAATGGGAGCCTGGCTCAGTGCATCTTCAGATTATTCTTCTGCATCTCCAGCCCAATCATTTGAGTTACGTCAGCTATAAACCATAGTAGTGTGATACAGAATCAGAGTCTGGATTTTTAGTCCATTGTGAAGACGTAAAACTCACTGACCAGTGTGGTGTCTAATAGATTTTATTAGCATAAGATAATTACATTTATGCAGGGCGTTTATGACAACTCGAACACACAAAAAATCAATATTGACTAATAAGCTCTTAGTACTCTTTTAAATAAACTTCAAAACAAAACAGCCTCCTCCAGCAGAAACAAAAAGAGAGAACTAAAGTACAGGTAGACCTATGAAAGCCAGTGAGTACTGAGGTTTTTTTACATACAGTCAGATTCAGAATGTGTGTATATCTCTATAGCCCCACTGACTTTGTGGAGCTGCACTGATTTAAACCAGTTAAGTTGCTGGCTCTACCTATTTTATTCCTTCCTTTATTGCCTTACCATGCCAGGCTCACAGAACAGACAGGAGAAATGAAGGCTTACAACACTTGAAAATAAGCTGAAATTTTGCAGTGCTGCTTAAGTGTTAACTGGTCATCAAGGTTAACAATGTATTTAGTGTGCACACATGAGGGAAATCTTAAACAAGTGGATTTACAGAAACAAGCCCTTGCTAGATTGAGAGTATAAAGGTCTATAACTACAAGTTGGAAGATAATTGCTTGAAAATATTGCTATAAAAATAAACCATAAACCTCCATGACTAGCCTCAGATAATGTCATGGGAACAGGCTGCGTGCCAAGAAACAGCAGGGAAGGTAAGTGCTAACGCTCTCTCCTCTGCATCCAGCAGCACTCGAGCACGGACTGTCCACTCCCAGCCCAGTTGCGTGCCCAAGTCGGGCTCATCTGGCCAGAAAATTGCATCATATAGATGGGAATAACAGAGAAGAGAATTAGGCACTGCAGCATCTAGGCTCTACAGAATCTTAGAAGGATTGTGCTCAATAAAGTTTCTATCCTTAGTTCAGAAACTTCCCTTGCTCCTTTTAAAAATTTTTTTCTTATTTTTCTTCTTTCTTTTGGTGTCATGTGTAACCATCTCACGGCACAACAGCTGGCACGCAGTGCCAGGTTACAGCTCCTATAGTCTGCAATAATACAGGTGCGTAAATTTTTATTGAAAAATCTACCATGTTTGTCTGTTCCTAAAAAGCTGTTTAAAAGATACGCTTGTCATTAAAAAAGTATAAATACACTTGAGGTGGCAAAGGCAGCATTTGTATTGGAATTTTGGGCACCAAACCGGGAACAACAACATACTAAAGGCTGCAGTCTGGGCACAGCCTGTAGGAGTTTACCTCCGGAGTTTATTGGCGGTAGATTATGTCCCTTCAACCAGTGGAAAGGACAGTGCCGGGGCTCCTGCTTTTTTCCTCTCATCCTCTTGGTCTTTCCACATTACTTACCACCCCTTTTCTCTGAGAAAACAGTAAACAAGTAAGCAGCATGGTTTCTGTGTCTGTAGGTTTGAACTTCTCTTCCACTCCAGCTCTTTGCCTGGGATGTAATCTGAGATATATTTTAGCTTATTAAAAAATAATCACTATAATTAGCATTCAGCATCAATATTTTAGAGGAGTTATACAGTTCAAAATGATACATTTACATCAGAAACAATGTATTACCCTCACTGTAATCTTTGTTTAAGGTCATTATACAAGCAAATATTTTCAAGTATTCTCAACATTGGGGTTTTTTTTCAGATATAATACAAAAAAAATGCTTCAATGTTGCCCCTAATCATGAGCTAATTATAATTATATTGTAATAGATAACCTGGCTTCTAAGGTGCTTTTGTGAAGTGATATCCTGCAAATACAAAAGCTAGAAATGAACCTTTTTTTGAAAGCTGAGTTTCTTTAATGTTCATACGATGTCGGGACTTGGGGCTTTAAAAGAAAAAATGAAATTACTATAAATCTGTGAGACTCACCATCCCTACAAAGGCCTCATGCCTTTGCTCTGACAGTATAAAATGCCTTTCCAGGGCATCTGCATTGTGTTTGTATCCACTTTAACTTACTTTGATGTTCATTGGCAAAGCAAGGCCCTTAGTTTAAATAACAATCTGCACTTCTATCTTTTACAGTAATACAGTATCACATTCCAGCCTTGAAGAATAAACATTGCTCAGGGGCCTTAAATTAAAAGGCAGTGGAGAATCAGAAATATTGGCTGAGACCTAAATGCCATGAAAGACAGTGATTTTTAATGGGAATTTATGGTTTTAGGAAGGAAAATGCTGGCTGAGGTTTTCCTGCAACTTGGCTGTTTTTATCCTGTTCAGAAAGACAGAAAGACAAACTGAGCTGACAGGTGATTTTAAGGCCCCAAAAGACACGTGTTGAGAAAAATGTCAGCCCTTCCTAAGTCTGCTGGCTTGAGCCTACAGCAGCACCATTAAATCCTTCAGGGAATGAAGCTCACTGGTAGTCCTCTGATACTCAGTCGCATGGCAGGTGGGGTGAAGGAAATCAATCCAGTCTGACAGCGATTCAAAACGAAACAGTACGTTTTTGAGATTTTCACTAAAATGGGTTGATGGAAACTTCTTTTCCTGGCTAGTGGAGGATTAATGGCCCAGTGAACGATGGAAAGAGTAACATCCCCTTTGCCAGAAGTCAGTAAAGATCTCAGAGAATGAATGCTCATGGAAATGCATCTAGGTTTTTATTGTACATGTTCTGTGCATAGGTATTACGTCATCTTCTCTAGGGTAGACAACTGACATAAACAGTAAAAAACCACCTAGATGTTAGAGGATAACATGGGACAAGTAAGCTGCTGGGAGACATGTGAAGACAACAATCTGTTTTCACCCTTCCTGCATTGCTTTCTTTGTAACAACCTGAAATATTTCATGGCAGCATAAAGACAAAAACAGAGAAAGGGAATCCTGGCAATGCTTATTTTTAAAGTGTCTTTCCTCCCCAGACAAGGTCCTTTAAGACTGACAAGCAAAAAGCTCTTGTCAACCTTCCACTCCATTTATTTTTCTGGCTTCACAGTCTGTTCTCCCTCCTTGCATCCTTCTGCAGCCTGCTGCTGGCTCTTTGTTGTCTGGAGACTCACTAGGATTCTAACATTTTACCTAAATTGCTCAGTAGAAAAATATCAGAATATTTCATTTCATCAGCTTGAAGTGCTTTGCTTCTCTACAGTTGAAGCACTTCAATTCAGCTGTAATATTTTGACTTTAGCAAAATAACAAAATACGCTAAAATGTAAGCACTGAAGTCAATGCAAAAAGATTGAAGCTTGCTGTGGGTGTCTTTTTGAGGTATTTCATGTCATAAGCAATTTTGATTTTTTACTCTGATTCTAAGCAAGAGGAAAAATATTTTTTTTTAGGGAAGTTTCCCCAAAAGTTTGAAATAGAAATTTCAAATTTTGTTCTGTTCTAATAAAAATAGTTATTGCCCAACCACTGATTGCTTCCCCCAGAATTTAGTCTTTTAATTGTCGTTGACTGTACCATGATACATAGATTGTCAGGTTTCTCTAAGAGAATTGCTCTCCATAATCCATTTACGTTCAATTTTAAACACTGTGGAAGTTTGCATTTGTCTTTGCTTGACCACACTCCTCTCAGATTTAAAACAGTGCTTAAAACTGAAGTCACTCAAGAAAATGAACTCCAAGGTAGCTTGATCTTTCGGTCTGCCCAGATGGATAGCTAAAGGTTTGTCCAGTCTCCCTGGGTCAGCATGAGAAACAAACACGCAGCCCTGTGGCCTAGCCCCTGCACACATCAGGGTGCTATGTGCTTCTCTCCCATCTCAGCTGGTCACAGGATCCCCAAACCACAGGAAACACCCAGGGCAAAGAGAATGGTCTTTCCTGTTTGTTTTAGCCTTGTCCCCATCGTGCTGTCCAACTCCCCATCACCCATCTCCATGCCCTAGTGCCCGTGTGTGAGCCTGCCAGACTGCCTCTTCTCCCAAGCCCTATGTGGGGACATACAGAGGCAGGTTGGGTAACTCTGAGTAAGCTACAAAGTCCACACCTGGCACCTGAAAGGTCTCTGCAATTAACAGGATAAATACAGAGCTCGAGAGCATGTACAGGAGTCAAACCCAGCCTCATTCAGTGGCGTAACTTCCATCCCAGGAGGGTTTAGAAGTTGCAATTGAGTCACATGAAATTATCTTCTAGCTAAATGGCAAGGCAACTCATGTCATCCCAGTATTCCATAAATTACTTCGGAACCAGAGCAGAGATTTAATTGGGTTTTTGTCCTCGAATGAGCAAAGCTACATAGATGAGTCATGCAGGCCACTAGCCTTGTCTCACGGCCCAGAAAAGACTGAACTTGCATTCCCAACCTTTTCTAGACTTTTCTCTCCAGAAAGAAAAATGAAATTGCTCCAATAAACAACTAGCAATTGAAGAGAACCTGCTATCTGAAGCTGAGTGGTTGACTGCAGCTCATAAAGCTTCAGAGGGATGAAAAGCCCTTTTGCAGGTGAGTGGAGAAAGGTGTATGTTTTTCCGCAGCTGGTTCACCATCTTCTAATTTCATCATGATTCAATCCAACAAACACTATATAAAATAAGATGCTTTAAAACCTTAACTGCAGTTATAGCTTTTATGGAATCAGCAGTGCTTTAAAATAAATTGCACTGCATTTATCTTTGTTTGATTTCTGTGTATCTCAAGTCATTTTTCACACTAAAAAAAGCACGTATATGATCAAAACACAAGAAATTCTGAAGTAAATCTGGGAATACTTAGAAATGCTGTAACTATTTTGCTTCCTCGGAAGAATTTTAGCAAGCCTAAGATATGACTTCTTGGCCTCTGAAGGTCACAAAAGTAGATGTCGAAGGGATATTGTGAGTTTCTGCAACTCAACAGCCATTCCATTCTCTGTAACCGAGATTTTCAACCTAGCAGACTGGAGTCAATGTAGCCAAACACCTATCCTGATTTCTCTGAGGTAATTCATGACCTTTGAAAGAGAAAACAGTTGAAACATCAGGTACAGAGGTCAGGAGGTAAATCTTTGTGTTGTGGATATGGATCATTGTTTCAAAATCTTACTATATCCAAACCCAGCCAAATGTACTGCACAGGTGAGAGAACTACGAGATATGAAAGCCTCAGTACAAAAGTACGGGAAACCTCCTCGGTCCTCATCATGTCTTAATAAAATCAGTTTAAAACCATGAAAGTTCCTTCCTCGTTGATGTCAGATCAAACCCTTTAAGCCGGGGCAGAGGGAGGAACTGGAGGGTGAAGAGGGTGAATAAAGGCACAAAGATATCCTGAAGAAGGACTTTTGAAATACCAACTCTAACTGGCACGTATATTATGTTAGCTTCACTTTCTTACGTGGGCAGAAAACCCCCATTGCCAGCGAGAGGATCGTGCTCTGAACATGCAAAGGAAATGGAGGTTGCTGGAAAGAAGCAGGAGGTACTGAACTCCGGGCGTCAGGGAGGGAAAGCAATGCAGAATGCAGACTGCACGTGTGTGAGCTGACACGTCATGATTTGTAGGAGAAGAAAGAACAAAACACTAGTAGGAAACCTCAGTAGTTTCTTTTATTTTCTTCCTGTGAGCTCACAGTAAATATCGGAAATTCTGAAAAAGAAAAAAGATGAGCAAGGACATTGCATGTGATTTTTTTTTTTTACACAAGCATTGATTTTTTAAAAATTTAAAGTTAAATTGATGCTACTCTTGCTGTATTTCAATGATCCAAAATGGTATTTCAGGACCTACTTTATTACAGATTTTCATTTCTTATACTCACGAGGCTTAGAGACTGAAGCTAAATTTTCTATTTTCTAATGTAAGATTTTTCTTAATGAGGGGTGTGTCAGTAGAAAAAGAATTTGTTGATGTACTTCCACATACAGCGTAACTCTTTTCATTGTCCCAAAATGTTTTACATTGTATAATATTTATTTAAAAAATATACCTTGCAGGAGTTTCTAAATGCTAAGTAATACATAATCCACTTTTTGTGCTTGAAGAGGGAAAAAAAATTCTGATTTTAATTTAAAAAAAATATTTTTCTCTCTGTATTTCTAGGGTTTTTTCCTAAGGCAGAAAAAGGTGATTTATTTTTTTTTTTCCCCATAGGTATCTTCAAAATTGATGAATTTCTCTAGTTTTGTATGTTGGCTGGTACCACCAATAACCTGCGGTTCAGCTTGGGTTCCCAAGCAAATACAAGCTGGAAATCTTACCAATGGCCAAGACAGGTCCCCAAAAGATCTGTTACTTCAACTGCCTGCAAATAGAGGACCTCCCCTTCTGCTGGGGGAATCCAGGTCCAAAACGTGGATGCAGGTGTTGTGCATCAGGTGCTCCTGGGTCCAGCACTTCCAGGGCTGAGCAGCTCCATGGAGCAGCGGGTGCAGAGGTGACCAGCCTGTGCACGGTACATCCAGCACATTGTGAATACATCAGACATACTACATGTGCAGAAGCCAATGGCACAGCAGGGATGCACTTCGTCTCCAGACACCCTGTGCATGGTCTGTGCTGTTAACGTACACATGTGAGCTCTGTCCAGGGCTTCCAAACATCTGGAAACTCCAAATAAGTGGCTAAATTCCTTTTCCATCTGGACATCAGTTATATACAACATCCATGCTAGCTGTCATGCTGTTCACTTATCTCTTGAATGACAGGCAGGAACAAGGAAGGCAAGAGGAATTATTTATATTCATTATTTTTGTTTATACTCTGCATAAATAGAATCTTTTACATTACTGACACTCAGGATTTCTGCGGAGCTGAGGGACAGACCTTCCCACAAGCGCAACACCTCCTCTTCTCTGCGTCATCTCCTAGCGATAACCCCAATTTTTACCTCAACACCTCACTCCCAGAGCCCCTGTGCAGGCAAGCGGGCATGCAGTAAATGTGGTGTTACCCTCATTTTTCTGGCCTTGCTCGCATTGCAGGAGAGCGCGTGATGCCTTCTGGCCTTTGCAGTGTCACAGTGAAGAGGGCCTCTGGGGACAGCACAGGAGCAATTATAACTGGGCAGATTATGAGGACAACTCACCGCCGCCCTGTTCAGCTCTGCCCAGTTTCAAAGCCTGCGGTCGTGCCCTAAGCACAAAATGAAGCGAGGCCAAAGAGTCCCCGGTTGGTATCAGAGCAAGAATTGCTACCAGGCTTCCTCACAAGCCAGTGCCTCCAGCTCCGGCAAAACCATCGGGTGTTTGCCATGTGAGTCAGTAACATTTACATGGAATTTGACAGAAGATGCTGTCGCTGGGAAGCTCTGGCCGTGCCGTCCCTGCCACGGGCTGAAAGCAGTGCACAGGTATCTACCCCCCTCTAGAGGTAAAAGCCTGAAGCGCCTGTTCCAGGAGCAAAACCGCGTGGCTGATGTGAAGCCACTGCAGTGGCCCAGGCTCTCCTGGCTGCCACGACACTACTACAGCTGCGTCTCGGGTTGTATTTCTTGCTGCGGAGATTGAACACTCACCCTTTCAGCGTCTCCCACCTGTAGGCATCCTGTATGCCTGTGTAAAGTGGGTACAGGCTCACCGCCGGCTCAGTGGGATTGTAAATTACAGACCTCTGCTTAGGTGGAGGAAGCGGTAAAAAGGTAAAAGGCAGCAGAGGAACCAGGTTTTTGACTAGGTGTTCACTGCACGGGAAAAAAAAAATCTACCCCAAATAGTGGGTGTTTTAAATATTCCTTAATATCTTGCCTTCTTTGTTTCAGTCTGAATCATACAGCCATTGCTTGTGTCTGAAGGGAATAACTATATTTGGGGTTTTTGCGCATTAATCACAAGACTGCAAAGTTTTGACAAGCCCTTAGGAAACACAACACATACATAGATATATATGTTGTTCCCCCTATAGCTGAGCTGCTCTGAGCTCTAGCCTCCCAAACAGAATCAACATCTCATGGGGGCACTGCAGTGGCACAGAAAACCTGCAATTTTCACAATTATTATGCATGGACATGTCAGGTTTACCAGTACAGACATAGAAATACTTGACATGATTGTTGCAAACCCACCTGAAGATGGTTGGTGGGAAAATATCAGAGGTACAAGGAACTGTAAGATGTTTTACCCCACAATGTACCTTCACTAAAACACATGTGGAATAATGCAATGCAAAAATCACCTCACCGTTAAAATTGATTTGTGAAAAAGATAGCATTGTGTTGGTTTTAAGCTTTTGAGTTCTTATTTTTTCAGAAGGTTCTGCTGCTGCAGCCCTGAAGTCCCCTGAAGTAAGGTGAGTTTTGCTGTTGATTTCTGTTCAGAATAGTAGGGGGTGGGGGAAGTAAATAAGCACGGTTACAATGTTAAGGCATGACATTAATTTGGAGGACACAGGCAGGGATGTCATGATTGGAAGGACAGAAAGGCCTTGAAAGAAGGTGTTTCATCTGTAAATTTGATTCTCAAAGTGTAAATATGCAATCACGAATGTACAAGTGTATGTTTCATTTGACCAGCTTCTGGTGCGAGTTTTCAGTTACATATTCCTCTGAAGATACAGGAATTCGTTATAGACATGTAATCAAAGTGTGTAGGTGTGTGAGCATGGGTCACAGGGCCTTACTCTCCCTGTTCTCATGAGAGTCAGAAAGTTTGAAATGAGTGGGGGGAAGGTACTAAATTTCTGGTCCCATCTTTTGATTCCCTTTTTTTTCAAGGCCACAGAACCACAGACTAGCTGAGGTTGGAAGGCACCTCTGGAGATCATCTAGTCCAAATCTGGGCCAACCCAACTCCTCAAAGCAGGGTCAGCTACAACAAGTTGCTCAGGTCTATGTCCTTTTGGGTTTTGGATATGTCCATTGTGGAGAATCCAGAGTCAATCTCTCCAGGCAACCTGTTCCCTTTATTGACTACACTCACAGTAATTTTTTTTCTTACGTTTAAATGGAATTTCAACTGTTGTAGTGCAAAGATAAAACAGAGGATGCTGATGTTGCTTTTACCACTACAAGACATTTGTGAGGCAAAAGACTGCAAAGAAAAAAGCGTGTCAAGAAGAAGGAGAGGATTTGACCTATAGCTGATCATCACGTGTCTGTATATATTAGAGTCGAGTCCTTCATGGTGCTATTATTCCACAAGTTGTCTGTAAATGTTCACAGCTAACTCTGTAAATCCTTCTTACATGGTAAATTATGGTCATTATTAAATACAAGATGTCACCTCTGGCAAGAGAGCTCCTAACCCAAAGATTGCTCATGATCTGGAGAGTATTCTGGGTGCATGTTGTCACATGAGCTCTGTTTTCCTGTGTTCCTCCACACACAGCTCTTTTGGGCCACTGCTGAAGACATGAAACTTTGGGGTGGTTGAACCTTTGCTCTAATGCAGACTTCTTCTTCCTTATGCTCCAGTGAATGTAGAACCACTGACTTGGTGTACTGTGAGACAAGGAAACCACGAAGCCCGTTAAAATACAACTGGAACCAAGAGGGGAAGCAGCAGCCCATCATGTGTCCCAACAAAACCAGCTCTGAAGGAAGAAAAGAACACCTACAGGCATGGGGCTCCAGCCTGGGCAGTCTGAAGGAAAAATGTTTCTGCAATGGCTTTAAGAAAGCTGTGTTCATAGAGTGCCTGGTTCACTGAGGTCATGGTTACAGCCTATAAATGCTGTTAAATCACCATTAAATCTTAGCTTTCCTGAGGGAGGTTCATTTTGCTGTTTTGCTTCCGAATGGAATTTAATTCCTTGTTAATCTCTGTGTTTTAAACACAGTGAGTCTTGTTTTATCAACGCTCTGCAGAAGAACTTCACTAGGCAAGCACCCTGGGGCACTCCCTCCAAATTCCTGGTCTAAGATTTCCTAATAGCCCAGGAAGAGATGCTTCTAGGCTTTGAATCACACTGCTTGTGGGAAAATGTGAATACTGATACAAATTCCAGAGAAAAGGTGAAAAATCTCTCAATCGACTTAAGTAGGTTTGGTGAGTTATTTGGGGTTACTCATTCTGGCAAATACCATGTGCCTTCCTATCAGATTTCTGTGCTTTTATTTCAGAAAACCTCAGAAACTTGGGTAACAAGAGTCACTGCTCTGTCATCTATTAAGCAGGAATTCTCAGTTTGCTGCTCAAGGCTGAGCCACATTTGTTACATTTATCTCATATTCACCATTAAAAGAAATTTCAGCTAGGCTTAGTGCTAAATAATTCAGTGGCTTTGTCAACATCTATTACCCATGTGTAGGAAGATGAAACAAATTCATTTTGATTGGGTCAATCCAAAGGAGTATTTCTGTGCCCCATTTAGTAGTGTATTTCTTCTGTAAAGTAGAATAAATGGTTTGAGTCTTTTCCTAGAGCATTTTTCCAGAGAACAGATTAAACTAGGTACAAGTTCATGGTCTGATTGGGGGCATGGAATTCCTGATTGGCCACTAAATTTGATTTTATATACAGATGCTGGGGGGGGGCTCTCCAGAAAGAAAAAGCAAAGAAAAAATTATTTTCTACAAGTTACTTCAGTAAATGTGTTCCAAATACACCTGCAGGCCTTCATTAGTATGAATGACATAGGAAAACATTCACACTTACACATATACCCGCCATTAAGACTTTTACATGAAAAGCTTGAGTGCTTGGTTCCAAAAGGAAAAACAAGAACTTTAATTGATTATGACTTGTGGGGCTAGTTTAGCCAAAGGCAAAGTTGTACTTGGGCAGGAAACAGATTGCACAAAACCATGCTTTTTCCAAACTGATCACATGTTCCAATCAGGAAATTCGTTTGCTGAGAAACACTCCGGTTTCTATGGATCTTCAGAGGAAAGCTGAGTCAAAAACCAGCAATATCCTCCTTATGCAAACAGTCCTCTCCATCAACAACTTCTTCCTCACTGCCTCTTTTATAAATCATGTTCTACAAAATGTTAAATAAATTTATATATGTGTGTGTGTCCATATTAAAAAAACCCCCAAAAACAAACAACCAAACTTTGTAAAAAAGGAACAAGAGAAAGTTAGAAAGCAAAGTATTTTGTCGTCTTAGTGTAAAACCGAAAATTACTTTTAAAAGGTCAGACTGCATTAAGTAAGAAAAGAATTGTTTCTTACAAAATAAACATAATTTGAGTTTCAATCCAGATGAAACATGATTTGCAAAAACAAAATTCCGTTGTTAGGGTCCTGACTTGTATTGCAGACAATTCTGCCTTCACTTATAGCAAGGCAATGTGCTGGTTTCTTCTCTTACACCAGTTGTTGCTCTGACCCCACTAGACTTGCAGGTATAAATAACACTTTACATCTGTGTGAGTACAGCTGACATTCACTGAAGCCAGTGGAAGCAGAGCAAACTTGAACTTGCAGCATAGATTAGAATTTCAAAGCAAAATTCTTCTTGGTGTCCTTCTCTAGTGGGCTAGATCCTTGCCATAACTCATCTTTTTGCTCTTTATGATTGAGTCCATCATGGATGATCCCTTGTGTCTGTAACTTCAAACCCTGTGAGACGTAGTGTAGACCTGGCTCCAGCCACGTCTAACTCACACGCTTGCCTGGCTGACCAGTAAAAGAGTGTGAGCAGGAGCATGCCATCTTTATTTTACATGATGCATTCCTAGGGTCCATGGTGACTAAAGAGTTATCTGTGCAGAGACACGAGAGTTTAATGAGTTTCAGAAGGAAGGTGAATTTATTTTAGGTGCATTAACACTGTTTTATGAATAAAGTAGTTAGAAAAGCCAATGCAAACAGTGTGTGATGCTTTTATAAATCTAGCCTGTAATTGTTAACATATGAAGCACACTTATTTTACTGCAACTTGAATTGCACAGTAAAAGCTTGATTCATGAAGGCATTATGCAATAATTAAGTGGGTTTTCTGTGAACTTAACCAATAAAAAAATGCAGTAAGGACACATCTGGAAGTTTCACTGGTCACTAAAAGTGCAGAAGCTGGCAACACACAGGTGCTCCTATGGTACCCACCAGTGCCTGCTTGCAACAGGGAAGGGGAGAAGTAGTGTTTTACACATAATCTTACACACTGCTACATGTAGTTATGGTGCTCTAGGCAAATTAGTGCAAATGTAAGTACCAGGCTTTGCACTAAAATATTAATGTGGGAAAGGGAATCTGTGGCATCAGCCTTCTTTGGTCAGTTTCTGTATATATAAATATATTGCCTTCGTCAAAAAGTATCTCTTGGTATGTTGGCCACAATATCTTACACGGGTGTTTAAAGCACTAAAATTTAACAGTTAAAAGTATCTACATTGTGTCAAGCTTGGATTTTTTTTCTAAGAAATAACTAACCCAATATTGCTAGCTCTGTATTTCTGTTAACCCACTTAATCAAAGCCCCAATTGTGGCTCTGTAACTAAAAGAAACTTAAAATAATTGTACCTGTGGGTCAGGGGCAGGAGAGATATGTTAAACCACCTTATCTTCTCTGGCTCCGCAAGATAAAGTAAATCCCGTCATAATTCAATTAGCCATAAATGACCTGTCTCCTTGTACCTGCCAATCTCCTCTCTCTAATGTTGGGAAGAAGAATGGAAGAATTTCCAGCTCTTTGTTTGCTGCTAAAGTGCTGCACATATCCATGAGGATGTCTTAATACCTAACACATCGTCCCTGGCAGCTGGAGTGTGCTAAGAGCACTCGTATACCCAGCTACGGCAGCTCAGCTGATGGGATGTCACTTGTTACTCAGTACTTTAGACTGCGCAACTACCAATCCCAGCCTGGTCATCAAACTGACTTACTGTCTCTCCTGCATAAATTAAATCTGCTTTTGAGAGTGGGGGGAAAAAAAAAGGAAGAAAAAGTCTGTTTGTCCTGACCGTCACAGATGCACAGGGTAAGGCTCATGCTCTGGATGTGAGATTCACTGGGCTTGACTGATACTAGTTCACGACAGCCCTGCTGTCTCACACACTGGGCTCATCATGTCCTAATGTCTCCCTGGCTCTGGATTGTGCTGGACAGGCAAGGTCAGAGGGTGGAAGGGCCTGTGGGGCAACACCACCATGCTGGGTCCAGTGGCCAGTGGTCTGGGACCAGTTGTTCAGAAAAAAAGCAGTGTAAGCTCTCTGAATGGCTCCAGAGAGAGGAAACAGAAATCCAGGCCACTGATTTTCTTGGCCCTTTTGTGAGATTTTTTGGAATGCATTATTGTTGTCATTCATTCTTCTGCTAGCTGCATGGGATTTATCAGGTCACCACATCACACATACTGGGTCTGCTGCCGGAATGGTTTCTCTGGGCATAATCTCAGCTATTGTCTGATTGTTAGTTAGGAAATGGATATCAATAGTAGACTTGCTGACCACTCCACACCCATTTCTCCTCCAGGAAGTGATGCAGCTAGTTAAAAAAGAGCGTAGCTCAAGATGTCTGAGGCATTAGCACATATAAGGATAGGAGTAATTTATGAAAAATTGTCCCAGAACAGATTCATATTAAATATTAGCTATATGGGACAGGACTTATGAAAGGCTGTAATTACATTTCTGCTCATTTAAGCTCTTGTGTCCAGCAGCCCCTAATGCTGGCTTTCACAACAACCTCCTCCACACCCTCACAGCTGATTCCTGATCCTGAAGGTACCTCTTGCACTTGCTGTCTAAATTCCCCCACATGCTCACACTTCTCTTGCTGGGCACAAGAGGAGCAGCTGAAATCTTTTCTGTAAGGAAGCAGCTCCCATGTAAGCCCCACGGGATTCACAGACCAAGCATCCTTTTGCCTGTCTTGCCTGGCATCCCGATCTCTTTCAGGCATGAGGAGGGCCTGAGGCAGCAGTACCATTCCTAGTGCTGCCAGTCTCAAGGACCCCTCATTAATGCCAGACCTATTTTAAATACTTTTCAAAACTGAACCATTTTGATGGTTTTGAAGCTATTTTCCATGTTACTTATTAGCCGTAGCTTTGAAAGCAAATGTGAAACATGTTAGCTAAAATTTATCAAACTCTTCTCCTGTGACCTGTGATGCTTTCTCACAGGGTGTATTTCAAAGTAAGTTTTTTTGTTGATTGCTGGTGTCAGAGCCATAGAGGAGCCTGCACAGAGCAAAACACAGGGTCTCCGCTCCCCTTGCCACTGCTGGTTATGGGAAACAGGGGACCGCAAGGGCTCTGCTCCTCCTTGTCAGCACTCCCCACTATCCCCAGCAGCAGACCAGGTCAGCCGTGGCTGTCTCTAGCTCAACCTTGAAAACTTCCTTGGATGGAGAATCTGCAGCCCCTCTGAATAATGACTTCCAGCACTGTGCTATCCTCCTAGAGAAGAAATTTCTCTTAAAATATGATCTGAACAAAAGATTTATTTTTTCTTCTGTGGATTAATTGGAAATACTTTCAGAAAATGTGATCTCAGCACTGTGCGTCTGTAACATCTTTCAAGTTTTACTGTTTGGGTTTTTTTCCCCTAGGGTAGCCTAAGATGCTCCTCCCACATAATTTCTAGTAAGTACATGAGAATGGGGGTTTATGAAAGCACTAAAGAGTAATATATGTGATACATCACATTTAAAATTATCAGTTGAACTCTCTAGCCTCACCTGTCTTTATCACACTCTTCCTTCCCTTCTTCCCGCTAACATAGCTGAGGCATCCCCTTTGGTCCTTCCCACGGTGTCACCTCAGCTGGTTCTGTGTAAAACCCCCTGGAGCTCCTGCCATCTGCAAGAACCTCCCAGTACTCCTCCACTTCAGCCTAATTCAGCCTTGACTAATTCAACCTTGACTACGAGCACGTATCTTGTCATCACCTTTTAATTTCTCTTTTCCTCTGCGTTTATTTATTGCTAAACCTACAGTGCCTGTTAGCTCTGCAAAAGCATTTGGGGATGCAGTAGGTATGAAGCTGTGATCCCACACAGAATGATACCTTCGGGCTGATATGTTCTTGAAATTTCTGTCATCAGTTCAGAAATATAGGGGACATCAGGTATAATTATCCTATTTCCAATAGAGGGCCACCTGCCATGCAAACCAGTCATAGGAAATTTATCAGAGATGCTTTTCACAGTAATGTGAATCCATTTGGAGATTCTTGTGTGAAGTGCCCGGCCCAGCACACGTTTTCCCTTCATTACATACAAGTAGCTCCTAGTGATCCTGATGGAAATTACAGGTGTATGTACTTAGAGGAAAATATAGATCTATACTGTGCAAATTACTTCAGAAAACAAACTCAGTTTATAGACATGGATTGTGCAGAGCTGAATGGCAGTATATTTCAAGCAATGCTCCCTGCATACCATGTAGTAAAGGGAAGAGGGGGTTGGGGAGCAAGGGAGGGCAGAGATCTGGATTTTATAACTACTTTTAATAACAGCCATGGAGGATAAAACCTGCAGAGTTTTGACTAGCTTCAAAATCACTTCTCACCTCTGGTTTTGAAATCTGCAGCCCAATTATTTGTTTACTTGATAGTGTTAAAGTCTTACTCTCCATCGTTATGTGCTTGCTAGTAAAGAACCAAAAAGAACTGCAGTCCAAAGGTAACCACGCAACTAAATCACTTCCAGATGATAAGTCACACTCTGATGGTGAAAGCAGACTTTACAGTTTCAGTGTGCCAGGTAATATATGGCAGTCACCCAGTTCCTATTAGGTTTTTGTAACAGTATATACCCATACTCTTTTTTTTTTTTGAGCTGGGTTAGGGTTGGCTAATAGCACATACATACAATGTTTACCTTGATTTCAATCAGAAAATCTCTCCCCCAAAAGAAAAGACAATTCTAAAGCATCTATTATCCCTAACCCTCCACACACAAAAATCACATTAGCAATTTTTGTTGTGACATTAAGTGTGCTGCAGGGGTTTGAACAGCCAGCCTTAGGAGCATACAGTCTAAATATGCTCCCTCTATATGCATGCTTGCAAATGCCATCTTTAAATACATGACCACTTCATGTCTTTCCCACAGGATCGCTGCCTCATTCACTGCTCAGGATGGGTGGCATTCATTTATTGAAAAGCCATTCAATATTTTGCTTTCTCCATGTGTTTAACATGTGGCCTAAACCCCTATTTACCACAGACAAGCCGATCTTGATCTGAAGAAAGGGTTTCTGATTTAATTTGGGACGTTTCCCATGATCTTAATGACTGTAGTCTCTAAGCAATTTACAAACGTGTATTTATTTTCAGATCGCCCCTATGATTATCATCCCTGTTTTACAGCTGGAAAACAGAAGAACAGAGAGGAGCAGTGATTTTGGGTGCCCAATTTAAGACTCCAGGACCTAATTTGTCAGGGTACTTACCATTATGTAATTCTTCAGACATTCAGAGCAGAGCTCCCATTGAGTCCTGCTGCAGCTGTGAGCGCTCAGCACTTCTCCAAATCAGACCCTGGAGTCTCAAGTCAGGTATTGGTATAGCTGGGAACATGCAATTAGTGACCACGTGTGCAAAATTTGGTGTAAGAACTTACTGATGTCGTGTAAGAGATATGTGGCATAAGCAGGGAGGGATGCCTTCAGTTCTTCAGGTTGGCATTCAATAGCTTTAAGCAAGATAGTCATCACTGCTTTCCTCAACTCCTCAGTTGTGTTCAAAACACACCACTGAACCTGCAACAGATGAATAGGGGTCTGAGCATCTCTCGTTACACAATCCTGCTCAAGATGCATATGTGCAAAAGGGGAAAAAATCCCACACAGATAACTTCAGCTCTGGCACTTTCCAACTTCTGCGTGTTTGCTTTGGCAGCTCACAGAGTTCTTTTAAGAGAGTGTTTGTAGGTAATTTCCTAGGTTCTTAATGAAGCAAAGTGGAAAAACAAAAATTCTATTATGTGGCATCGTATTAACACCTCTATGCCTCACGCTGTTGGGGTTAGCTCTTAGCTTCTCCATATGGACTTCTGCCCTCTGAGGGTAATTTGTAGCAATACTACATTACTAACTTCTCTGAGGACCAGAAGACACTTTTGCTAGCATCTGAGACCAGAGTGGTGCCATGATGCAGGGGCCTCAAGCTCCATTCCCTGCACTGGAACAACCGGCTAAGGGGCTGTAGTCACTAAAATTTTCCTCCTCTAGCTCTGTCTTACTCCTCTCTAATCACCTCTGTCCCAGCCCTGTTCCTTCCTCATCTCTGGCTCCTTGTTTCCTGCCACTGCCTTCTCTCTCAGCCATCTGCTGTTCCCGTTTCCCAGCCAGTCCCAATTGCTCATCCTTTCTCTCTGTCAGCCTGTTACCTGAAGGTGCTGGGCTCTCCCATCTGGATTTCAAGTCCTGATCCTCCCAGGTCCCCAAACCCAGCTCTCCACCTCCTAAATGCAGCCTCTTAGCTCCAGTTTTGCCCATGGGCTCAGTTTCAAAGCCTTATCCCCGTTTCCTCAACCAGCTGTTCTCCAGTTGTGTTTGATACCTGGTCTGTATTTTTTTCTCATCATTCTCTTCTGCTATTGCCCTTCTGCAGCCACAGACCCTCCCAAGAAGTGCTGAAGTAAAAAACCTTCCCCTGGGATAAAACTGCCTGTCATCATCCAGCATGTCTCCCCTCCCTACTCCAGCTACTTTTTTTTTAAATTACATCCCTTCAGGAGTGTCCACTTACATTTTTATCATAAATAAATGAGACATTTCTTACCCTTATAGCTATGCTGCTCTTTTTGGAAGCAGTCTGTCAAGTTAATGTGACTCAACCTTATAGAAGCTAGCAATCAGTTCTTTAGGGAACATAATTTTCTCTGGCTGGATAAATGCTTATGTATGCAGTGTTGATGCTGATGCTGTGTTTCAGTGTCATGTAGCTTTTCACCGGGCTTTCAGCAAGGGTTTGCAGGAGAGGGCAGAGAGGTGGGGTCGCCACCTGGATTTCTTTTTGAGCTACCTCTGAAGAACGCAGAATGGATACTCCTGAAAGGGTCTGCCAAGCCAGGCGTTGCTGCAAAAAGAAATAGAAAGAAGGGGAAGGGGGGCACATGCTGCTATTTATGGCATTCAGCTTTTAGAAATAACACTTTAAAGTTTGCGTATGGTTAAAAGTTTTTATCTTCAACACAAGAGGTAAGTAAATAAATATATATAGAGAGAGACATTGATATAGATGCAGACACAGCCAGTCACTGACACACACATCCTTATAATTAATTTGTGTTTTAAATCTGCAGGTTTTGCTTGGTTGTTTGCTATTGACAGTAATGGGAGTGTTGTCTGCAAAAGGAGTGCTATGTCAAGTCCCGCACCATAAGCAGAAGTTGGCCGTTTTGGGTTTTGGTTTGGGTTTGGGTTTTGAAGAACCTTTTCTTACAGGTTTATTAATTACAAATGTGATTTAAACCAAGGAGAAGAGGAGGTGATATCCCACACTGCCTGATGCCCTCTGTTCATGCTTTCAAGTTTAGTCCATTAACCCTTGAAGTCAGGGGAAGGTTTGCACTGAACTGAGGAAGACGTTGATCACATCTCCATGTCAGTCCATCAGTTTGGTCTGTACTGAGCAATGGACAGGATGAAGCACTGGACACGAGTAAAATTTTCTCTTGCCTGTGTGGTTTTCCTATCACAAGCACAGGGAAAGCCCGGGGACATGGTGGTGTAATAATCCTCTGTTTTAAAATGGTATCCTATGTGTGTGGCTCCTACCCTTACAGACATTTAGATTCATATATAAAGTCAAATATAAAAAAAAAAAAATGCTGACTAGTAACAAGGTAATTAGTCATCCGAATGTTCCAGAACTGTCATAAGGAGGAAGAAATAGTGATCTCAGGTTACTTCAGCCCACCGTCAATATTAGCTTGGAGTATGAGTACGAGGCTGAACTATTTTATATGCTCCACACATGAAAATAGAGATGGAAAGTGATGAGCTCTTTATATGCCCCTTTCCAAATAAATTTGGAGAAGAGCTTAGGAGGTTAAGCAGGTCCCAAATGGTTTCTGCTGCTGAAATAGCCTATTGATGCTTTATTTTTCCCCTTAGGTTTCCACTACATTAAACATTTTAAACTACCAAATATTTCTTTTTAAAGGGGAATGGAATGAAAAAATGTCTTACATGATTTATTACAAATTCAGAGGGAAATACTCCCCTTGTAAATAGTTCTAAAAAAATTAGCATCATCAATTTAAATGTTGACATGCTTAATATTAAAAGGTCGTATTGTACCAAAGGTTTTTAAGGAGAACTTCCTATTCAAAGGAGTTGATTTCAGTGGGAATTGATTGAAGTAGAGATTGTGTTTTGTGGTACTTGACCTCTCTGGACTCAGTTCTGCGATATTCAGTGCAACTTGCGCCTAAATCTTTATTTTGGTGGGTCAAATTGGTTTGCTGCCTGTTTCACCCCACAGGCTCCCATGCTTCAGGCACCTGGGCTGAAACCTCATCAAATGTGTACTGATGTCTTTGGGGGACACGGGGGTGAGGTTGAGCCTCGATAGGGCCTTACCTGGTCCTTCCCATGTCCTCGACGCACGTTTTTCCTGCATGGCCCTTGTGCTCTGGGGTTTTGCATCAGCAAGTGGAAGCAAGCACAAAGCCAGGTCAAATCGCATTATCAGCTGTGTCCAGCACAGCCTCCCAAAATGGTCTTCATCCTCAAAGCTCAGTCTTTGTCCGGCAGCTTGCACAGACAGCGAACACCAGCACTTCCAGAGGTGACCGTGGCTTCTGGCCACCTCCACACCTGAGCCAGCCCCGCAACCTCCCCAAAGGGGCAGAGCAATGCCTACTCCCCAAGCTGCAGGGTGCCCGGGCGTTCAATATTCAACACATCAAAACCTGCAGAGCACCTCTTATCATAAGCACAGACTAGATTTCCACTGGAAAAAAAACCCCACACTATTTTGATTGTTTTATGTTTTATGTATATATTTATGATTCTAAAGTTCGTGTTTATTCAGGGAATTTTTTTGCCATTAAACTCAGTGTTCTGGAAAAAAAATACTTCATTTAGAGAAAATATTCAGCCCCTTTTCTGTCTTTCTGTTATTATTCAATATGAAAAGGATATTGTAAGTGCATATTCAGCTGAATATGCGGTTTGGCAGTGAGCGGCTATTCAGCTGCATTGCTTCTACCTCAGAGTTTATTCAGGTCATAAAAGAGACATATAAGCATTTGAGTTAAGATTTATAGTTACATTAACTGCATCAGAAGCTTTTTGTACTTAATATAAAACACACTCTAGCAGCTCAACATCGCTTTATTCCACAATATAGTCAATATTAGACATGTTACCTCCTGTAATTACTGACATTAATAGCTTCAGGAATAATGAAAAGTGAGTTAAGCACCAATGTGGTAGATGTAAATGGGACTTAACAGTACATGTCATTTTGAAATATTGTATGAGTCGTGAAATTTGTACTTAATATTTCTTTATTTAGTAATTAAGCAACTACCCAACAAAACAAAGGATGTCCTCACTTTAACACAGCATGGGTCAGATTTTGTTATAAATTCAATAAAGAGTTACCATAAGAATTTAATTTAAATTCCGTGATTCAACCCAGCCCTGATTGAGCAGAAGAGATGCTATAGTAGAAACTTTGTAGAAGAGACAGAGGGCCAGGATTTGTACAGTTCCCTCCAACCCCTCACAGTGACTCTTGTGAGGCTTTAACCCACGTTGCATGCAATAATGTTCTTCTGGAAAGGAACCTGAAGGCACCAGCAACTCAGTCAGGAAATCTTATGTGTATGTCTTCAAGCCACCTTCGATTTGCTAATTTGGAAATGCTATTTTTACCCCAACTCCCTCAAATTATAATTTTATAAGACTTGTATTTTAGAAGTTCCTACTTCCTTCATAATTCATTCTATTGCAAATAGACATTCATTCTAAGCCTTTGCACAGAAGTAGCCCACTGTTGCTTCCCAAAGGTCTTGCGAGACTGGAAAAGGACAAAACTGGGGTTTCTTAAGCAAACAGTATCTCCAGAATGGCACACTGTCTGAAATGTTTAAGACGTGAAATATGCTTATGACAGATATTTTTTTCAACAGTCTTTTTCTTTTTCATCTCTATATTGATTAAGCTAACATTATCTAAATGTACGTAGTCAACATATTAGCATTCAGATGATCTTATTTTAGCTTGATGTTAATTGCCTGTTAAGGTGGACAAAGAAGAAAAGAGAACCCACTTTTACTTATAACCCTGATCTATTTTGAGTTCCCAAGGATTTTCTGTTAATAATAAAAACACCAATAAATCCTCGTCTCTTTGCTTTTTAAGCCTGACAGACAGTCTTTGAAGCATTATTGCATTTATTTCCTCCAACCAGATGTGCAATTTATATTGTATTTGATAGCAAATCTTAGCATTATAGAAGACACTTGTGCTAAAATAATAACACAAATGTATTTTCCATCACTGGGCTAAAACCTTCCCAGGAATGTTTCCAGTCCCTCCCGTATTCCAGTGCCTTGCTAATATTCTTGCAACAGCTCCTTTGATGCTGGTAAGTCAGGTCACCCTCATTTCACAGAGGTCTAAATGGAGTCAGTCTGCAAACAGAATTAATACAGTAGGTTTAAGCAGGGCGATATCTAAGATCCCAGCATGCATTTGCAAGGAGCACACTCTAAGGAAAATGTTTAAATGCTACTTTTGAAGAAAATTGGTTATTTTTTTTTCCTTAAAAACAGGCTCAAGGAGCCAAATATGTGACTTTTTCTACTCGTGCAAGAAACTTTATGCCGTTATGCACGTCAGAAATGTTCAAACAGGATATTCATTTTTTTGTTCTCTTACATCTTTATTAGCCTAACTTTGACACCTAATACAGTACAGAACTGAAAAGTAAGCACTTCAGTGATTTTGAATAGTTCAGCTATGGTTCCTGTGACAGAGAAATGCAGAACGATGCTGGTGGGGAACCCACTGGACTTGCCAAGTCCCTTATCGTGGCTGGAGGTGACCCAGCAGGGGCTCCCAAGGCTCATATCTGTTGGGCCTCTGTAGGGTCAGCTTCCCACACAGGTTCAACTCCTAGCTCTTACAAGTAAATGACCCTTTGCCATCACTGTGAATCACTCTAACAGAGGACTTTTGCCTCCACTCTCTGAAGAGTGTAACTCAGCCATAGGAAGGTGTTGGTCTATGGCTTGCAAGGTTAGAGATACTGGCAGCTGTACCTTCACCATTCAGTATTGCCACCCGTCTGCCATGAGCCTACAGGCTGGGAAAAGTGATTACTCTTTCCTGATGAAAAATTTCTAAACAGAAGTGGGAGGGTGTCCTGGTTTGAGGTAAAACAGAACCAATTTTCTGTTCAGTAATTTTACTTTTTAGCTAAGCCTCTTCTAACTACTGAAATTAACAGCAGAAACTGTTTGCTCTCAGAGTAGTAAGACCGATGTTTATAGTTGATCCCAAGGAATGGTATGCAGAGAGGCTCCTGCTTATCCCTATTTTGTTATTTGCCCCGTTGGAGGGTTGGAAGTGGAAAAGCGTAGAGGGGTCACACTTGTGGGGAGGAGCAGACAGGACAGGTGACCCAAAACTGACCAACAGGGTATTCCATCCCATCTGCCTCATGCTCAGTATAAAAGCTGAAAGATCAAAGCAGATGTCCTCTTTCTTCAATGGCCAGCGTCCAAGGAGGACTCTGTCTGTTCGTCTGCCTTTGATCCCAATTCATGCGTTCCTGAATCTAGATCCATAATCCAGTTCCCGTCCAGTCTGGGACTTTCCCAGTGCCTGCTGGTGACCTGATCGTCATCCTGGGAGCTTGATACGGTTTTGTAACTATTTAATTATTTTCTTTTTATTATTTTATTATTAATTAATTTAATTTCATTAAAATAGTTTAGTTCCTTCTAAAGTCATGTCTCCTTCTCTCTCTCTCCGCACCCTCCTTGGAGAGAGAGGTGAGGGAGAGCATCCGTTGTTCACCTCAGTGGCCAGTCCAGCCCAAACCACGACAGAGAGAGTTACGGACCTTTACTCCTGCACCCAGAAGCAGACATGCAGCATGACTCACCGCAGGGGCACACAGCAGTCCAGGAGGTAAAACAGGAGGCTGAGCCGTAACTGTCTTCTCCAAGAACAAGCCCACAGGGACTTTGGGCTTCCTGAAGGAATGTGGTAGTGACAGTGACCCCAGAGAGCCCCTTCCCAAAGGCAGTCTGCCACATTACGCACCTTTCTTTTCCTATATTTTTCCAACCTGAAGTGGGGTGGCTCTGTGCCATTTTTAGTACCTTAAAGATACAGTTGTACTTTTCCTAGGGATCAACAACCGCAGAACTCAAGTAGTGAGTCACACTCCCACTCCTGACTCCCGATAGCATTATTATTGCTTATTGTTTCTACTGCAGGTGAAATGCCAGGCAGGATCATGTCAGCTGTGCTCACTGTTGTACAAAACTTACAGGAAGATGTAGAAACTTTTTACTACTGTCCTACATAAAGTGTGTACATGATGTGGTAGTTATAGTTGCCATCCTCTTGGTGGCAGAATGAAGTCTATAAAAATAACATACTGAGAAATCGGAGGACCACAGTAACTTCAGACAATTTTATCTTCTGATCTATTTGAAAAGTCTTTATTAAAAAGATCAATGGCAATAGCAAAAATGCTGCCCTGGGACCAGATCTGATGCATACTAACTACAAACAGCTCTGCACATTCATTACATATGGTATGGCTCCTCCTAGTGAAACCCTGCATAAACAGTCGAGGACTTATTTTCCTCCCTTCCAGTATTTCCACCACCTCTTGAACTGTAGTTACTCAAGGAAAAAAGAAAAAAAAAAAGATTATTTGTAGTTTTACTTCATAAACAAACTTCTGCTTTCAGTTGTGTGTGTTTGGCTGCTGCTGGCTCCTGTGGCTCCTTTGCATGTGCGTGTTTGCCAATTACCATTTTGGCCATCATAAATCAAAGAACTGTCTCAAAGAACTCCAGATTGAAAGCATAAGTGGCTAGAGTTTGAGATAACAAGACAATTGTCATCTGCTACAGAGAATAAAGCCTCTTTCATAGCTTCCGGTAGCTCCTATCCTCTCTGGAAAGCAGAGCAGGTGAATGATAAGGCAGAAGTTGGCCCCGTGGCTTCTAAAATATTGCACTTTGAGGTCATACAGAGAAAATAAATCTTTTATCTGAGTTACTTCATTTGTTTATCACCATAGCTGGGTATGTCATTCAGTTAGTAAATGTAATTTTTGCAGCTGGTTTAACCAGTTTTGCTGTAATGATAATGTTTTAGGCATAAATAAACACCAGCAGCAAAAGTAGAAAATAAGGTCACAGGGAGACAAGATTCTTCATTGTCAGTGAGGTTAAAAATGGCAAAGGATTTGACAGAATTATGAATATATTAGAAATTTTTGCAACTTTCTGGTCTGGAAAATTTTGAAAGTTTGGGTTGATTACAGGAGATCAGAAGAGTTTCACCTTTGAAAGGAGGTGATTAAAAAAAGCTTTAGAATATTCCCCCCAAAGTCTGTAGGAGGCATTGACAAATAGAATATATTTGCAGCCAAAAATATTCCCCAAGCAAAACAAACAATACAACTAATCTCTTTGTCCAATTAAAGGACCTGGCCTGCCTGGGCTAAATAGTAGCTAAATGAGTGAGTTAAAGGCACTACACTCCAGAGTCAGTGCTCCACAGAGGTACAAAGTAAATTGCACATCCTTGATGAGCTCCCTCATGATTTGCTCAGTCATCTTCCATGTGCTATGTTTGCCTGTTTCTAGTGCCAGAGGATGGCAGGGAAAAGGAGATCTTTGGGATGGAGAGGTGCTGCAGTTTAGAAAAAATGGACTGAACTCCATACACATGGGATATTGCTTATAGTAAAAACTTACTCTTGTCCTGAAGCAGGGATATGCCTCTGTGACCGGCTCTCTCCTGTATCCTAAATCTGACAGTGTATCTTTCCACAACTACTGGGTTGGAAGCTGCTAACTGCTGCAAAAAAATGGGCTGTAGGCACAACCCTCACACAGCGAGAGTCTAAAGCTAGTGATGGTCCCACTGAGCAGGAATAATTACACAGAGATCAGGATTACACCAATTGGCTCCTCTACTACTGTTTCAGGAACAGGTCCTGAAATAATTGATAAATTAACAACTGAGGTAGAGCTGAGTGCCAGCTGACATTTAGATCCTGAAGACTTCCCCACATCCTTGTTTGACTCTGACTCTGAGTCTTGTCACTGCCATTCCATTGTATTACCTGTGATGGATGCAAAGCTCCAATTAATGAATGGTTGTTCTTCCCTTACATTAGGTACAAATCTGTTGTGGAAAGCCAGCTGGTTATTTCTAGACTTTCCTGAAATGACTCTCTAAACACAGCTGCTTTACAGTCATGGTAAACATTCTTCACAAAGGCCAGTTTGCTCTGCAGGCCCCAAGGAATGTGACAGCTTGATACCTGGATAAGCCTGGGCTCAGTTTCTTTTTCTACAGAAAAGCTGGAGTCTCTAGTGGATGTTGGTAAACAAACCCCGGAGCCATTACTTAATAGGGTTCATGAGCTGTTACTCAGCACCTTGTAATATGGAGCTGGATGTGACCAAAATGGAAGACAACAAAAAAAATCAGAAACCTATTTTGAAACTACTTGGGATGAATAATCGTGCATGGAGCAATCTGCTGCTGAGGTGCTGTGCCCAGTTATTCAGCTGTTACACGTGGTCTGAGTTGGCTCACCTTGCACCAGGCTGAGGTACTCAAGTAATTGTAGCTGCTGATAGGCACAAGTCCTCTTCCCCAACATCCCCAATGTCCCCTGAAGTCTCACAGACTTCAGTACAGGAATGCAAGGAAGGGTAGGAGGGAGAGAGGTGGGAGATTGAGCCAAGGGCTGTAATCCACTCCTGTTATCGAATACAGAGGCTTCCTGTCTAGAAGATGAAGTAATTTTAATTCTTGGTCTCTGAAAGCCGAGGCTAGGTAGATTCAGGTTAGTAGTAGCATACACAACAGTCAGTACTGTCAACCACTAGATAACTTTATTTTAGAAGTGTTTAGTTCTCCATTGCATAAAAGAGTTAGTGTTTTCCCAGGAGTTCAGTACTAGAAAGGAAATGATACAGCTCAAGCTACAGCTCAAGCTCTTGGAGCAAGCACCACCTGGCAAAACTCGAACTGGTGAGAAGCCAGATCTCTGAACTTGCTGCTGTTTTCTGGGAGCTTCTGTTTGCCTTTGTGATGGGAGGCCATATAGGGAGTGTTGGAAAGGACTCAGGTAAAGAGCTATTATTACTGTTGTTGTTGTAGGACCAATTCCATCTTCATGACTAGGACTGAGTGAAACTCACTGCTCTGGTGTGTGATGGTGGAATTAAGCCCAGAAAGAAAATACCTGGAAACCTGGGCTTGACGGTGCAAGTGTCAGGCACTGCATGTGAAATTCCAGGCGTGCCAGCACCAGGCAGCTTCCACACCCACTGGCAGCCTGAAGAGGGCTGAGCTTTGCCCACAGCTGGGCACCAGCAGACCACCTGGGTGGCTTTAATGTGCTAGTTTGTCTGAGAGGACTTGTTCTTCCCATGTGTCAGCTGGGAGGGACAGTTTCTCCATGGATTAGTGGAAATGTTTTCAGTTTGTGCCCTCACAGGCAGACAAACATAGTGACCTGAAGAAAGAGGAGAAGAAATCAGAGAAGATTTCTTAAATGCTTCAAGAGGCATCAAATGGCTGACTGGATCTCAGGAAGGACCACAGGACTTCTATAGTATTGAAGGGCTGCTAAGGTAAAAAAAGGCTTCGAGGACAGAGACTATTAGCAGAGAAGCCCTTCAGTTGTGAGTAATCTCATTAAGTGCAATAGTGATATCGGAGAAAGAGGGAAAGCATAACGTTAAAACTGTAATCCTGGGTCTGGCAGAGGGAAGGATGAAAAAAGAGAAACCAGCTGTCAGTGAGAGGTACCCTGTCATTTTAAAGCGTATTGTTCTTGTTTCCTGTGGTATTGCTTTACGGCAAATAAGACAATCATCATCACCGCTATCAACATGGGATTCACTGTCTTTCATGTAGATGCCACCAAAAGCTGGATGAATGATAATGCTTAAATCTGTCTTTAGTGGCTTACTATTTATTCTCAAAATTGTGTAACAGACTCAAACGTGCAGCGGAGTGTTAGATATAAACACTGCACTTAGCCCAGGATTACTTTCATGCTCAGAGGGGAGACGGGGAAGGAGTGAGAGGGAGAGATGACCCTTTGGTATAAGAATACTCTCAAATTACAATGCCTACAGCCTTGTCACAACCCAGCAGAAAGTTCCAGTCTCAGTGTCTGTCACTGCAATGTCCCATCCCAAATGCTGCAGATGAATATAATCACGCAGAGGCCTGGAGTACTTTCCACACTGGAAACAACCAGTTTCTGTGACTGAAACGAAAGTGGAAAATTCCCAGCACAGTTAAGCTCAGAGACTTTCCCCCACCCCAACCGCTCAGCAAGGGTTATGCTAACCGCTCATCACACTGACTTGAGGCAGGCTGTCGGGCTCCTTCTCTATTTTAAATAAGAAGCTGCACTTCAAGAGGATGGCTAGCAGACAGAAGGGGAAGCCTGACGGCTGTGGCTGCAGGAGCGGTAGAGATCAGGCCACACTGCAGTCACCACTAGACGACGGGGTCACCCTCCGTCCCAGCTCCGGGCCTGGCCCCAGAGCCTGGCTGGTAGGACAAAGACTGCGGCATGATGGTTTTGATGGGGCAGGCACACTGACTGTAATTCAACGCCGGGAGAGAGACCTTTCATTATCCGTCTGGTTCCTTCTCCCCTGGAGGAGCTTTCCCGAGACCTGAGGAAAAAAAACAAAACAAAACAAAAAAACCAAACACCGCAGCTGGCGGGCACATCTCTCCTCCGGGACGGCCGCCGTTCCCTCCGGCACAAAGGTCCGACCCTGAGTCCCCGTCCGGGCTTCCCAGTGTCACCCCCACGCACGGGGCATTTCGGAGGGGGCGGCTGCTCCCGGAGCGATCTCTGGTAAGCAGGACAAGGCGAGTATTGCTCCAAATCGCGAATCACTCTTAACATCAACCTGGCAAGAGAATAAAACTAAGTTTTCCTAAGAAACAAAGACGCGGTGCCCCCACAGCTCCTGCCTCCCCTCCCGGGAAATCCAGGCAGACAAGAAGACTGCGGGCGGTGGGCAGAGCCGTTTCTCTCGCCGGGTATTTTACGGTGTTCATGGGAAGCGGACTCCTTTTTCCTACTGTGCAATGTATAGAAATACTGTAGAATTAGCACGTTAGCCTCTCCAGGCAAACGACTCCTTGGCGGAGCGGAGCTGCCCCTCCGGGCGGCGGGAGCTGCGCCCGCCCCGGCGGGCAGGGAGGGCTCCCCGCAGCCGGGCCCGGCACCCACCGCCCCCTCCTGCGCGGATTTCGGGCTCCTGCCGGGAGAAACGTCACTCTCCGCACTCGGGAAAGTTTTTTTTTTTCTCTCTCGCTCTGTCCACATCGTTGCGGTGTCTTCCCCCACCCCCTTCCCATCTGCCTCAAAGATTCAAGGAGAGATGGAAAAAAGAGAGGCAAAAGCGCCTACATTTGCTACGTTTGCTTCTGACGCCAGAAGGGATTTAGATATATTACCGGCAGCTTATTTAGAGAGTCCCAAAGCACACCAAGAGAAAAATAAACGAGCAGGAACAAACGCGTTGGTTTTAAGCACGTACTCGGGGTGTACCAGCGCCGGAGCGGGAGGCAAACGTTGCTGTCGTTATTCGGCAAAGCTCCTGGGGAAGGAACCGCTTCCCGCTCCCAGAAAACGTCCCGGATCGTGTAAGCCATAACTATGCGGAAAACAAAGAGAGAGAGCGAGAGCGCTATACAGATCGTGTGACGGGAAAGGACCGGCGCTTACCGGGGGCTCACCCTGCCCCCCGGCAGCCGGGGCCAGGGCTCCCCCTCTCCCCCGGCCGGGCGAGGCACTGCGCGTACTACCCGCGGGCGTCCGCGCACCCTGCCGCCCACGCGTGTGCTGCCAGGGCAGAGCCGTCCCGGTGCCGCATCCCCACTGCTCCTCTCTTCCTGAGGGGTTGCTCCAGCTGAAGGGGAGAGGTGGGGTGGGCAACCTGAGACTACCCGGCGTACAGCTTCCCGGTCAAAAAGCTGGCGTCTCGAAAGTGATAAAAACCCGGGCTATCGTGAATTTTACCCCCTTCACCGCCGATGTCGCCTTACGGCGTCCCTTCCCTCCGGGTGAGGACCACAAAGGCGCCGCCGAAAGCACAGGCTGCGGCCCCACGGGGCCCGGGGGGCTGCTGCGGGGGCCCGGGGCTGGGAGACGGGAAAGAGCCGCTGTCGTCGGCGGGGCAAAAGGGCTGCGAAGCGCCGCAGCCGTGTGCCGCGGCCGGGCACCGGCTCAGCCCGGTGCTTTCAGCAGTTTTCCTGCGGTCACCTCGAGCTGGCATCGGGCGGGTGTCGCCCGGGGGGCTCGGAAAGCGATCCTCTCGGGCGGGAGAGCCCGTGGGGTCCTTCGGTGTCACGGCGGGGGTCGGGCTCCCCCCCACACCCGGGTGTCATTACCTGCGGTCGTCCTTTCCACGCCGATTCACTAATACAGATGTCAGAGCCTGTAAAGTCCTTTCCCCGCTGCTGAATTCGGGCGTCCTAACAGCCTAATACACCTTTCCCTTAGTCCCACGAGCGAGCACTCGTATGCATATAGCCATATGCATATATATAAAGGAGACCAATTTTAATGCGTACCTGTACATTCAAAGAAAATACCAACTGGGAAATATGCCCACAAAAATTTTACCTGACTTTTAATGAAAACATTTCCGAAAGTCAAGCTCAAGCTTATCTTTATTGTCTAAATCCTCACTACATTGCCAGTGTAAACCTACCTCTTTTGCATTGTTTCTCGGAACAGCATGCTTAGATTTGTTTTTAAATGAGAAACTGTATTTTATATAGGCACAGAAATACTGAAGGTAATAGATTCAGAAGTTTTAAAGCATTTTTCTTCCTGAAGCAGCCATGCACAATTTTTAAGAAAGTTGTATGCATATTAATATAGGAAGCTGGTCCTGGTAGTGTTTTGTATCTTCTATCGTGCTGCAACTGTCCAAATATAATATGGTTGTTATTTTACAATAGCAATACATTAATAATTCATCTATGATGGTTTGATTCTTCTAAATTAATTTCCCATTCAAAACCTTGCAATTATTTGGTCTTGCAGCTATATTTAGCAGGAGTGGAATTTAAAATAGATAAATTATTTTTTTTCTTTCGATAGTCACAATTTACTAGTTGAGGACATAGGTTAAGAACTACAAGGTAAAAAGGGCACTTTTTTCAAATCTCATGGAAGCCCCCCCCCTTCATCCTAAATTGTGTGCATACAAAGAATAAACAAACCCTTCAAATGTGAAGAACAACAGGGTGGGTTTGTTTTTTTCTTTTTTTTCCTTAAGTGACATTTCGTCTATTACTCCTATTATAATGGAGGGTGTTTGTACATAAGTGAAGAGAGATATTATGTGGCTTATATCCTGACATCCAGAGACTAAGAGGCTGTTCATAGTACTCTGAATGATACAAGAGAGACATCAGACAAATACCTGCAGGTTTTGACAATGAACAGAAGCAGCCGGATTGAGCTTCCAAAATTGCTGGGCAGTTGCTGAGTTCGTAGATATGAGCACCAATCTATGAACTTGTGCCTAGGCCCCTGCCTCTGCCCAGGGACCCGCAGCAGGTCCTTGCAGTTTAAGGGTCGCTCGCCTGGATTACGTCTTGGTTCCAGGTCTCGATCCTGGAAGTTGCACAGATACAGTAAACCTCGCACTGCACTGCAGGGAGCTTCTGACTCGGCCTCCCACCGCCGTCACTCGTGGTTTCCCTGATTTGGGATAAACATCGATCTTTGTCATGCAGAGGAGCCCTGCTGCAGGGGCTGCATCTCCATGCAGCATCTCCAGCAGGACTGCGTGGGGACCTTCGCAGCAGCTATACTTGGAGGTGTTGCCACCAAACTTTCTCTGGAGGCCTCACCATCACCTTTCTTCCTTCACATAGGTCGCAGTCTCATAAAAGCAGCAGGAAAAGCCCACACCTCCCATGGCCCTGCTGTTCCCCTGCCCCATCACTGAGCACCTTCTGCCTATTGGGCGGTCTGAGATGACCTAAAACGCTCCGAGGAAAAATGTCCCAAACGGGGTATCTCAGATCTCATCCTTGGGGAGCAGGAAAACTGTCAAGGGAAACATTGGTAAGGCCGGGTGGATGCAGCAGTCCCGGTGCAGTGGCGAGGGCAGGCGAAGAGCAGCCGCCCGCAGTGACACGGGGCCCTGCTGCCGGAGCCAAGCCAGTGGCACTGGGATGTCCCCAGAGAGTCTGAGCCGGGGCCAGGCAGCGAGCAGCCCCCGCTGCCTGCTGCTGCGGAGCTGCCCGTAGTCGCTGAGACGATGCCTCGGTGCTCAAGCGAAATTCCCTCACCTTCCTCCTTCCAGCTCCTCCGCTGGAAGT
Organism: Burhinus oedicnemus; assembly: GCA_008921705.1. Taxonomy (NCBI): domain Eukaryota; kingdom Metazoa; phylum Chordata; class Aves; order Charadriiformes; family Burhinidae; genus Burhinus; species Burhinus oedicnemus. Next base: position 5,306,552 of record VFFE01009207.1, read on the forward strand.
AATCCCAGGGCAGTGCATGGACTGCAAAGGCCTGATCCATCTCTCCAGCCTGGGAGCTGCCCCCGTCGGGGATGCTCCGACGCTCCCTTGCCAGGAGTGGGGCGCTTTTGCAGCCCAAGCACTGGTCCTGCTGCGCCCTCTCCCTGGGGGGAGGCCCAGGATATGGGACTGGAGGCGGGCAGCTGCGGGAAGGGACAAAGTGTCGCCCCGACGTGCCGGCCTGCAGGGTCCCCCTCCCGCCCCGGGCTGCACACCTCCCTCGGGGCTGGATGGGAGTCCCGGCAGGAGTGGGTGTCCCTTTGGCGGACTACAGGGCTCGGACATCAGCGTCCGCAGCCCCTGGAAAAAGGGGGTTGCAAAATCACAGCACGACGAGGGAAGCCGAAAGGCCCCTCAGCGCTGCGGCTGGCCCCACATCGTCCCTGCGGTACTCATTATTGCTGCGTTTGGCAGAAAACCTGCGGAGAAGTCACTATTAAATGTCGTTTTCTGACGCCGCCAGAAGCCCGAGGGAAAAAAACCCCTCCGTGCCGAGCGGCATCTGCCTGTCCCCGGGAGTGGAGTCACAGCGGAGGGGCAGCCGTCTTCTTCCCTCGAAATAGCCGTTCTTCTCCAAAAGAGAGAAAAAAAAAAAAGTATATTTACACCACTATTCGGCATTAAACGTTGCGGCGTCTCAACGTTGTGCGCCGGGTGGGTTTTACCCTCTCAGTTATTACACGGCAGTTGCAGGAGAGCATTATTTTGCAAACGAAATCAAGACGGCCCGGTGCGAAACCTGGCCCCCGAGCTCTGCACGCCCGGGGCCAGCGGTTCCTCGGCGGGAGTGGGCTGCCCTGCCCCGGTCCCGCCGGGCTGCGGCCCCCGCGGGTGGCCGGAGCCCTCCCGCCCCCCGGGCCGGCCCGGCCCGGGGCTTTTGCCGGAGGAGCGGCAGCGCAGGCTGCTGGGGCTGCAAGTGCAATCTGGCACTTGGCTGGTACGCGGCGTGGGTGAAATGACACTTTAATTTCCACGCGTGGCGTAAGCGGCAGGGCTCGACCCCGCATCCGCCGCGTAATGAAACAGTTTCACCGCAGAAACTTCAAGCCGGGGAGGCAGAAGTTTTGTTTTACTTTATAAGAAGACAGCAACCGATAGTAAACTCCACGCTCGATTACGTCTTTGCTATTTCACGCCGCAAATAATTTATTTACACGTGCATCACTAATGTCGCCGGCCCTTTGAGGAGTGGGGTGAGAGGCGCGACGCTGGGGTCCCCCCGGGGACCGACTGCCGAGCGCGGCTGCGGACCCGCGCAAGGCAGGAGGGGATGGGGCAGGAGAAAGGGCAGCTCCGCTCTCTCTCCGCGTCTCTTTTTTCCCCCCGTTTTATTCTCACAACGAAAGGAAACCCTCACAGCGGGGACTATCGAGTTTTCTCTAGGCTGTAAAACATTAAAATGACTACAATTTTTTCAGCGTAGGCCAAAAAAGCTTTCTTTCTTTCATAAACTTGATCGCATTTCCTACCTTATCAGGAAAAAAGAACTCCGGATTTTGTGACTATGTAATGCAAGGGGAGACGAGGTTTCGGAGGAAAGTGCTAACAGCCCTTTTCCTTTGGAAATGCCTCCAGCCCAGGCTCAGTTCTGGTACGCCTGGGGCCTGCGTGTCCCACCTTCCCCCGTGTTTCCACCTGGATTGCCTCTCGCGGTCCTTCACACGCCGCAGACACCGATGTCCCACCTGCAGACAAACCTCGGGTCACCTGGGAAGTGTCTCCTTTCCACAGCAACGGGGCATCAACAAGTATAACGCATAGTATGAAGGTGTCCGTAGACACATTTTTGGACAAGGGCTTTATGCACACGTAGAGCTATAGGAACTGAAAACCCTTAAAGAGAAACGATCGAGAGAAAAAAGGGCGCACTTTCAAACCTGATCAGGAAGGATCGCCACCGCCGTTAAGCCCCGAAGACAAACATTTAGGGGCTCGGTTTAACGGTGGGAAAGGATTAGCGTCCGCAAAGTCAAGTGAGGAAACATCCTCCCCGGCGGAGCCACCTGCTGGAGTGGAGCCCCCGGCCACCCCCTCCCCAGCCCCGCAAGCCCCTTCAGGCTCAATCCGCGGGACCGCACGGCCGCAGCCAAGGAGGAACCGCGCTGGCAGCCAAGGCCTCCCCCATCGAAGAGGCGCGGGAGAGGATAATCATTTTTCCCCCTGGAATTCGGAGACATTCGTTGCAAACCCTCCGACCAAGGTAAAGCCCCGAGGTGTGCGGGAGAGCGAGGCAGAGCCGCACTTGGCTTGTAGCCGCCTCTTGTAAAAACCCAGCCAGGAGATAAACCGGCACGGATTTGGGTCGCTGTGCAGGCGAGCTCCTAAATCCCCTGTGCCCTTAGGTGTGCTGGGCTCCGCCGGGGCAAGCGCGAGCGGGCGGCCGGCTACCCCCCTCTGCTGGCCCCCTCGCCAGCGACACCCCGAACACTGCTTGGTGTAAGCAAACAGCGCTGCCCCTCGCCGGGGCTTGCAGCGACTCCCCCGCCCCGCGGGAAGGGCTCCGTCCCTCCCACCCACCGTGGCACAGAGGACCTGCGTGCGTTTGCACATATGTGCACACTGGAGAGTGTGCGTGTACGCGATCTCGAGTGAAAACCGCGAAGAAACTCAACGACTTTCGGGATCATATGTTCTGCTGTGCGTCCGGGAAGACGACAGAGCTACCAGGACTCTCTCAAACGCTTCTGGTTACTTGAAAGTAGCTCGAAAATGCAATTATTCCTGTAGGTGGCACTGGTACTAGGTGTTGCAGAAGCGAAGGCAGAAATGGAGAAAATTGCCTAGGAATTCCCAATTGGTTCCAATAATTTAATGCAGAACAATAGAGGTATTTTTTTCATTTACTCTAAATGCATGTGACGTGTGACAAACGAAAACCCGATTGCTTTATTAGAACAAAATATGCTTTTAAAATCTGGCCCTCTGTAGCTTTATGGCCTGGTCCATGAGTATTGTCTATTTCCCTATACGTCATTAAAAAAATCCTAGTGCAAAGAGAAATTAACTCAGTCCCGCTCATTCAAGTCAAATGTTTGCACCAGGAAAGCCCTAATGAGACACTGTCTGGTTTCCAGAGGGGTTGCTAAGAACAAGTGGCGGCAAAGTTATTAAATCTGTCCAAGCAACTAACACATCATTAAGACACCCCCCCGCCTCCCCAACCCTCCCAACCCCGATTTGAATATTCGAGCGAGGTGGAAGGAGTAGGACGGTGGCCCCGCCGCCGTGGGCCGGGTGGGATGCCCCCCGCCCCGGGGGGCTGGGCTGGGGCAGCCCCGGGGGTCGGCAGCCGGGAGAAGCGCGGCGGGGTTTGGAGGGGACGCTCTGTCCGCTCTTCGCACGTTTGCGCACCACTGTACAGTTATTTCACCTGTTCCTCTGTCTGCAGTGTGTCCCAGTAACGTGCAGGCGCCTGCTCTTGCCTTCCCTGGAGAGGATCTGCTATGGACCTGAGACCGGGGGGGTCAGCCCAGACAAGACAGCCAGGTCTGTCTGATCCCTCCTCTCTCCTGGGAAGGAGCCAAATGCCCGGAGGCACTCACCACGGGTCGCCAGAGCTTTTACAGACCTTGCCAGCTCCTTCTCCCAGCGGGCCGGGGGGCGGCTCCCCGCGGCATCCCGGGGGGGGCTGGGAATGCCGGCCGGGCCGGGCGCTGGGAACCAGCGGGCGCCGAGCCTCGGGGAGCCGCTGCCCGAGCTCAGGCGAGATGTTTGCGCTCCGGTCAAGCCGCCGAGACAACCCGACACTGCATGGACATTTTCTAACGGGTGAAACAGAGCTTCCCTGCTCCTGCACGCCGGGAAGGAGATTTGCAGGAGGTTGCGTCCTCTCCCCAAAAGCATGACATTCAAAAGCCTCGTGCCTTGATTTCTTGCTGTATTCCGTTTCCCTTCAGATTTTGGAGTCTGTCATCGCGAAGGTGACTCCAAGACCTGACTGTGTTTTGCCCGCCATTGTTTCATAAGGCTGCAGGAAATGTTCAGACATGGGTTGTTTGTCTCCGAGCAAACTTTGTTACACAAAACTTCGTCCTATTACATTTCCATTCTCCGTCTTGCCCCTGACGTCAAATCAATTTCTTAAAATTCAAATCACACTTACACCTGGCATCGCCTCCCCTCCACCCTCCAGCTTGTTTGAGAACGGAACAAAATAAAAAAAAATCTTTTGTGGGAGTTTCGGAGTTGTTGGGACTATTTCCGTGCACGTTTGAATATCGTAATACTTCAATTAATGTAAAAATACCGCCTCCTGGATTCACGTGTACCTTCGTACATGAATGCGGGCAGTTTCTGTGAACACAAAGGTAGAAGCGTGTGTTTTTGAGCGAGGTAAAATAAGGCAGCGGGCAGGGATAAGAGACGAAACGCGACATCTACCAACGAAGGATCGGCAGCGTGTCCCAGGATCGTCCTCACAAAGACTTTTTCCCCCGAAAAGGGGAGAACGAGTGGAAAATCGGGCCTGCCCCTGCAGAATGGCGGGAGGGTGCGGGTCGCCGAGGGGCTCGGGGGCTGCGGGGAGGCGGTGGTCCCTGCTTGCAGCCTCCCGCTGCCTGAAAGGGGCATCGCCCCGTGAAACTCCCCTCTCTCCTTCGCAGCCGCTTCCAAGCAAGCGTCTGCCGGGGGCTTGTTTGAAGTGCGCTTGTCCCAGGCTACGCGGCAGGGTCAGCACACCTGAGACCTGGGGGTCAGGCCGGGCATTTTCGGGACCTCAGGCTCGGAGGGGGAGCGGGAGCGGCGGGAGCGACCTCCCTTCCCTCCCCGGGGAGCGCGGGGTCAGCCCCGCACCCTCTCCTGCGCCCTGCCAAGGCACGGCGCCCTGGCTAACCTGCTGGGCTCAGCTATTTTGTCGCGTAAGGAAATGCACGTGGCAGCCAGTGGTACGCGAAGGCCCCTTCACCCTGCATTTGGTTTCTTACATGTCTCGCAGAAAATGGGAGCGATCCCGTGGGATTTTATACGCCCGCACAAAACGAAAGCCCCCTTTCAAACCTCCGTGGGTCTCATCTGTCTCTACATCACACGGCACCTTCCCTCCGGGATGGGTCACCTCCAGCCACAGCCCAAGGTTGTCGCTAAGTTGTCGCTGCCCTTCCACCTGCCTCTGCCTGCTTTTCCCTGCCTTTCTTTCAGAGGTGTCTAAAGGCTTCTCCGACGCCCCCACCGCGTTGCCCACCCCTGCTCCGGTTCCAAGGTGCTCTTTGCCCTTCAAACTCTCCACATGGCTTCCCGAGGGGGTATTTCGCGGCTCTGCGCCGCATAGCAGGAGCTGGGGGGGGAAGACAGGGCAGCTGCGACAGTCCGCGACAGTCCCTGCGACAGCCGCACCACGTCTGTGTGGTTCTAACCTCCGTCACCCCAGACCCACACCTTCCCCACGCCACCTCGAGAAACCCGGCCACCCGACTACACACACGGGGGGCTTTGTCTTTCTGGAAGGGTCGGGGAGGGGGCTTTTACTTACAAAATATGTTTCCATATGAGTATCCTTCTGCTTTAACAGCTCCTCAGTAGCCCCCTCCCCTCGGGAAAGGAGAGCGGTTTAGCTTCCTTCCAAAAAAAAAAAAAAAAAAAATCATTAAAAATCTGCAGCTTCAAAGCGGGGCTGGGGGTGTGTGCCGCGTTGTATTTGGCTAATTTCTTCCTACAGCGGGAGAGCGGAGGAAGCTGGGGATCAGCGAGGCACTACATCCCGCGCAGCCCCTACAGAAAGGCCCTCACGGAGGACGGGCTGCCTCTGCAGGCGGCTCCGGGAGGCAGGAGCCGGGCACGCCGAGGCGAGCACGGCGGCGCTGGGGGCCTCGGCCGCCTCCCAGACCGGAGCCCGGCCGGAGGGGCGGGATGCTGCCGCGCCGGGACCCCGCTCCCAGCTACGGGAGGGGCTCATGGCAGCCAGGGGGCTGGGCACTCTCTGGAGGCCCCCCGGCCCCGGAGAAGGCCCTCGTGGCCCGGGGGGAGCCAGGGGTTGCCAGCCACGGCCTCGCCGGTACCGGCCGCGCACCGGAGTGCTGCCGTACTGGCGATTTGCTGCAGGCAACTCACGCCAAGTCCCTTTCGGGGAGGAGAGAAGGCGAGAGAGCCGGGTTTGAGGGAAAGGAGAGGCGGGGGAGCAGCCTCTAGCTCCCCTCTGCGATGCCCCGGTGTCGGGGGGAGGCAGGCAGAAGCAGTGACCCCGGGGGGACACCGGCTGCCGCCACCCGGGGCTCCGGCAGCCTTGTGCGGGACGGCAGAGCTCGGTCCCTCTCTTCGGCACGGAGGGGAAGGATCGGGAGGGGAAACCCGGCCCTTGGCTGGCCCTTGCCCGAGCCTCTTTCACCCCCCCTTCCCCGCTTTGCTCTGCCCAGCCGGGAGGACCCCGCGGTGGGGGCGCGGGTGCGTGCCGGGGCGGCCGCCGGCGGAGCGGCCCGCACCTCGGGGCGAGCCCCCTGCCCGGCCACGCGTGCCCTGCCCCGGGTGGAGGCACCCCGACCCCGCGCGCCCCGCCCTCCTCTCCCTGCCGCTTTTCCTCTCCGATCCTTCAATGATTTCCTACCGGGAAAAAAAAAATTAATCTTTTTGCCAGGCGGGTCACAAGCGATCAACGGGCTGTTGTATATTATAATGTTTTCATATTCCTCTCGGCTCCCCCTGCCCTCTACCGACTCACTGTAGATGTGACCTTTGGTATTTCAGCCCACACTCAGCAGTTGAATGGAAACAAGTTGAGCACGTTCACTTCTGATAAACATTATCCTTAAACCACTGGAGACCCGAGCAGAGTAAACGAGCTTTTCCGACAGGACCCCATCAGGAACACACATTGAGAAAGGGAAAGAAACCAAATATCCAGGAGATCAGAGGCGGGCTCGGGGGTGGAGGGGTGGGAGAGGGAAGGAGGGGGAACAGACAGGTTAGAGGACACGGCGTGGGGGGAGGAGAGGACACAATTGTGAGCACAATAGGCACAGATGGGGAGAGAAACTCCCCGGGCAGCGTGGGAGAGCAGCGCAGGGTCACGTCCGAGCATCCCAGCAGCCCTGGGGGAGTTTGCCGGCAGGCAGAGCCCGGCAGAAGCACGCCTGCCGGGCGGGCAGCCCTGTCGGGGATCCCTCGAGCGACTCTGCTTCGGGAAGAAGTATGCTGTTAATGCGGATCGGAAGTTTTACGGAACGCACCCCCTTCCATTGTTTAATTACATAATTAACTTAATTAAAGGCTGGATCCGGGTCCCACTAGTTCAATGCCTCCTGCCTTAAAAATATCCAGAGCAGGTCAGCTCTGCCTTAAAAATATCCAGAGCGGGTCAGCTCACAACACCGAAAAGGATTCTGGCTTCAGCAAATGCCTGCGAGTACTGCCTGCGCAGCACGCCGTCGCTTTGGGACGATGGCATTTGCGCGGGGCAGGGGGAGGGTGTCCCCTTTACCAGAGGTCATTTTATCTAGGTTGAGGAAGAACTACAATTTACAAGTGCGAAATTCTGAATGGGCAACTCACGTTTCTGGGGAAAAGAAAAAAAAAGAAAACCAAAAAACCAAACCAAAGCTGCTATGGGAAATTTGTTGTTGTAGGGTTGTTTTGTTGTTGGTTGGGTTTTTTTGTTTTGTTTTGTTTTTTAAAACCCTGTGAAGGAAACAGAAGTATCCGCCGATATTCCGATCAATTAAACAGATACCTGCGAAAGAACCACGATCGCCTTCTTTCCACCCCAAAACTTCTGCAACGCGCCATTAATTTCTGGGCAATTTCCTGCAACATCCTATTTATTCCTAACTATGCAAGTTCATTGCGATACGTGCAGGCTCTGAAATCTAGCTAAATTAATTTTATTTTTTTCTAAAAATAACTTGCAAACATTTCAATTAAAACAATATTTATACAGTGTTCATACACACCAGCGACATCAATTTCATATTTTACACGCTGATATTTCGGGTACTCCGGTCACCACATTATTTCTTTCCACGTTTTATTTAATTTATAGAGCCTGTACCTTCGAGACTCTACTAAAAAAAAACAAACAACCCAACCAAACAGAACAAACAAACCAAAACAAGCAAAAAAGGACCTCAGAAGAAAAAAAAAAAAGAAAAAAGAAAACCATAAATTCTTGGTTGGAGCTGGGAAGCCCATGATCTCTGTGTGCAACATGATGTACGTGGGATGTATGGAAGAGGCAGACACACAAGCTCACAGATCAGGATCCGTACACCTAATGCCAAACCAAACAGTTCTTCCACATACACAAACACGCCGTGACCCCCCCACACTTTAATTCCTACCAGCTTTGTCTGTTTTTCTTTTAACTGTTAATATGCAGCAGTGTCTTTGATAAAGTTGAAATCAGCTGCGAGGCGTTGACATTTTACAGTCAGGCGCGGTGCAGTGTTTAGTGTGGGGACTGGGACAAGGGCTGAGCCGGTCTCCGGCGGCCGGGCGGCAGCAGCATCCCGGTCCCCCGGCGCCGCAAGCCCCGGCTCCTCCCGGGGCAAGCGAAGTTGCAGCCCATTTCCCGACCGGTTGGTGGTTTCCACCGAAAATAACTGAACGCTCACCGCTCCCAGCCTTCTCGTACGCCACCCGTGAAATATTCGTTAGCGAAAAAGCGCTTTATTACAAGAAGGCGACCGTAAGCAAGGAAGAACTTCTCTCCCGCATCGGCAAGAGCCGACGCGGGGAAACCGCTCGTGTGGGAAGACGCCGCTCTGCTGCTGCCAGGGAAAAGGATGGGGGGGGGGGGCGGGCTGCCCGCCCCGCTGCGAGCCCCGCCGCCCCCTCCCCGGCCGCTTGC